>JAFIDM010008419.1:41816281-41828133 GCA_023159025.1 Thereuonema tuberculata | reverse complement strand
CATTTGCTAAGCATTACTATCTTTTAAAATATTTAATTTTAAAATATTTTATGTTAAGATTCATATTTTATTTCAAGAGCTAATATGAGTTGTTTTAATCTTACCCCGGACTTTAATAAGATGCGTTTTTTATCATTGAGAGCCACAACTACACAAAAGAAAATTAACGAATAGCGGAAATAGGTGACTCACATAGTAGTACTATTACTAATATTTTTGTTAAAAAAAAAAAAAAAAAGATTAATAAATAAGAAATATCGCACATTTTGTGGTTTAAAAAATAACAAAAAATATCATATATATATATAGGCCTACAACACATAGGCAAAACTTAAAGTAGGGCCTTTGAGTTTCGCAATGCAAAGATTTTAATCAATCTTCTGCAATTTAAAATTTAGAACAGTTTGGAATATAAGAATAAAATTAACTTATATTACTAAACATATAAAGCCGGACGGTGATACCAAAAAACAAATCCCTTACCGCAATATATTAAGACCTTGCTCTTTTTTAATTTTAAAACTACAACCAAACTATCTAAAATTTAAAAATCACTAATATAATAACCAAATTACCTAAATATTTAAATATAAATGAAGAAATAAAGAGATACTCCCTAGGTTTAATTACTTTAACATTGAGTGAACCCTTTATAAGTTGACCACCTGTCTAACTTGTATGTTAACCAGGTAACTAGGCAGAATTTGTCACAAAGCATAGCTCAAAACCTTTGTAACTTGATCACTTCCAGAATTTTTTCTATGTCTTTCTAACAACTTTAATATTTTTTTTTTCTAATTTTCTAAAGAAAGAATTGTTAAGGCGTGTTTTAACGTCCATGTATTACTGTAATAATAAATTGAGTTTAATAATTAAATTAACTTGTTTCTGTTCAACTTACTACTGAAGTACATAAAGTGGTAACTATGATAATATTCAATAATTAATTAATTGATGTATAATTAATGTTTAACCCTAATAAGCAATATTATTCCTATTTTGTATCATTTTCATTTCATATTTTGTAAAATTTCGTAATACTATACTATGTATATGTATTGTAGTAGTACATAGATGATATAATATGAAAATCAAAAAGGAAGTACTGTACCCTTGGTAAGTTGACCACCTGTCTAAGTTGAACCACTGGGTGGTCAACTTAGCAGGTTTCACGGTATTACAATACTGATAATAGATTTCCATTACTGAAATATACTTTTGTAATATATTTGTTATAGTATAACACTATACATTTACAAAACGAGATTGTTTGTAGCTTCGGCCTTTCTGTTAATATGACACACGGTGAACTTATTCATCTGTAGTTCATAGATAGAGGTTTCGATAATCAGCCATCTTTGTTGTCAGTGAGTGATCGGTTTTCTGACCGAAGATCAAATATCTGTAGCAGTCAGTTACCTTCCAAGGACACAAAGTCTGTAATTAGACAATGGATCCACCCTTGATCTATCGTTTACATGACTAACTCTAAAAGAGGGGAGGGGAGGAGTTAAAAAAAAAAAAACACCCAGCCCTCTACAGATAGGAAACAGTGCAAAAGTGACGCCCTCTCGCTGAGGTAACCTGACCTTCAGGTCTACCGATGGGAGGGTTTCGGAACCAGCGGCGAACGATGCCAATCGTCCGCACATCAACGGCAACGCTGAAGGCACCTAACCGTATTTGTCAAGGTATGCATCAAGAAATTAATAATAGATCCACAAAAGCCCAAGGTGGCAAATTGGTTGTTATAATTAAAGCTTCAAGGTAACCTATTGGAACTCCGCTAATTAAAATTGCCAGGCGATGATGACGCCATTGTCTTGAAGCCGATGTCCGCTAAATGTTTGTTTCAATTGGTCTTACATGTAATATATATTATAAAATTACAAAGTGTAATTAAAAGTAAATATCCATAAACACTATAAATATAAATAAAAGAAGGTATAGTTGTTTAGTTTCAAAAAAAAGGCCAGATACACCAATAATTAAAAAACATAAAAACACATTAAAATATTAATAACTCGACCAGGTTTCGATCGGACCCGCCGATTGTTTTCAAGATCCGATCGAAACCTGGTCGAGTTATTAACATTTTAATGTGTTTTAATGTTCTTTTAATTATTGTGTATCTGGCCTTTTTTAAAACCACATCATTAATTTCACACACATTAAATTTCTACAAGGTATAGTTGTCATACCATCTTTTGAATACACAATTGGTAAGACCGCTAAAGCTAGGCGAACACGTACCAATCTGGGACATTATTGGTGGACAATATTGGTACTTTTGATTAATACCAACCGTTTTCAGCAATAAAAATGAACAATATTGCCCAATATTGCCCATAGGGGATTGTTGCTGTGCGAACACATACCAATATGCGGCAATATTGGTGGACAATATTGGTCATTTTCATTGGTAACAACCGTTTCCAGCAATAAAAATGAACAATATTGCCCAATATTGCCCATTGGCGATTGTCGGAAAAAAAGCACCAATTTGAGTTGGCGAGAAATATTGCTGGTGAGCGAGCGAATCGGGAAAAAAGCACCAATTGTAGTTGGCGAGAAATATTGCTGGTGAGCGAGCGAATCACATGAACGGATGAAATCACGTGACAATGGTGACGTAGAAAAAGGCGGGACTTTAAAAATCGGAAAAATCACTCACTCACGCCGGCCATTTTGTTTGAGAAACAAGGCTTAAAATCAGCAAAATGGGTCGGCCCAAAAAAGATAATTCAAACAACAACATTTGGTCAATTGATCAGGAAAGACTTCTCATTGATTTCTACAGAGGGACGGCGTTTAATACTATAGCGAATCTGTACGGAAACACGCTCTCTTTAGCTCTACCTAGTGAGCAACGCCGTAACCAGACCAATACTCGTAGAAAACCTGTGTGTTCGCGGACAATGCCACAGACAATGCGGACAACCGCCAATATCAATAAGACCAATATTGTCCACCAATATTGTCCCAGATTGGTACGTGTTCGCCTAGCTTTACTAAAAAAAATTCATTCAAAAATGAATTGTACGTTAATTTATGCTGATGTTGTTGGCTAATAGCTCTATATCTGATGATCCTGTTTTTACGAAAATCAATAAATATCTACTTTGTAAGCGTGTAGATTGTTTACGAAAGTTTCAGTCTTGTAGGACATACAGTTTTTGGCCTCTTGTTTGTTGGTTCCACTTGTCCAAAAATCAAAAAGGGCCTTCCTTGTTACAATCTACACCTATGCTCTCTAAAATTTCTAAAATTTATTTAGATTTTATAGTTTCTGATCTGATGTTGATCACAGACGGACAGACATATGTGAATTTCCACTTAACGATGAATTTTAAATCTTTAAACCTTTTTTTTTATTTATTTATTTATTTTAGCGCTTTTTTTCCTCTCTCTTACCCATATTAACGGATATTACCAAACCTAAAATATCCAGGTGGATATAAATATTAAACAAAAAAAAAAAAAACTTTCATAAAATCTGTAATAAAATCTTGATTTAACTTCTGCGGAACTTTCAGAGACCAATCCACAATTTTAATTTCCTTGATTGTTCTTTTATTTTTTATCAAATAAAGCTAAAGATTCTATAGAAGCGTCATTGATTCATTCGCTATCAGAAATTTCCCATCAAAGACTGTAACATTAAAAAAAAAAGAACAACCCAGAATTAATTACGTAATTTAAATAGAATCCTAGTATTTTATAATCTTTACGTATTTTTACAATAAAAATATTGCGATCTTTAATTAAATAGCCTGTTAAATGAACAGGCTAGAATGTAGAATGTAGTGGAATGAATTTGTAATTATTTACTATTAACAGTTGTTGACATTGCTTTTGACAATATCTCATAACATTTTTGATTGAATAGAATTATTTTTTTTTAATCAAAAATAACTTTGAGGATTAAGTGGTTTTATCTTTTTTTTTTTTAGTGCTGCATATAGATTATATCTTTTCTCATTAACTCATTGTTTGGTTTTTACTATAATCTATAAAATGTGTCTAGAGAGATTATAAACTACAACACTGATTTGTATTACAGTATCAGTAAAATAGTATGGTTCAGGTCACTAAAGAATACAAAAAGGGCATGACAGTTATTAGATACTAATGGTTTAGTCATCCTCAGCGACATCTACTATAACAAAAGTGAATTATTATAAGTTATCCGTGAATGTAAAAATATATGGTATATTATATATTGTAATTCCTTGAGCGAGTCTATACTATTTTTGTGAATTAAAATACAGTGGAACCCCGCTATTCGTACACAATCCGTTCCAGGAGGCAGTTCGAATGGCGAATCATTTTTTCACATAAGATATAATGTAAATTGGATTAATCCGTTCCAGAACCCAGAGATGATTGCTTATTTAAACCTTTGTAATAATACTTTAAGCGTAAAATACATAAAAACTATGAAAAAAATAAATATATAGGCCTCTATTATTATGTCTTTCTTTTTCAGTATAGACGATGTGGTTGATTCCATGCCATACTGAGTTGGCAGGTCAGAGACACGAGTTCCACTTTCAAACTTCTCAACGATTTCTTTTTTTCAATTCAATTGTCGTTCTCACTGCTTTCCTTTTAGGCTTAGTTGAATCAGTAATCTTTTTTGGACCCATGGCTGCACTATTTTCAATGAAAATAACAAAAAATAACAATAAAATATCACAAAGTTTCATGAAGCTTGCATGGATGATGCGTAGCGTACGGAAGCCAGCACGAGACTGAACTGAATCGACCGCGTGGGGCGGCTAGTAACAAGGTCACGCTGTCCGAATCGCAAGCAAGCGTACGAATGGCGAGTTCAATTTTACTTGAAACAGTTGGACGAATAACGAGTTGTACGAATAGCGAGGCGGACGAATGGCGGGGTTCCACTGTATTAACTTTATTTTTTAGTTATCTATTTTACTTATTAATTTGTTTTTTCCATATTTTGTATAGCTGCTGTCAAATGAACTTCCAGGCATCATTAAGAGTTACAGCTATTTCCTGATATATGCAAACTTTCTTTCGTGGAAGCAACTATATACAGTTGCGATGTATTTTGACTTTTAGCTGTTTTTTTTAATAAAATACTATTATTATTACGATGAGCAAACATAAACAAAACAAAAGATAAGTCTATGAGTTATAAGTTTATATATTAGTCTATGTAAACAACAGATTTCTAGATTAGATAGAATATATGTATCGGCAAGACCTGTTTGATTCGAGGTACTACAATTAGGGCGTACTGTGATTGGCTGAGATAAGCAGCTTCTTAAAGGGTTGTTATGTAAGATAAGTGAGTAAAGATGAGTGCTTGGTTCGACCAACTAAGTAAAAAAAACTTACAGGTAGGTTTTGATGAAAATTATTTGACATAAACATGCAAACAGACAAAAAAAAGTGATGCATTTTTCAATGAATGGGAAGAATGATTAGAATAATGCTGTCAATCAATAAGTGTTATGTAAGTGACTGTTCAATCTCTGATGCACGAATTACAATGAAAAGGTGATCATATCATAATTATACAGGGTATTTCGGAAATGGTAGACAAAGCGAAGAGATACGGGTTCCAAAGGTCATTTTGAGTCGAAAATGTTCTATGCCTTTTTGTTGTAGGGGCCGTGGTTTTAGAGTTAGGAAAGGAATTTTTTTTGGGAATTGTCCCTAATCAAGAAAGCTCAGTTCTGGCCGTTTTCAGCATATTCTTTAATTACGATACCTGTTTTCAGTCATGACATTTATTATCCGAATTGCTTTTTGTAATAAACTTTTACCTTATTTACTTACACTTCCTAATGGGAACTGAGCTTTCTTTGATTAGGGACCATTTCCAATTATGTTTATGTGTAATTATTGTGTAATTTATGTTTGTTGCTTGTTTTTGTACATAACTGTACATATTTAGGAACTGTAGACATTAAACTACAGTATACTCTCGATATCTCGAAGTCGCTAAAAGAAATTCGAGATAGCGAGTTTTTGATATAACAAGGTCATAACAAAAACTTAAAAATTCATGTAAAAACACAAGATACGGAATAATATTCTAAAAATTAGAGTCTTGATGGATGAGAATAAGTATAAATACGTAATGATAGTTAACAATAAGTCTAAATATAGCAATTATAATTTTAATTTTTAAAAGTAGTCGAAAATTATTACATTAAATTTAAAAGAATTAGTAAAATACAATAAACATACGTTGTTAGAATTTCTTAAAAAATACCTCTATTTGCTTTGACACAACTGAACTGCGGTTTTTCAGGAAAAATATTCCACATAACAAGGTTTTGATGAAGACTCTTCGACATAAGAGTTAAAATTAAAATTAGATGAATATGTAATATCAAGGGGAAAAATAATTTTTCGACATATCAAGGTTTTGGAGATATCGAATTTCGAGATATCGAGAGTATACTGTATTAGAATTGCAAAATTTAAAATTGTCTCCTTATCCCCACTGCATTGCATTTTTTGAATGAGGAAGAGCTCACATAATGAATGGTAGAACTGTGTAAACTATGCATGCGAACAAGTATACATTGCGTAGCGGAGACTGAACATGCAAGCAAGGGAGATCACATTGGAGGAATGGAGGAAGGAGACGGGGTAAGGAGTGGAATAATCGTACTCATGTTTTTAAATTTAGATCGTAAATAAAAACGTATCAAATTTTAAATAAATCGGGCCAATCGTTTTAGAGAGGATTCAGTGAGGGGAGGGTTGTCCTTTTTTTATTTTTGAGAGGTGAAGGGTGGTGGAGATCTTGATAAATCGCGCAGGTTTTTAATTACATCGTAAATAAAGAACATATGTTAAGGAAGTCGGTCCAGCCGTTTTAGCGTGATGGGCTTACAAACAGACAGGCAAAATGATGAAGAGAGCGCATCTCGCGCCAATAACGAATTATCATTGTGTCTGTTTCTACGAATAACTGACCCCAGATTAAAAATAGTTTTCTTTCCACGAGCAATTAACCAAAGAGCCCCATTATTAAGAAAGAAATTTTAATCTTCCACGTCTTTGCAAATTGTCAAGTCTCGCTGAATGTTATTTGTTACTACAATGATAAATGATAATATATAGACGGTATGATCCAAAACAAACGACACAGAACAATTTGACCACATGAAAGGTGGCACTGCGGGATGAACACGTAGGAGATTGTTGTATTCGGAACAGGAATGATTATGGTCCTAACTTTATTTGATTTTTATTGCTTTTATTATTAATAATTTTCGCTTTCACCATACAGTAGAAAGTCGATTATCCGAGCCACAGCCGAATCCGAAGACATAAGAGAGCGTAGCATAGAAATAGTCTTAATTTTTGTCATTACAAGAATTAAAAATCATTTCATAAATCAATTAAGTTTTGATAAATTTAGACTTCAAAATGCATCAAATAACTTTTTGGACCTGGTAATTCAATGGTATTATCGCTGGACTACAGGCTGGAGGAGCCGGATTCCTGGCGGGGGTTGGTAATTTTTCCCTGGGTGTTTCACCTCTATACGGGTCCTAGAGTTCACCCAGCCATCTACAAAACGAAGACCGTGTCTGTTTACCGGAGTTACAGACGTCGCGTCGGTCTGATCATCTGACCTCAACTTCATTCCAGTGATCGGCAATATTGGCTCCTGTACCTCCAACGCCTCGAAGGGGCCTCCACGGCCTCCATGTAACGTGGGGCGTCTCCTTTTTTTTTTCAATATAAACTGAATATTCTCGTGTATTTGGGTATCCGAACTAACCTTGATCTCAATTACAGTATGTACTACATGCAAATTTCATTTTTTTCAAAATTCTCTAAGGGAATTCATAAAATAACATAAATCATTACTGCATAACATTGCATCGTAATTAAACAAATATTACATCATGCTCAGTTTTGTGTTTAATACTAAACGAATGTTTGTCTTATGTCTTTAAAGGCTTTATTTATTTATTTATTTATTTATTTATTTATTTATTTATTTATTTAACCCAATAAAATGTAATTTGGATTAACCGTGCTTTTCAATTATCCGGCTCTAATGTCCTGCAGTTACCACGGACAATCGACATTGTACGCTTAATTTTTACTATATAAACTTCAACGTCTCTCTGGATCAGTCTAAACAAGTCATAGCCTTTAACTCAGATGATTTGAACTTGTGGCCTTAAGCACACTGAGAAACAGGTTTTTTTTTAGCCAATAGAGAAGAAGATGAACGGATGAAGGAAAAACCTGCGTTAATTGCTTTAAGCAACTTCCAAAGCTTTTCCTTAATCATCTGATCTTCTTTCCTATTCGTCTTTCGATCGAATAACCTTATAGACTTGTTTGAACTGTCAAAACTGACCAAGTAAAGTAATGGTTTTTGATAGGAAGCGTAGGAGGTGACGTCTACCTGCTTAGAAGGATCTTGTTTGTTTCGTCCTGGATGATGGCGGCACGCGACTGCGCAAGGGCTTCTGGGAACGGCCTCAAGAACGACATGTGCAAATACTCTGCCGTGCCTTTTTGCAGTTCTAAACCTAGAAAAATAGAAACAAAGAGAGATATAAAAAAAAATTGAGAAGTTGTCTTTCTCTCATTAAAATCAATTAGCATAAAAGATATCTGAGAAAACCCCCCAAAAAATTTAACAGCATAAAAACGCACACAAAGATTCACTGGACTATTTTTGGAATTTTCGTACCGGGAATCCAAGACAGACTGTTTCTAGCCTTTGTTTATGTTTCTTTTGATTCCACTGAGCTGTGAGTACTGGGCGAATCCAGCTGACGAAAGCTAGGAAGCATGAAGTCTGTCTTGGATTCCAGGTACGAAATTCCAAGAATAGTTCAGTGAATCTTTATGTGCGTTTTTATGCTTATTTTTTCTTGTTATACGTATCACGGACATTCAATTTTGCTATCAAGTATTTGAGTATACTGTAGACTCCCTCTTAACCGGACTTCGTTTAACCGGATCTCCGCTTTAACCGGCCAAATTTTTTGTTATCTTTAAAACGTAAAAAATAGCTAAAAATAAATAAACTGCAAACTATCAAAAGTAAAACTCAACAATGAAATAAACAAATTTCTTCAGGTCTTTATCCTATTTCACGAAAAGTTTCATTACTATATATAAATGAAAAAAACTTATTTCTTTTCTTTTCTGACCTTCAGTATTTCTATTGTCTCAAGATTTTAATTTCTATAAACATCATAAATTATTAAATTCGATGAAAATCTTCTACAGGGCCGCTTTGGGCCTCGCTCTCCATAAAAAACAGCAAAATTTGGAGAAAAATGAATAAACCACATTTTTGTTAAAATAATTTTAGAGTAAAAAATTAAAAACTACCGCTTTTAGAAAATTAGGAATTTAAACATACTTTAATATGGGCCTTACAAGACATACATGCCTCACAAACCATACAGAAGGCCTTGACCATAGTTGTTGTTTCTGAAAGGGCAGAAGGGACCTTCATTTTCACCGCCCTCCAAGATGTTTGCAATTGACCGATAAATTTCACTGATCAAGTTTCAGGAAAATCGATGGAATGGAAGTGTGTTATTTCGTAACTAAGGGTATACAGATTGTCGATTTTAAACAGTTACTCAGACTTACGAAAAACAAACCTCAAGTAACAAATATTTATAGATTTTTTTTTTTAATGTTAATCCAGTGAATAAACAAATTAAAATTGAAATCTTTTGGTCTAAGAAATTTCAATGAAAATTCGCATTTGGCAGCAAATATGTGTTGAAACATTCGAATCAGTTGAAATATTCGAATTAGCGAAGTATTTATAAGAAAAATGTTTCCGTTTAGACAGATAGGTTTTGATAAAACTTACTTTTTTATAGTTACTCGACTAAAAAAAAGAAGGCAAGATTCAAAAAATACTAAATTGCGCTAATAGTTAGTCCGCTAGAGGCCGTTAAAGTCTGTTTGAAAGCCATCCTGCGTTTTCTTTTTCATTTTTCAACCGTTTTGACTCGAAAAAGTTTCTAAAAATATCTCTAATCAATGCATGGTTGCTTAATGTCTACCAATGTCATGTATTTGATGTTCTGAACAGATAAAAGCACAGGTTGATTTCATCAAAGTTTAAAAAAAAAAAGATGGCAATTAGTGATGGATTAATCATTCCAGGTATCGCAGCGATATCAGTTGTTAAAAAAACTGAACTGTTGTAAACTGCTTCGTTAAGGAATGTAAGGATAATGCGATGTTGTTTACAACTGTAATTCTTTCATAACCTATTATTACTATTGTAAATTCAAATATCTACTTAATTTTCAAATATAAATTTCATTTATTAATTGATTTGCCGTGTTCTTACATGGAAAAATCGATGTCACATAGATTTCCAGACATGACTAAGTGCTATAGCCATTTTCTTATTTAGCGAATTTTTTTTTTCGAATAACTGATAATTGTAAGAAAGCTTCATATTTCTGCATAAGATGGTCTCAGATTCAATGTTCCCTAAATCTAAATAACTACTGTATTATTTCTTCTAAAAGTTTTGTAAATACCTTGATCCAATAACTCCTTCTCTTTACGTTCTCTGCGCAGAAGTTTGCGCAATCCTTGTAGTCTCGCTTCTTGTAGATCTTCTGTGGAGACCAACTGCATCCAGTCATCCACTTCTGGTCCAGTAAAAGATCTGTTCAACGTGTGTCCAAATTCATGGCTCACTGGAAAGTAAATGCAAATTAATATAATTACAAGAGGTTCTTCAAATTCTGGATTTAATTCGACGTTAACTAATCCTGCCTTTCTGAACTTTATTGCATTTTCGTTAATTTAAAATAAATCTTTAATAATTAAGTTTAGAGAGAATTTCATATCAAATAAATCTAAAAATAGTTCTCTTCTGAATTGTGTATTTATACCATCTTAAAGCCGCGCTGGTGTGGTCGAGCGGTTTCAGGCGTCGGTCTGTCGTGAGATCAATGTGCCAGCGCCCGGGTTCAAATCCCGGTAGCGAGCATGGATGTTTCAAAAATTTCCTTTCCTATGTTGTAGCCTCTTCTTCACTTTCTCTTCGGTCTGACGTCATTCCTTAAAGGCGTCCTGGGGAAGGCCACGGGAAACCACCCCAGTATCTTTCCCTTGTAATTCTAGGGAGTCTGCTAGGGGTTCGCCGTCTTGGGAACACTAGCGCTCCCTGGAGCACGGATGCTTCGGCAACGAAGCTCGCACTTCGGTGCGAACCGACCACACACCATCTTAAAATGCAAAGATATAAATAAAAGTAGATCCATTACAACGCTTACATCATAGAGCTTTCACAAGCACTTTCAAGCATTACTTCGACTAGAGTCGTAGTTGTAAGCATAAGTTAGGCAGCGGACACTAGACTTGCACGACAAAACCCACTGCGCTGCCAAATTTGCTAAAGGCCTACTTTACAACTTTATGCTGTACATAATAAACAGCTATGCTATGTACTGTTTATTAGTCTTCTGGTCAAGATCAGAAGACTTCTATTCCCGTTTTGTCTGGGGACAAGTATATTTAAAATCTCATTAGCAACAATGACAACAATTGCAACAACAATCACAATAACAATCGCAACAATTTTCTTTTGCAACAATCACATTTATAATAAAAAGAAAATTAAGGCAATATCAATTATATTTTCGTAGACGTATCAGAAGACGTTGCGAAGTATTGTGATTGGTTTACTAATCGCTATCCCTACCTTGTTGTTGTATGTTACTGCTTATAGTTTCTTTAATGCGAAAATACATCAGACTATATGATATATAAGTATCCTCTCAAGATAGTACACGTTTCATTTACTGTACAAGTCAACCTTACAGGCCGTTTTCTTTGCCTTCTCT
>JAFIDM010008419.1:41783557-41808814 GCA_023159025.1 Thereuonema tuberculata | reverse complement strand
TGACGAAATCTTGCCCCGGGCGCCAACAAACCACGCGACGGCCCTGAAAACATTATTGTAAGTTTATAAATATAACTCACTAATAATCTTTTTTTCTTTAAACCTAGGTGATATCCGGGCCACGGAGCAGGTCCATCTCTCTGCAATCCACACTATATTCCTTCGAGAACATAACAAGATAGCTGATCGACTACATGCTATTAACCCGCACTGGGATGATGAAAGCCTATTTCTAGAGACGAGAAGAGTGATTGGTGCCATCATGCAACACATCACTTTTAATGAATACCTTCCAGTCGTACTGGGTAAAGATTTATATTTCGGATAATACATTTAATTGAGAATATATCTTCTTTTTTTTTAGTGATAATGTCTTTTTTTTCAAAAATAATAAACAAACAAATAAACAAACCCATTTATATTCGCATATTAAAGAAAGCGACTGTATTTGATTCGTCCGGTTCTTATTGCACGCAAGTTACTTTAATTACAGTATTTTTTTTAAAAAAAAAGGGTTTGCCATAAATGGTCATTACGTAGCGATCGATTTTGCCTGGAACAGTCATGACGTCATCAACTTGAACTCCGAGCAGTCAGTCCAAGATGGCGTCGTTTTGTGATCGCACAAGCTGACCAAGAAAGGACAAACTTTGCATAGCCAAGCAAGGGGAATAGTGTGGAATGTTTTTAATTATTTCAATTTTAATTATTATTATGTATTCATAACTGTAGAAGATACAAAAAACAGAATGTTTTCGTAATGTTTATAAGATTCAGTTATGGATTTTAGCAATAGATGGCACTGTTACATCCTAGAAACATCAATCTATAAGGAAATTACGTCATCAAAAGCTCTTCTTTCTTGAACTGAAGTGTAGTTTCAAAAAGAATTGACAATATTCCGTTTTCACTTATTTGGTCAGAAGCAACCTTACAGCAATTTGTGAACAAGAAAAATGTAGTTGGCGGGTCAACTTAAGAAAATTAGAAATAATTTTTTGTTTTGTGTGTGTGTGTGTGTGTGTGTGTGTGTGTGTGTGTGTGTGTGTGTGTGTGGCCCAAACTCTCTGCCCAGTGTTCATACCTGTATCGTAATCAACAAGGATCTTTCTACAAGCAATCTAAATCTTCTTCTAAAATTCAACTTCCTAGGATATGGTTGGTTGGTTGGTGTTTAATGGCGCAAAAGCAGCTGCGGCTAAGCTTTCCTAGGATACATAGTATGAATCCGATGATATAATGTTTTAGGAGCTGAACTGCGGGCTGGAGGAGAGTTGTTCAAATCCCGGCGGAGGTCGTGAAGGTCTGGTGGATTCTCCTCCAGACTGATCCTAGGGTTAACCCAGCCCTCTGTAAAATGGGGATAAGTCGCCCCTTTTTTTCTTAACTCGGTCTTAAAGGCGGAAGGACGTCAGACTGACCAGCCTACCCTAACTTGATCCCGATGGTCACCGAACTGTTGGGTTTTATACCTCCAGTGCCCACTCGAAGGGGCCAACACGACCTGTAAAGTAGCGTCATTAACTGACAGATAACTTTTAAGGATATATAGTTCTTAAGTTGGACCTTAATCACAGCTGGACTTTCGTCTTAAAATTAGATTAGATTAGATTAATTGAAAGTGGGTGGCTTGACAGCCGAGCACGTCGACCTGAAAGATCTTTTGTACTATCCCACGGAAATAAGGACAGACGGAGAGAAAGACTGAACAAGGATGGTGTGAGAAATGCAGGGGAAACGGGGGAACCCCGGGAAAACCTGCCCAGGGGAGATCGCCACCATCAACGAAACCCACAAGAGAACCAATTCGTCTTAAAATTACTTTCTAAATTTATTTTTTTTTAAATTCTAATCCTTTTATCTTGCTAAATCATGTTAAGCAGCATTACATACGTTAGACAAAATCTAAAACACCCTGTAGATACAAATTCTGATTTAAAAATGATTGAAGGTTCGTTCTATTAATTTTAACACGGAAATATTCTATTATAGGCACTTTATTCCATCCGTGAATTTCACTACACCCATTCCTAAGTTAATGAATTAATAAAGCGGGAATAATATCGAAAACCAGCTTAAGGAAATGCAATGTGGAAAAAATACGCACAAAAATAACAAAAAAAGAAAAAAACAAACGTCTTAAAGAACACAGAGCCTAGTTTCCGTAAAATATTATTATTTTAAAATTTTATTATTTATTATTATTAATTTCTTTTTAATTTTCCTAAAAAGTCGTCAAAAACTAACTCCTCACATCTATTTTCAAATTCTGATGTCTACTGAATACAGACAAATACAAATTTAAAAAATCATAATAATAACTGCTTAAAAAAAATAATCATTGGTATTATTTAAGCTGTCTAAATCGCATTAATATTAATCATATGAAACCTGGCGCAAATTAATGAATTAGATAAAAATATTAATATTCATTGTTTCAAACATCGATAGAAACCAATTTTTTAAATTAGATTCTAATGCTTTCCTAGGAGATTTCTAAAAAAATTAATTAAACCCCAATTACTGAAATCCGATTAATTTCAATCATATCAAATCGCGTGTAAATCAGTTTACGAAGTAAACGGATTAATATCGTTTTAGTCATCATTTTTTTGTTTCTAATATATTTTTATTTCAATGGGAACTTTTATCGCCTTCTCGCGATAATTTTTTGACAAGGATCCACACGCAAAAAAATATATAAAATTATATTTATATATCTGTTCCTTGACCTGAAATAAACATTTACGAAAGAGACGTTCAGCAATTCAAAAGGTATTAGGGAAATAGACACACATACCCACATGGACTGAATTGATGAACCTCGGTTTACGATTTTATTTATTTATTTATTTATTTATTTATTTATAGATATATACAGATTGATTACATGGATATTACGCTTCGTTTTTATTTATTTATTTCGTTATTTATATATTTATTTGCAGGTAAGAAGTTAGTAAATGCCTTCAATCTAATGCCTCTTCGCGATGGACACACGACAGATTATAATCCTAATATTAATCCTGGTATGTTAAATGAATTCTCAGCCGCAGCTAATAGATACGGACACAGTCTCATACAGGTAATGTCATTCAAGTATTACTTTTTAGTTATGTCCTTATTTAACTTTAATATTTTCTTTGTTTCATTAAGCACTTGCAGGAGTTTAGTACTTTGTATAATGCCGCGAACAAAGTAGTCCCAATTAGAAACTTGTAAGAGAGCTGTTATTCGTGGGTTTATAGAGACCTGAATGTTTAGTTTATATTTTTATCGATTAGTGAATGTCCTTCTATTTTCTTGATTTTTAATTTCATAATCAAATTTTGAATTCGTTTTCCAACAATCAGAGGATTGCTTTTAGAGCATTTAAAAAAGAAAAGCAAAATAACATATTGAGATGCGCAGATCTGGAGTGGCGAAAAGAAAAAAACAAAACTATCGTTTTAGAAGGAAGTTGTATAACATTGGATGGGAGAACAGCCACTGAAAATGAGACAAAACTATCCTTTTATTTTTGGCTTTCTCAGCAGCCATCACGATAATGCAAAGTCGATTGGCAGCACTCAGTCAACACGTTTCTACCGATTTTCTTAAAAAAAAAAACAAACTTAAAAGCTATAATTTTTAAAGATATTTCATTGAGTATTTATTTTTTTATGATATTTCATGTATTTACAATTTATATTGGTGAAATTTCTGTTATAGGCATTATTATACTAGAATATAATTATAATGGAATAAAAAAAAAACCCGAAAAATATACAAATATATATAGGCCGACAGATGTTCTTGATGATCACGTTTGCACGAGAATTACGAAAAACGCGAGATCTAGCCATTAGCCTCTTCAGCAGGTCTCAAGGAATGTAGTATTTTGAATGTCTGTCACTAGGAAAATGCTAGAGAAAAAATGTTAAAGTTGGATTTTTACCTTAAGCGTAGAGACGATGGATGCAGCGGCGAATAAGGCATCGGTCAAAATCATCTACATCAGTAACGGGGCTTGCTCATGGCCGCCTCTTTCCCGGAGTCGATAAGCCTTCTTTCTCGCCATTTTGTGAGAAGACATAGATAGAGGCTATTCTCGCGTCAATCACGTGAAATCGCGAAAATTCGGGATCATCAAGAACCGTCTGTCGGCCTATATATATATATATATATATATATATATATATATATACAGTGATTCAAAATTTCCTGTAAAGTTCAAATAAACATGGGTCCGGAAATGAATAGTTTTCATTATTTTTCAACACCGTTTATTAAATCACTCTTTCCTTATTTAGTATTGTATTTTATGAATATTTTCAAAGATGTTTTATCGCATCATCCTGTGCCAACAAAAATAAATAGGACAAATAACTATAACTTGAATAATGAAAACTGTGTTTTTACGCGGAAACTATTCGTTTCCGGACCCATGTTTATTTGAGCTTTTTTGTTTGTCTTACTGAGTAGAACCTTCCTTCAAAGTTTGTACAGGGAATTTTGAATCACCCTGTATACGTAAATTTAAAACAATTGACCAATTTTATTTAAATAATTTATGAAATTACAAATCAATCATAATATACATATTATTTATTTTTTGATAATTCTTAATTTTCTTTTGTATTGTATTACTGTGTTAGATATTTTATTTACTGCATTGACAATATGTAATTAAATACTTAATTTTATCAAATTAAATAAATTGGTTGCTTATATAGCACTCTTAAATATCTATTATAAATACATTGAATTTTATAAAATAATTACATTACATATTATAAGCATTTGTTGATTGAATCCTGTCAGCAGATTCCTAATAGGATATTTTTTTTTTTTTTTTTTTATTAACATAGATAGATAACACAGTACAGTCCCGTTAGGGAGGTATCCCTATCAACGGGTTCTGATATTTATATAATTTTTTTTCTTTCTTCTTACAATATATATTTACATAGTATACATTTGAAAAATATATAGCTTATAAGTCTACAAGATTGTAAATATAAGAACAAAAAAAAAGAAAATAACAATAATTGAGTATAGATGGGTTGACATATATAAATAAATGATTGATTATTAGTATTGAAGGTATTTTTCGATAACGTGCTTGAAATGTCTTGAAACGTATATTAGTTTTATTAATAGTTAAGTTAAAGTTAAAGACTCGATCAGTCCCTGAGGACCGCACGAAGCCAAAGCCTGCCCGTGCAGGCCGAGGAGGCCGCTAGAGGGTAGGCTCCAATATTTATTTAATAGTACCAGTCTTATGTTTTACTTTGGTGTTTATTTATTTATTTTTTTCTTTCCTTTCATTTCTCCATTTTGAAGTTTAAATTCTTCCAAATAGAGATATTTAGAGGAAAGAAAAACAATATAAAATAATTAATGATATATTTACTTTACTTTTTTTTTTTCAAGTATTTTCAATAAGCAATTTTTTAAGGTTTTTTTTGACAACAGATATTTTTTGATGTTCTGAGAATATATTTATATTCATATCATTTATGATTCTTTCTATATTAAAGTTTATATTTCTGTGCCCATAACTATTAAAAATTGGAGGGTATGGTAGTTTTATTTCATGGTTTTGTCTTAGATGATAATTTTGATTACTGTTATTCTTTATTTGTAATATATTATAGTAGTTTTGCATTATTATGTTGTATATAAATTTTTGTTTTGGGAATAAAATTTCATACTTATTTAGGTTATAATTTCTTTTGTGTGAATTTTTCCAGACATTTTTTGAAAAAATTAATTTAAGCACTTTTATTTGTATGTTTTTGATAATAATAATAATAATAATAGTTTCGAAAAACTTTACGAAATATTTGAACCGATTGCAGTTGTCTGAAATAACAACATCAGAACAGCGCTGCTTGGAACATCATACATATTGCGCATATGGATACTTAGGTTTCTGGCTGAAACTTGTATCAACTAAAGGCTCCAGTCAGCGATTTTTTAGTGATTTTATTGTGTTTTTATATCTCTGACTGTCCTTCAAAATGTTAGGATAAAAATATATTATAATAATAATAATAATACTGTGGAAGTGGTTAATTTAATATAAGTATTTCATTTCAGGGTATTCTTCACATGATGAATGAAAGGGATGAATCGGAAGGTACCATTCGAGTGAGGGAGCAGTTTGCTACCCCAGTCCCACTGTACTTCCCTCAGAACCTTGACCGGATACTGCGTGGAGCCACGAAACAACCCGTACAGAACATGGATCGATTCGTTTCGAAAGAGGTACGAAAAAAATAAATGTAATTTTTTCATTGCAGATAGTGGAATGTAGATCTCAAAACAAAATCACAATTACAGCTCCTGTGTTGCTTGTCTAGAGCCGCCTTCTTTTTTTATTATTATTAATTAGTGGTAATTTCAATCGCTAAAAAAAACCAAAAAACACTAGCACTAAAACCTTTTTACATTTGAAACTGAAACACCCAGATAAAGCTCTGAATGATTGGATCTTACAAGGGAAGTGCGAGACCTCGAACGCTGAGAACCGCACGAAAATGTGCTTAGAATATAAATCGCTCTTGCCAAAATCAGTGGTATGGCTCATTCCCATGCAAAACTGCACGTCTTACCACGAGACATTTGAATGATCACCTATTGAAGATCCAAGAGAGGAACTTTGGTAACGCGAAGAACCAAAATATCGATATAATAGGACCTCAAACACACATATTTCAATGTTGTGACTATATTCCTATATTTCCCTCTATTTGGTCCTTTTTTGTTGTTAGACATTTTTATTGCTTCAGATTTTTTTTTTAATCAAACCATGCGAATTAATGGATTAGTTAAAGGGATTAATATCCATTATTAGACGTCATTATTTAGATTCCATTGCTTTTTTACGGGAATTTTTTTTTTTATCTTCTCGCGCTAAGTTCTCGATAACGACTCACTTAGAAAAGATTCTTAAATACAAACATTAGATCGTTTCTTGTCCTTAAATATGCACACGAAGTTTCAAGAAGATTCAGCCAGCGGTTCTCAAGTTATTAAGAAAGAGGGTCACACACACACATGCAGACTAATATCTAATCGATTGTCATCTGCGCTTGCTCTGGTTCTGGATAAAACTAATTAAGTACTTCGAAATTAATTAATTTTCAAAAAATACAAAATTTGCAGAGCGTTCGTAACTCGACTTACGTACAATTTGCATTAGCACCATACCTCGAAGTTACGGCATCTGCTTCCCAGTTGCGTTCACTTTGCGTCCGCTATTTACGCTGCTACCCGAATTACTATTACGGTACTTAATGTACGTTTCATCAGAATATTTTCAAAAACCGGTTCGGTTTGTATTTGACTGTTTCTCTTTGTTACTAAACTGATATTAAAATGTTTATAACTTTTCTTGTGATTAAATTAGAAACTGAAGTGTTATACTTAGCTCATTGAACATAAGGCAAAAATTGTAAGGCTGTTACATACTATATTATTCTCAGTTACATACGCATATGACGATCGCAGTAAATTAAACGTACATTGATAGATGAAAAAAATACTTGCTTCCACTTACGAACACGCTGTGGAAATTAGTTTGCCTTAAATCCGAAATATGATTGCACTGTTTATGTTATAGAAAGATATTGTAATACACAAGCATGCCTATACTTTTTCATTGTACTGTTTTCACAGCCTTTAATATAAATAAAACAACAAAAAGTAAAAAAAAACAAACAAAAAAACAAAAAAAAAACCCGCAGTTGATTTCAAGTATTTTTAGGGACTTCTTGTATTTTCTTAAAGAACTGTTAAGTAACTGATGTATGGTTTTTTTCTTTCATTGAGCCACCGTACCAACTTGTGGATCCGGTGACCAAGTGGTAACGCGCTTGATTGCGAGCTAAAGGAGCAGGGTTCAATCTGAAGGTTTGAGATTTCTCCACGCTGAATTGTTCTCCAGGTCCTAGGATCCACCAAGCCCTCTGTAGAATGGATATCGGGTTTATTTCACGGGAGTACAGGCGGGCGAGCGTTGGGCTGGCCACCCGACCTCAACTCAGTCTCAGGTCATTGACACGCTGGATCCTTACCTCTGGCGCCACCATCTTGGGCGCAATGGGGATATATCTATCTATCTATCCTAGCGGTAAATAAAATGCATTATTGAGAAGACGTAACAGAAACAAAGCATGCGGCAAGAGTCAAAGTAATTTCACTATAAAATCAGATTACTGAAGATCGTGATTAGAGCCTAGTCCATTGACAGGGTACATTTTTATTTATTATTTTCGGTCTTAACAGAATTGGAAGTGCAATCTGATCCTACGTCGTATCTAACAAAGATACGATTCCCTCAGTCAAACGCCTTCCCGTAATTCATATTTATAGCTGGGTCTTATCAGCAGCGGTCGAATCAAAATAAACCCTTTTTCTTTAAAAAGCCACCCAGGAATATTTCTGATGCCGAGATGTCAAACTCCGAACAATTCTTCCCAATCAATGACTTATTGCGTTCTATCGATGGAAGAGGACGTGTTTTTTTTATTCCATATTTGTTTTGAGATCCATTTAAATGATAATAACGAGATGCCAATGGGGGAAAAAAAAAAATGTTTTTGACAGAAAATGTCTCTATTTAAAATCTGGTCGTAAATTTTTACGAGCTGACATTTACGACCCTAGCTTGGGAAAAATAAGAATTTTTAGTTTTCGAAAATAAAATTTATGCTGTTATAGAACAAGTTCTAAAGTCTACTTCTTTACTTACAATGTTATATTTTTAAATTTCGTTTGTTTAATAAGTGGTTAAAACGACAAAAACGAAAAGTTTGCATTTTATTCCAATTGTAATATCTACTGAATAAAAACAGTAAAAATTTTTAATTTTTCTGAAAAAAATATTGAATTTGCATTATTTACGTAAACTGTTTATTATGTTATTCTAAATCGTATGAAACCGCGGAAATGGATTGAGATTTTTTTTAAATTTAATTGTATAAGTTACGATGATACATTTTAAATTTGTAATTCACATTGTATTCGGTTGGCCAAAAAGTTTGGTCGTATGTAAAAGTTTTTTTTTACGTACGTTGGCTCTAGTAGCGCTTAGGTGTCTTTAAGTCATTCGATACCATTTTGTTACATTGTATTGTGACAGCTGTCATATCATCGAGCATTTAAAACAAAAACTGATCAAAATTGGTGAAACTAATTTAATATTGAAGATGGAAGTCAATAAGCACGCAAGACCCCGCATGTTTCTTTGATGACCAGACAAAAACTGTTACAGCTTGACTGGGAAGTTCTGATTCATCCGCCCTATTCACCAGACATTACACCTTCGGATTTCCATTTATTTCAGTCTTTCAAAATTCTCTTAATGGAAAAAAAATCAATTTCCTGGAAGAAACCAAAGGCACCTGGAACATTTTTTTGCTCAAAAAAGATAAAAAGTTGCGGGAAGATGGAATTATGACGTTGCAGATGGTAGAGGAACAAACTGTTGAAGACGCTGTTCAATAAAAGTTTGTTTGTTTTTGTTTGTTTGCTTAAATGGCGAGAGGAGCATGATAACCCCTCCTCCCCGAATCTATTCCAAATTCCTGCTAGGCAGTTTTAGATCAGTGTTTCTCAAACTATCTAATATCAAGAACTTAAAAAGGGAACGTGAGAACTGCTCAATTAAGGATGGAAAACTATTAGCCAACAACTAGATATTTTAAATTTTATAATCGAGTGCTTGTATTATACACCATTCAAAATAACCTTAATTTCACAACATAGCAAAAACAGTGATAATTTAGATAACGACGAAAATACTCGTGTTAGCGAAATTCCGCTTTTTGTAAACTTTTCAAAAAAAAGTAATCGCGAATACAAGCAACTGTGTCTTTATTTCTAAAGTATGAGTTTGATAGATAAAGCAAGAACATACAGAGAGAATGTAGCAATAACAGCAACAGTCTGGCGACGCGACGGTTTAAAATGATGTATGAGGAGATGGGTCCGTCTAATTATTTTGCTTTTTTGTTTTTCAATATCTATATTTGTTTTGGTTTAGGTCTAAAGATTTTAATTGCGCAAACCTCAAAAAATCAAACACACTAGACTAACTCACCACTGTTTACTGCTGAAAGACCAGCCACCCATGTGCTTTAAGCGTTGTTTTTATCCTCCATCATGTTTTAGTTGAATGTCGTGTCTTCAATCGATATCTTCGTAACTGTTTTTAATCCTCTTTTTAAATGGAATGTTCGATTTCCCATTTCCTTGCTTTTAAATGACAATGATCTTTTTTTACCAGTTTCATAGGTCCTAAGATTCATTCATCTAAATGATCTTCTTATGCTTTATAATTTTCAGATTTTTACAAATGACTTAATATCCTTTTGTGTAATACCTTTTTTTTGGAGGAACGCTCTTACGTTCATTCTGTCTGTCTTCCTGTCAGACTACAAGTTGGACAGACATGAGTCATATCTTATTGGAACCATTTTGACTTACAGAGGTGAGCAAAAAAATACGAGTTTCGGTCTGTCGTCACTTCTTATCTCACAGGAAGTGGTTGAAACTGTACTATGTATGAACCCCTTTATGAAACTACTTTTTTTTGCCTTGTTATAACTTTCGGATTTCCGCTGATGATTTTTATATTCATTTGCATAATACCTTTTTTTACGTTTGTCTTGATTTCTTGTTTTGGTGATTCTATATTCATGATAAGTTTTGTATTATATGTATCTGCAGGAGAATATTCTTCATGGCCGTTGTATATATTTTATTTTGTTACCACTTTTGGTTCAAATTTTAGTGTATTTTACCTTCCATGGCTCAATTCAGTTACACATGTTATTACTCCATTCAAATCAAATCACCAATATCCAACCTCACAATACGATGAATAATTTTCGCTAATAACAGAATTAAATGCGTGATCCAGTTCGTTCACTTATGAAATACAAATCCCAAAAGAGAAAAATTTTCAGGAAAATGTATTTCGCATGACATCCTCGTATTAGAACGTGCTGGGCATTTCCAATTGCTGGTGTAGGTGTAGCATCAGGAGACCCAGCAACAACACCCAAATAGGTAGGAGTTAACGGCCTTTTAATTGAATCACTGAGGGTTATCACTACCCCCTGCCTTTCATATGTCAAATTGCCCATTTTTTTTTTCCAAGTGCCCCTGCAATAACGAACCCATTTTTCCGTGTTTCGTAGGTGACTCAGCACCTATACCAGTTCAATTCCCCCTTCGGTCTTGACCTGGCAGCGGCCAATATTCAGCGAGGAAGGGACCACGGACTACCAGGCTACAACGCTTACCGCGTCTTCTGCGGTCTAAAGAAAGCGGAAAAATTTGAAGATTTCAGCAGAGAAATGGATGCCGAAGCCATACGGCGTCTCAAGCTGACCTACAGGTGAGAACTCAACGTTAATAAAAAGAAATTACATTGTCAAAATGAAGATCTGTTAATAAGAAATGCTTAAATACATTTTGTAACGTTTTACAATTTCCACTATACTACGTCTCGATCCAAATACCACACTTGCGTATTAAATGCTTGTTCAGTCACTTATCTAATTTCATCAGGTCAAAAAAAATTATAAACAATATACACTACATTACAATAACAAAAATAGCATTTAACTCATATATTTCAGTATATTTACTTTTTCATTAATTTTTCAAAATAAAGGAATTAAAACATGTTTCGATCCTGTAAGACTCATCAGCTAACATAGTATGTCACATGATTTCCAATTTTTCTTTTTTTGGTAGGAGATGCATCTACTATTTTGTTCCGTTATAATGAGAAAAACTTAAATTAAATTGCGTTAATTTTAATATTTTGGAAATTGGATTTATTATCCATTATGCACAATTTTAAAAAATCTGTGTTTACATTTTAAAATATACGTGAAGTTTCGAGTTACAACATTGGTAGCTTTACGCCAAATCCAGAATTTTTGTACCTTACTCAAAAGAGTTTTAACCATCGTATAGTTCGAGAATGGTAATGTTCAGAAACTGAGGCCTCAGCAAATAAGAGAAAGGTTTCTTTCCACACGAAGATGTCTCGAAGATATCTTCGTTCAGCACTTTCAGCTGTTTGCAAATACAGAATGTCCAAATTTCACCTAAAGAAAACTAGCAGCAAAGACAGTATTTATAACATTACACCATTTTAAATCTTCTTCCTTCAATATTCTAGTAATATTTTGGCGATATTTCGCGAAATGATATAATTTGGCGAAATATCGCCCGAATATTACCAGAATATTGAAGGAAGAAGATTTAAAATGATGTATTGTTATATTATATAAATAGAATGTCATAAGTTATAAAGACAGTATTTATTACCTTACCATTAAGGAATTAGGATATTTCTACCTCTTTAAACATTCTTTCCTACTGCTAATGAGTTTGTTTTTATGCTGTCACAAGTTAAGCTTAGTGTTTTTTGGTTTTTAATGGCATAAGAACGACGAAGGCTGAGCTGCGCCAGGATCGAAGTATCATATCGAGAACAAGTCATTGGGAAATAAACAAGCCCACGCTGGGATTTGAACCAAGCGATTCGGAACGCTGAGATTTGAACGGAGGCATAACAGTCCTTGGCCACTCGGCTGCCCGAACGGCATGGAATGAAAAACTGATCATTTATACAGAATGAGGAATTCTCTTTCATTAGGTTTCACCACGTAATGGGTCCCTTTCTTCTTTACTCTTTTATTCGTCAAGAATAAAAACTATTATGGTTAAGTGTCTGGGAGATCAGTCCGTGCTGTTAAAATTATATTTCTCTTACGCCCACCAGCAAATACCCAGAGATTTACGTTCTCATAGGTATCTCTTATGTCTTTGCTGTCCATGTTGTTTCCATTAAACGACGCAACAATCGTCCTGTTTTTCCATTTACTAAAAGTTGATAAAATCTGTGAATCTTAAATCCGATTTTAATCAAATTAAAGCATCAAATATGCCATAATGTCGTATTTATAAAGAAATATCTCTTTCGCTTCTAACGTATTTGTATGAAATTTTTTATCACCTTCAAGTCTCATCTTTTTCGTCTCAAGATTTTTCGTCTGTAAATGTGCACGATAAATTTCAAGAAGGTCATAGTTTAAAATTTATTACGGAGAAATGCATAAAAAGATACACGCACCAGATATATTGATTTCATGAGTTCAAATCTTACTCTTTGTGTGGTCCCTACAAAACAAGGTAGGGAAAGCGATTAGTAAACCAATCACAATGCTTCGCAACGTCTTCTGATCATTGATCTTGCTTTAATTTCCTTTTGTTTATTTCCAATAAAAGCAACAATTGCGCCTTTTGACAATCACAAAAATCACTATAAAAGTGATTTGCGAATGCAAAAGACGCAATTGTTGCGATTATTAGGATTGTTGTGCAACCATAACAATTCAATCATTAAAATTTAATGAGATTTTAATGATCCTTGTTCACAGACGGACAGACAAAACGGGAATATTAGTCTGCTGATCTAGATCAGAAGACTAAAAAGACTATATAATAATCTGTATTTCCTCCTTGTATTTCTTTTTTGATTAATGATTTCTATTTATATAGGCACGTGGATGACGTTGACGTATGGGTAGCTGCAGTATCCGAACGATCCCTAGATGGCGCTATAGTAGGACCTACCATTGCCTGTCTACTGCTGGAACAGTACTGGAGACTGAAAGTAGGGGACAGATATTATTACGAATACAGAGACGGACCAGGATCATTCACCACACGTGAGTTGCTTTATTCAAATAAAAACCAAGGATTTGTAAATTAGATACTTCGATAATTTAGTTACTTAAAGCGACTTTTCAAATGGTTCCACGTATACCAAAAGTCCAATGTTTGAGTTACGGTGTCCACAAGGTCCTACTATCACAGATTGAAAATTACTATACGATCTAATTGCGTTCTAGAAAACTGGAAATGTGAATAAAGTAATAACTACGGGCGGCACATAAGAAAAAGAAAATAATTCGCACCCTGAGCCACCCTGTCATCAGCCTGATGAAAGCTCCCGTATGGAAGCTGAAACTGGTGGCATTTGAATGGGTTCCATATTTTATGGAAAATATTCTTTAATTTTTATTCAATTTGTCTCATATCTATTTTATTTAATCATTAATCGACGCATGTTAAATTATTCATCTTCCATGATGTCGTATTGTTTAATTACGATACTTATTTAAAACACATTGTAATGATTTATGTTATTTTACAAATCCATTTTTTTTTGTACGAAACCTTTTTTCACTTGCGTACCCCTTAACGCCCCATTTTTATAAATGTTCCCAAAATATTAGCAAGATATTATAATTAAAGTACTTGCTATTATGACAGTTTTATAGGTTGTAACTGAAAATAAATGGGATTTAAATAATAAGTTTAACAAATAATGTGTATAGATTTACAGTGTCATCAAACACTGTTTAGGGAGGGATAACGACGGCTTTTCTCATGGTCAAATAACGAAAAAACCCGCACCAACCCTCACCGTAGCATTGGATTATTTTGATGACTTTTACCTTGTCTTTTGTCTGACACTGTCGCCATATGTGCCGTTTCCGCCATTATTCAGTTTCTTTCGCGAACCCCGGGACATCCTTCCCCGTACCCCAAGTTGAGAACCGCTGGTACAAGGATTTTTTTTTTGAAGTGAAATTTGTCCATACTTCAGAAAACCAGTGATAATCCGACCCCCACGGATAATTCAGTCTCGAATAATCGGCTATTTACTCAAATAAATAAATAGCCGCAATAAATTTACAATATTTGAATGTGGCGCGCGATATTGTTCTTCTCTTCCAGCGTTACGCCAAATATTCTCACGCCAGTTGTAAAGTGCATTGATATCGACGGTGGAATTCTGAAAATTTATTATAAGCTGTAATAAATTTGTTACTTGAACGATAAATATTAGAAAACAGTGATATCTCATTCTTAACAATAAATCTTCAACTGTGCATTCAAATACCTCTATCTCGGAAACCGTTCGGACACAAGTTCATATAAACTTTTTTTCTGAAAATGACCGATACTAAAACCTCCGAGAATATTAACCTTTCCTTCTGGAACACCCTGTGTGAAATTAAAAATTTCTATAGTTGTAAATTAGAATACTTCCGAATTCCCCTTATTTCACATTTGCTGGATAACTGATCAAATACTTAAATATTTGTTTTAGTTAATTACTTTATCCTGACTTAAGTAGCCAAAATTAAAAAAAAAAAAATTTTTTTTAGTCAAATCCAATCACTTGCAAATTTAAAATGGATTATAAATGATAACGATGCATGATTAAATGTTGAAAAACAATTCATTATTGGTCTTAATAGTGATTTTAACTGTTTTTTGATCACCTTCAAGTGCGAGTTTCTCCGCTGGGATCTACACCAACACATTTTCAAATTCCAAACGTAGTTTCCTGGGCAATCCATGAAAATATTCATGACAAATTTCAGGAAGACACAGTTACTGATTCAAAAGTTCACACACACACACGCACACACACACACACACACACACACACACACATACACACACATATATAATAACAAGAAGTTCCTAAAAGAACTTAAAATCTTGAACTGAAAAATAAAAGGCCAACACACTTGACTAGTTTAAAAAACATTTAACACATTAAAAAAATATACAGAGTACACGACCGGTTTCGCCTCCATTATGAGGCTTTGACGAGTGACAACAAATATTAAGAATCATGGATATTTAAGCTCTTCTGAAGTCCCTTGGAATCATAGGAACAGGATGTTTCAGAAGAGCTTAAATATCCATGCTTCTTAATTTTTGTTGTCACTCGTCAAAGCCTCATAAGCCGGTCGTGTCCTCTGTATATATTTTTAATGTGTTAAATGTTTTTTTAAACTAGTCAAGTGTGTTGGCCTTTTATTTTTCAGTTCATAAATTATGCACGAACGTTAAATTTTATTAGAACTTAAAATCTTCTTTCCATAAAATGTTCTTCTTGAAATTTCTTCATTTCTCCTTTGGTAT
Organism: Thereuonema tuberculata; assembly: GCA_023159025.1. NCBI lineage: Eukaryota > Metazoa > Arthropoda > Chilopoda > Scutigeromorpha > Scutigeridae > Thereuonema > Thereuonema tuberculata. Next base: position 41,792,794 of record JAFIDM010008419.1, on the reverse strand, counting down.
TTTTTTGTTTGTTGGTTGGAAATGCTACTCGTAATCATAAATACAAGAGAAACGAAAGGAACATGAAAAAAAGAAGCGACAAAAGTAAGGAGAATGAAAATACTTATCCTGGTACAGTAAAATTACATACATTACACCGATGACAACCGATATAAATAAGCATAAATGTAAAAATGATAAATCATAAAAGATTTAACGTGTGTGCTAATAAAACTATTTGAATAAAAAAACAACACATGAAATAATTTAAAAATATTTAACAAATACTTAGCATATGGTTAGTATTTGTTTTTGATTATTTTTACAACCAATAATTTATTGCATTACAGTCGTAAAATAGTCAAAATGTATAAAAGTTGAACCTTTGTAGAAGAAAATTGTGTTGAAGATGGGCCACCGCGTAGGATCCCGAAAGGCTTCACATGCTAAATATTTATTAAATATTTTTAAATTTTAAATTAATTTTGGTGTGTTGTTCAAAATAAAATAATAAATGGTTTATTGATAATGCACCAACTCATACTATTGTAAAAAGAATAAGAAAGTATCAACAATTATAGTCCAATTAAGGTGTAAGGAGTTTCAACTTTACTGAAACGATAGGATAAGGAAATCTGAACCTTAAGGCTACCTCGTAATAAAATTAAGGATAAATTGTTAATAAAGATTACTATGTATCAGATGTGAGTGCGAATCTGTTATCAGCACCAAAAATAGCCAATATTCGATTCAAAGTATATAAATGGAGTTTAGTTGTTAAAGGAACACTTGTTACGAAAAATATATTAAGAGAAAACTTGTATAAGCCTCTGTGTAAAGTTGAAAACAACAAGTTACTAAAACGAGACAAACGAAAAGCCTATATTTATACTCAAATTCTAATATCAACTGAATAATTAAAACTTCTATTTTGTGGATTAAAAAATAATTAAATCCATATTAGTTTTTAATCGAAACAAACCTTGCGCAAATTAATAAATTAGTTAAAAGGATTAATATCCACTGTCTAAGATCTCGATAGAAGCCTGCTTAGCTTTCAGTGCTACTCTTCCAGGAGAATTTTTATCTCCTTGTCGCGCTAATTTCTCGATAAGGACCCACACGGCAAAGATTTTAAACCTAAAAGTCGAATCGTCCGTAGTCCTTAAATGTGTATACCAAGTTTCAAGAAGATACATCCAGCGGTTTAAAAGTTATTAGGGGCTAAAGTAAACACATACACACACACACAGAAAGATTGATTTGATAAGCCTTTTTTTCTAGTAACGCAAAATATCAATAATAATATTTGTATCCACATGATTTGCTATACTTTCTCGTCACAGCAATGGAGATAAATTAGAATTACAGTGGAACCCCGCTATTCGTACACGCTATTCTGGAACGGATGTTCCAGGAGGCAGTTCGAATGGCGATTTGTACGAATGGCGAATCATTTTTTCACATAAGATATAATGTAAATTGGATTAATCCGTTCCAGAACCCAGAGATGATTGCTTATTTAACCTTTCAAATAATACTTTAAGCGTAAAATACATAAAAAACTATGAAAACAATAAATATATAGGCCTATCTTATTATTTCTTTCTTTTTCAGTATAGACGACATGGCTGATTTCGCCATGCCATACTGAGTTGCCAGGTCAGACACACGAGTTCCACTTTCAAACTTCGCAACGAGTTCTTTTTTCAATTCAATTGTTGTTCTCACTGCTTTCCTTTTAGGCTTAGTTGAATCAGTAATCTTTTTTAGACCCATGGCTGCACTATTTTCAATCAAAATAACAAAAAGTAACAATAAAATATCACAAAGTTTCATGAAGCTTGCGTGGATGACGCGTAGCGTACGGAAGCTAGCACGAGACTGAACTGAACTGACCGCGTGGGGTGGTCAGTAACAAGGTCACGCTGTCCGAATCGCGAGCAAGCGTACGAATGGCGAGTTCAATTTTACTTGAAAAAGTTGGACAAATAACGAGTTGTACGAATAGCGAGGCGGACGAATGGCGGGGTTCCACTGTATTTTTACATCAAAACATGTAAATATTCAATAAATAAGAATCACAAACTCAATCTTCTTCTAGGTAAATACACTATATTTCAAAAACAGCCAAAACAGTTTTTGAAATATAGTGTGTTTCCTAGAAGAAGATTGAGTTTGTGGTTTTTATTTATTGAATATTTACATATTTTGATGTAAGTATATCTTCATTAAATTTTTAGTCCTCATTGAGTCGTGGAAGTTGTATTTTAGGAGAGGAACTTATTTAGTTTCGCTCCTTTATCTACCTCAAGAAGAAAACAGTACATGTTTTTGAAATATAGTGTGTTTACCTAAAAGAAGAATGAGTTTGTAGAATTATTTTAGTTGATTTGATTAATTTTGAATTTTTTTTTAAATTACATTTTAATCTAATTCTGATATATTCTGATGTATTTGCAGCTCAGCTGAATGAGATAAGGAAGATCAGTCTGGCGAGGTTGATTTGTGATAATAGTGATAAAATGCAGCAGATGCAACCACTTGCCTTTCTACAACCAACAGATTGGTAAGTTCAGTGTTTCTTAGACCTAATTCATAATTATTCCAAACTTTCCATACTTGTTCTCTCTTTCCACAGAGAAAAAAACAACTCCTTATATGGTGAAATCTGATCACTTACATTCGCCTGAAAATCATGACGTCAAACATAGAAATGGCATCTTTGCAAAAGCATGTTACTGAATTACTGTCAGTACGCGAGGAAAGACGTTACATAGCCAAGTCAAGTTATTAAAAAAATTATAAACTTATTAGAATAATATTAATAATATAAAAATATATATTCACAATTGTACAAAACACAAAAACCAGAATGTTTACATTATGTTCACAAGATATAGTTAAGAATTTTGCAATAAATGTCCTGGAAATATCAATTCCTAACGAATTACGTCAGAAAAGGTCTTTCTTTGGAGACACGAACAATACTTACTTCTCTTGTTTATATTCAGCAATATAAAAAACTGTTCTCCAATATCCCAAGTTTAACGTGCATAGTTATACATAACAGAGAAACATAAGACGCAGACAAAATACAGATTCTCTGAGATTTCCAAATCTGGAAAATTGGTACTGGGAATCCAAGACAGACTGTTTCAGGTTCCCAAACCCTTCGATTCGCCCTGTATCCGTAGCTCAGTGGAACATAAAAAACATAAACAAAAGACAAACAAACAAAGCAATGACCTTCATATGAAATTATGTGAAAAAATAAAAATAAAAAAGGGTTATCAATTAATCCCCTCTAGCATTGCTTTTGTCTATTTGTCTTTGGTTTATTTTTTTTTTACTCTACTGAGCTGCGAATATTGGGCGAATCCAACTGATGAGGGTTTTGGAAGCTGAAACAGTCTGTCTTGGATTCCCAGTACCAAATTTCCAAAAAAACAGCTCAGTGAATCTTCATTTTGTGTGCGTTTTATGTTTCTTTGTCATAACTTCTCCATTATTGTTAAGAGAAGTATTTTTACATTTCCATTCATTAGAAATTACCAGGATAGTTCTTTGTTGTATCTTTGGCAAAGCCTCTTCAGTACTCATCCCACAAGTCAATTCACAGGTTTCATAGTAAAAACAAAATCAAGCGAGCCCGTACAATTGCAATCTCTCAAACCCTTGTCATAAGTGACACTTCTATTGATTAACTCATTTATTCACTCCATTGTAATTGTGAAGGGTCGGTTTAAGTTGTGGAATATATTACGTACACACACACACACACACACACACACACACACATACACACAGACGCGGAATCCGAACAGCTCCTCCCTACGCGAAGCTAAGACTGGTTATAGCGAAAAAACGTTTTTTAGATTCAATTTTAACTTGAAAGACACATGTTCGTCTGTTTGTGATCAAGGTACGTAAGAAATAAAATCTTTAAAAGCTGAAATTTTAAAGATAGGTGTATATAATTTTACAAGAAAGATCCTTATTGATTTTGGTTACATATAGAATAGAATAAAAGCCAGAAACCGTCCACGGATAGTCAATCCATATGTGATCAAGGGAACTGAAAAACGATCTGTCCTTCAAAATTGTAACTTTCTTAGGAGGTCTAGGTATTTATTTTTATGCTCACTGCATAAGGATATCGTCATTAATTTTGGTAGAAGTTGGTTCAGAAGGTATGGAGTTATGAGCCAAAAATCTGAGCTGAGCCCTGGAGCTGAGATTTTTTCCTAGGTTATTTCTCCTGCGGACGGACCCCTAGTTTCACCCAGCCCTCTTTAAAATTGGAACCGGATTTATTTAACGGAGGTAAAGGCGGACGAGCATTGGGCTGACCACTCAATCTCAACTAGTCCCTATGGTCATTGGAACATCAGAATCTACACAATCGGTGCCCCTTGGGCCACGGAAGCTCCTATAGGAAATATCTATCAAAAAGTAGCTTTTTAAACACCTGTTAAAAACTGTTTCTTGTAGATTAGTAGTAATCATATAAGACTGTCTCAATTGAATAGCACTTTTTTATTTTCATTTCATGATTATTCTGCCTTAGAATCAGAATTAATTGTTCTCCTTATACTGAAACCCTTCCGTGAAGGTGATCTTTCAGACATTGAAACTTAAGAAACACAAAACGAAGTCACGTGATGCAGCCATCAAGACTTCAGTGAATTAGAACCAAAGATTTCCCGATGCTTCAACAACATGACGAAAAGATATTAGAGAGAAAAAAAAATAATTGTTGAAAACGAATGCATGACTCGAGAAAAAGGACCACGCCTTCTCCTTTCCAGTAACTAATTGGAGTAATATTCATCTCAAAAACATCATCTATTTCTGAACTGTCAGTGGTTAGAATTACTCCTTTCAAATTATCTCAGCAAGGTCAGTTGTTCACGCAAAAACTGAAGTAAACGAGTTCTTTACCAAGAGGCCCCATCATTACCAAAATAAGAAGAAACTTACACTGTCTTAAGTCACAGTACGAAAGACCTGTCCCAAGGAACCTGCCATTTTCGATTTTCTGATAAATTATCAAGTCCAATTAATTTTGGTTAAATCAAACAACGCGCAAATTAAAAGTGGTTTACAAAGTGGAGTAACATACATTGTTAGATTTCGATGGAAAATCATTGTTTCCGTTATGATGATTTTCTGTTGGAATTTCCCCCTCCTTAACATGCAAAGGAATCCATTCACAGGTTGTAATTTTTCTAATACAAAATATATATCGTAAATTATCTCTTAATATGCATACCAAGTTACAAGGCGACTCATTCAGTGGTTCAGAAGTTATTAGGAGTTACAAATACAATACAGTCATATTGATTTTATGAGTCTTATCCTTAAATAAGAAAGAAAGGTAATGTTATTAAACGGAATCCCAAATTTAACAAAATACGACGAAAAAGATAGTCCTGTAAAGCGTTGACAGCTAAAACCATCAATTATGACTGCCAAACTATTTGTCATTAAAGTTACGGTGATCGTTATTTGATGTGTTGAGGGTCGTGGACCACCAATTGCATCTGTAATTTGAAGAAATCCAGCAACTTGGACTCTTTTTTTTTTTTGTTGGAAAGGCATCGTTTTGCTTGTAAACCTCTCCCATAAGAAAAAAAAGGGGACTTTTATTATTTTTTTTGGGGGGGTTGAAAGGTTGTTATTGTTGTTAGGTTCCATCAAATCGTCTGCAACTTCCGTTGACTTCATGTACAAAGGCTCTCCAAATAGATCTATCACTTGCTGCACATCTTAATTGTTGTAAAGAAATCCCTGTAGCTTCCTTTATTTCCTCCATCCATCTTCTTCGTTGCTTTCCTCTTCTTCTTTTCCCCTCTATCTTCCTAAGTATGATTATCTTTTCAATGAAATTATCCGCTTTCATAATGTGGCCAAAATTTGAAAGTTTTTGCCTCAAAAACAATGCCTCCAACGAATAGATTGGCCTACTTTGATCCAAAACTCATCGGTTAGTCTTCCTTGCAGTCCATAGTACTCTCAATAGTCTTCTCCAGCACCAGAGTTCAAAGGAGTCGATCTTCTTTCTTTCCCTCTTTCGCATTGTCCAACTCTCACACCCGTACATCATCACAGGAAAAACCATTGCTTTTACTATCCTAATCTTAGTAGCTTTAGAGATGTCTCTGTCTTTCATTATCTTCTCCAGGCTCGACATTGTTCGCCGGCCCAACAAAATTCTTTTTCCTATATCTTCTGTGCATCTTCCATCCTCAACCAATCTTGAACCCAGAAAATCAAAATGTGAGACTTTCTCTATCAGCTCATCTCCGAATTTCAGCTCTCCCATTTTTCCTGATGTCATGAACTCAGTTTTCTTTAAGTCCAAATTTTAAGCTTTCATCTTTTACTTTACCTAGAAGATCTTTTGTGTCTTTTTCATTTTTCCATTTCAAATTCTTGGGCACACCTAATATTTGCAAGAACGGTCGTTGTTCTTTTAGCATTAGATTACTATACTACACATTAACCTGTACGGTAATGTGTATCGTTTCTTTCAAGTATTGCCACCGTATTTAAAGTCAAGATAAATTTTAGAGTTATTAAATGTTATTGCAAAGCTTTTGAGAAATCAAGATAAATGTGTTTAAAATCATGAATTACTTAAAACTTAGTGTAAGGATAAAACATTCGTATAAAGATAAAAGGAAATTAAAAAAAAAATCGTTTATATATAAATATAAGAAAATAAGTCTATTAACATATGTTAATGTTAAAATACCAATTTTTACTTCTAAGTACATTGTAAATGAAATAACCAACAGTTAAGCAATAAATTTGTAAATATGAACTATATACAGTTATTATACATATTTATAAATACAGTAAAACCTCGTTAAGTCGTCACTCAAGGGACCAAACATTTTTGACGACTTAGGCGGAGTGGGCATTTTGAAAAAAAAAAAAAAATACTGAAATACAGTATTTTCATGAATTGCTGTAGGATTCGGTGAGAAAAACGAGATTTTCAGAAATCAATGCATGCAAATAAATGAGTGGAAAAAAAAAAGAAACATTTTTTATAGTTACCATATTTTAATCGTTTTAAAAGAAAGGCAGTGTCTGTCTTTGAAACGTTCCAGCCAACCATTGCTGCCGCCGAAATCTTCAATGTTCAACTCCTTAGCAATTTCCATGACTTTTTCTTAGAGAATCACGGCAGAAATCGGCACATTTTGCGATCTGGCATGTTTTAGCCATCGAACTAAAACCTCCTCGATCTCGTTAAACTTCGATTTCCTCATTCTCTTTCTTTTGTCTTTGCAGTCAGCTTCTTCAATTACTTGTTTCGATGAAAGAATATCGTTTAATGTAGTCCTGGGAATATGGTGTTCTTTGGCAAAAGCTGTTTTCGAAACATTTGATTTTTCAAAAAGTGCCATTAAGTCTTTTTTTTCTTTAAAAGATAACGAAGTAAGTTTTCGTTTCCCTGGCATATTAAAAACGTAATCGAACCACGAAATTGCAAGAGAAAAAATAGCCCTTATAGCGGGGCTTACTCGCTATGAAAAGAAGTCACACTCACGAATGGTCAAGAAAAACGTCTACACTCGACAGAGTCGCAGCGAGAAGTGTGCTTTGAATGATTAGCAGCGAGATTCCAAGAACCCAAATCCTCCGAAGAGGTAGGAAAGGAATGAAGTGACAGGCGTGGTCGAAAATTCCCCGTAAAGGCTTGGCTTTCTTAAAGTGAAAGAGCGGGGCTGAAAAGACAACACGATGGCATGCAAAATGGAAAAGAAAGATGCTTTTGGCCATTTTGAGGGTGACGAGTTATCCGGAGTAGAATTAAATTTGGTGACGGGTAAAAGAGGGTTATTTTACATTATTGTGTATGAGACCTTGTCGGGACCAAAGGAAAACGACGACTTAAACGGAGTGACGACTTATCCGGGTGACCACTTAACGAAGTTTTACTGTTTATATATAGTTATTGCATCTAATGTATATATATACAGAAATATAAATTTCCTGGGAGAACATAGTACAATTTATAATATTCTAAATATATTGTCAAAATAAATACTCAACATTTTCGCGGTCCAATAAAAAGTTTCTTCAAATTTCAATAACTGCGAGCGAAAATACCCTAAATTTTATATATAAACGTATATTTTGAACTGCTCTTTTGCGAAGCCAGCAAGTACGTTATACAATTCCCAAATTACTGGACGAAAAATTAAGTTTGGAAAACATGTGTTTGAACTCAACATGTCTCACTCAATATCAAAAGAAAGGTCACAGGAAAGCTGGCATTCCTAAGAAATATGTAAATTCCCATTTCACAAGAAACTGCAAAAAGCCTATTTTTTGAAGTGCGACGGTTGTCGTGTCGATGATTGGATTTGTTCTTAGAAACGGTCTAGAATTAGTTGAGGCGACAAAAGTGGATTTTGGTCCAACCAGTGATTAATAGAAGAAAAAAAAATGGCGCCATTAATACGATAAAAGGTGTTTACTAACATCAACTCACAATGATGCAGAATGTAAAAAATAAATAAATAAATAATAATAAATTTTTGATTTTTAACAGAGATATATTTCTTTGCTGAGAATGTAATTTAGGTGGACAATAAACAAGTCTTCGACTTAGTATTCAGACGTTTTACTTTTACGAGAGATAAGTGATTGTTATTTTGAAGGCAGTTGCACGTGACTCTCAAATAGGACCACCAGCAACTTCATGGCAGGAGCAACTTACCATAGAATGTTGCTTGCGTTGTTTTTAAATTTTACTCACAAAATATAACAGAAGATATAACTTCCCGATTTGAGCTGATCCATGGAATGATGGGGGGAAAATCTAAAATATTTTAGTAGCCTATTTGCCACTAGGAAAACGAGGCTAATAAAATCATCTGTCTGTGCCCTCCCCCGCCCCCCATAATAATTTTTGAACTCCTTCTTGAAATTCTGTATAAAAATTTGATTAGATGTTGAAATTTAACGTGGGTTAACTTAATGTCATAGTTTTAAAAACAGGCCAGACACAATAATTAAAAAACATAAAAATACATTAAAATCTCGACCAGGTTTCGATCGGACTTTTAAAATGGACCAGGTTTTTCAAATGGACATTTAAAAATAGACTGAGCTGTTTTTGGTGATTTTGACACCGGGATTCCAAGACAAGCCTGTTATAATCCGTCCTCAGTTGGATTCACCCAGTGTCTGCAGCTCAGTGAGATCAAAGGAAATATAAACAAGAGACAAATAAAC
>JAFIDM010008419.1:41748454-41770489 GCA_023159025.1 Thereuonema tuberculata | reverse complement strand
ATGTGTTTTGTATCATTAATAATTATTAATTGCATATTGAGTTTGAATATTAGAGAAACTTCTATTTGCTTTCGCTAGTGAAAAGAAAAAAGAAAATGGTTTCAAATTGTACACGACACCATAGCGTTCCCGTTCATATTCAGTTTTAGCCACTTCCGCTTTTTAAGTGATCGCATACCGAAACTCCTATTTTTCCCCTAAGTTGTAAGCTTTCCAAAAAGATATCATTCGTGTCTGTTTGGGATGTAGAGGTTGTGACGGACGGACAGAACCTTCTTAAAAATCCCCCCCCCCCCGCACTCTTTACTTACGGGATTGCCAAAAAGGCTATTGAAAACTAGAAAACTAGAACGTTTTCGCTTTTCGGCGTGGGTGTGGAACATAACCAGCTGTACGAATGGTATATTTACTTTAGAAAAAAAATATCGGACACAATTAATAAGCTAATAATAGTTTATTTTCTAATTAACTTTCCATACGAATTTAACAGCATCGAAAAGGAGACAAGTTTTTTGGACTTACAATATCTACTTTGTCTAAATCGTATTGAAACCGTTATAATAAACTAGATGGGTACCGTCGCTTCGCTCCGGAACCCTTGCATGTACAGCATTAAAAAAAAATTTATTTGTTTAGCAAATTAATATGGAGATCGGAGAATACACGACTTCCCAGCTCGTTGTGGGCTTCTACCCTTAACTCAGATGTATTGCGCGTTGGCACTCACACGGGGGGTTGCCGCAAAAACACTTCATTCTTGCATGTATCTTTCAAACGCAGAAACGTTTGTTAATGACTAATATACCGCTCGATAGAACTTTCAAATACCAACATTTTCTCAATATAATGTTCTCTTCCAAATTTTATACTTTTCGTTTAAATTGAGAAAAAGTCAAAATTTGACCCTTTAAAAGGCGCCATCTTGGAAACCAAAAAACTTTTTTCGAAAGATTTTTGTAGCATTTTGTTTGTCTTTAAAAGCTCTACATTTTATCCATTTACATGACCAATCTATCTCTTATAGTTTGGTCATAAAATTGGAAAAACGTAAAGTCTTATGACAGACAGAATAACGCTTTTGTAATATATTCGATAATATATAATATATACAATATTATATATTAATTAATAACTATTAATTTTAATTTTAAGATGAATAGATTAAACTTCTCGGTCCTATACCACAGGTATGCAGTTTTATAAGCATACCTAATGGGACTGATAAACATTAAGAGAAAAAAAATAAAAAATAATATAAGATTCTTCATGACATGTGTTGCGTGAATACACAGAGAAAACTAACTTGTAGACTTCATGTAATATTGGTGTTTTAAAAACAGAACAAAAAAATCATCAAAAAAAATCAAGAAATGCGCATAGTTAAATATTAATTTCGAATCTCTGGCGTACATTTTTATTTATGAGTAAATTTCCTGTACTTTTCTCGATGGTAGGACCTCGAATTTAAGGTTCACGCCTTTCACCAGCTCCATGTCCATGAATCATGAATGCTTTTGATCAGTCCTAAATTTCCTTAAAGTAACGTGAAACTGAGTCCCGGGTTCGGTTCTCATGTGGGTTTCGTTGATGGTGGCGATCCGCGCTGGGCAGGTTTTCCCGGGGTTCTCCCGTTTCCCCTGCATTTCTCACACCATTCTTTCTCAGTCTTTCTCTCCGTCTGTCCTTCTTTCCGTGGGATAACACAAAAGATCTTTCCGGTCGACGTGCTTGGCTGTCAAGCCATCCACATTCACAAGCAATCTAATCTAATCTAATCTAACGTGAAATTGAGTGTCCCTCTGCCTATAAACCCTGAGATGTTACAAATTTAATCGAATTTTTGTAAAGCTCAGGATATAAAAATGTGTTAAAAGGTTTTAGAATGTAATATTAATTCCAAATATGTACATCACCCGTCTTTCTCTTTTATCAAGATTTAACTTTTAACTCAAAAACTATTCGTCCCAGGAAGCTGAAATTTTAAAGGTAGATTTAATTTCGTGAAAGGGGAATCTCTATTGATTTTGGTACTTCCCTGAGCAATACGTTCTAAACTATGCTGCCATTCAATGTCACGAGTTTAAATCAATTCCTAACGATTGTGAATCACTTGACTAATGCGCCATTCAAGGCCAAGAAATTATCAAGTGGGTTTTGTAATAAAAAATGGTTGCTTCATCTTGTTCATTTCATATTTAAAAAAAGAGTTTCTTATAATCGAGAAAATACGGTATTATGATTGCTTTCCATTCAGTGTTGACACAGTCTCTGATGACTGTGTACAGAGGCAATGGTGACAGCTGAACATCTACCCACCGAATGATGGGTTGTCCTTCAAGTGACCTTTGATCCCACAAACGAATTTATTATGGAGAAGCTGTCATCGTCTCCACAGAACAATCGGCCAACATTTGAAGAGGTTATATTTGGTTAAAAGATTTAATTGTTTTTGGAATGGATACGATGACGTCATCAACTCTTCATAAAGTTCACAGTCGACGGCTCTTTCACTATTAGCCAGACGGAATCTGTGAAGAATTTTGATAAGAAAGAATCCAAAAATAAATAAATAAATAAAATTAGGGCAAAAATTTGGTGATTTAATTGTGATTAAAATGGCAAAATGTCATAACTTCAGGAAAGCGATTTACAGGTCGTTACAAATTTGAAAATCCGTATCAACATATGTTCAAATCCTTACAAGAAGAATTATGGGTGAATTGAAAGAGTACAAACACGTTCATTGAATGAAATTTTAATACATAAGAATACAATAAAACAAGGTAGGGATAGCGATTAGTAAACCAATCACAATGGCTTCTGATACGTATAAGAAAATATAACAATTCTATCTCAAAGTTAAACCATAACACCTGAAAATTTCATTGCTCCTCAAAATTTCATTCCTCCATATCTACCCTTAAACTGTGATAATGTTCTGCGATAATTTTGCCAATTCTTCTGGTATTCTTTCCTCTTCTCCTCCGCCAACCGCTTCTCTTCCTCTGATTTTTTTGGGCGGCGCCATTATTAAAGAACTTTTGTCGTTTTGTTTAATTTATGTTGAATTATTGTTTTAATTTCCTTATTATTATAAATGTGATTGCTGCAAATGCAAAAGGCGCAATTGTTGCGATTATTGTGATTGCTGCGCAAGTGATACCTGTCCACAGACAGACAAAGCGGATTATAAGACTTCTGATACTTGTATCATAAGTCTAAAAAGCAGCAAACGTCAACTTTAAAAAAAAAAAGTAAGTTTGAAGCAAGTTTTCGAAAGCGTGTTACTTAAAAAAACAAATAACACACTCTCGAAAACTTGCTTTAAACTGAAAAGTTGCTCGAAAAAACTAGGACTTGCTCTAATGATCTAATTTCAGGCAGGTTTAGAAGCAAATCGACACCAGCGCTCTTAGTGGCGAGAAAAGTTTATTTGAAAAAGTACGACAGTGTTAAGTTCACGCTGAAATCTGGTTATCCTTTGCTTGAGGTTTTCATCTATACCTCCTCTTCTCCCACGCTCTTTCTTTCTTTTTTTTTTCTTTATCTCTGTAGAATGGATTAAAAAAATTAATAGCAAAACATAAGCTGTAAAGTCATTTTTTTTTGTCGCTTCCGCCAAACCGCATTTTAAATCGCGATCTGAACGAGAGCAAAACGAGATTTGCCACTTGCATAAATCACTTGCGACGTACATAAATCGTTTCGGAACCACTGTCAAGAGAGTCGAGGTTTGCGAATGAGTAGCATTCAATGAATTAAAAATTCTTTGAAATACAAAACATTCAATTTTACTGCGCTAATGATCTACAGTTCATTATAATATTTTTATGCCCTCGTAACTACAAAATCCTTGAATATTATTATTAAGCTTGCCACACTAAAAATTAATAATCATAACAGCCTTCATTATTCATTGGAAGACAAAAGGATCGCAAAACACAGTTTTAGAATACAGTTTTAAAGTTGAATATTACGTTTGCCTATTTCTCAAATTTATATTATTTCTCATGTGGGTGACAGGGCAGCACCGCTACCTGTAGGTCTATTGTGCTATCCAATGGACATGGGGATAGACGGAGAGAAAGACAGAGAGTATGGTGGGAGAAGTGCAGGGGAAATGGGAGAACCCCGAGAAAACCTGTCCAGCGCGAATCGTCCATCTTCACGAAACCCACATGAGAACCGAACCCCGGTACTCGGAGGTGAGAGGCCAATGGCTTAGTGACAATGCCAACCACGCGGTCAACATATATAATAACTATAAATTACAATGATCACAATAATTAAACAGAAAGACAATACAAAGACTAAAAAAGTCGATTATTTTTTTGATACAGTTAGTTTTGGATGTTATCCTATGGTTATCAAAACCTGACACGGCAATAATATCTTTTATTATTATTATTTTTTTACTCATTATAGTGGCTTTTTAATCAGCAAAGTCTTTTCATTACTTAGCTCGTATTGTATGGTTAAATATTTAGGTTTCGAAATCCAATTAGCTACGAAGGATTTCCGGTATTTTTGTTAATGAGTCGTAATATTCTAGAACTCGACAGGAAGACTCCGAATCTATATTACACGTTTAATCTCGTAAAGATAAAGAACAGATTTTAAAGATTGTTTGTTTATTAGATGAAAGATCGAAACAAAAGAAGTCCTTGTATTGTGTTTTGTAAACACAACCGTTAATTCGCACCCGAAATCTTTCCAATTACTCGGCCTTTGACTTAATTGCCGGAGTTCGAGAGAAAATCCGCATCCTCCTTCTGCCCATTTCCGCGGTGCCTCCCTTGCCTTCGCGCCGTCCTACGCGCCCTCCTACGGCAGCCAACACGACGACGCACTCGGTCAATACACACAGCGCCATATACAGCTGCCGCGGCCAACGGAACAATATCGGCCGTGACCCAGACCTTGTGGACGCTTCGCCCGAACGCCCCTGGGCCGGCAGCGTCTCAGTATTTCACGCCGGCTGAACGAGAAGAAAATTTTGCTTTATTGGATTGAAACGGTGAATCAAATGAAGCTTTCGCACCGATAATCGAGCAATTGAAGAACCTAATAGAACGGCTGACGGGGTTAGGCCCAATTTGACTCACTCAAACATGAACGGAATGCGTAATGACCTGACGGCGAACAATCAGCAGATCTATATTTCTTTAAGCAATTTGGCGCCATTTATGATCGACAATGGGTCAAGTTAAAAATGAAAGTCATACCGAAAATATTTATTGCAAAATAATATTCCTGAAAATATGTATGATAAATAATACACAATTCAGGTATGATTAGTGAAAGGTCATTATTTACGATTCGTAAATAAGGAAAGGTCAATATTCTGAGAGGTCGCGAATACCTTCCTCTTCTTCATAATTGCCATCGTTTCCACGTGGATCCTTGTAAGGAAATAAGCGCGGGATGACGACGAAAATTCCCGTAGCCAAACATTATAACTTCCAACAATGAATTCGTATCCATGTCTTAAACAAAGGATAGTAATCCTCTTAACGTCGGCGCGAGTTTCCCTGTGATTAAATTTATTGGAGTAAGCAATTTAAGTAATGCAGATTCAATTATTTTTTTATTCAGATTTGTTTAAAAAAAGAAGGTAGGAATCGCATAATGCCCCACGACTTCTATACAGAGAGAATACAGGGGTCACATAAAGGGAAACAATTTTTAAGTTTTAATGAATGTTCTTTGTCTGTAAATATAGGGAAACAGAAAGATACCTTTCAAAAATATACACTTAAGTGTACGGCGTGTGGTTCAGAACAACATACGAACATACGGTCTTGTGCATACGAACTTACGATATTGTACATACGAACATGATACGAACATACGATATTGTATATATGAACAACATACGAAATACGATATTGTACATAGAACAACATACGAACATACGGTCTTGTACATACGAACAACATACGAACATACGGTCTTGTACATAAGAACAACATACGAACATATTTGATATTGTAGATACGAACAACATACGAACATACGATATTGTACATACGATCAGCATACAAAGCTCGTACAAACTGTGCGGAGAAGATGTTGCAGATTTCTATATCTCTTCAAACGAAAGAATTGGAAATGCAACTAAAGACAAAGGATCACAATAAGAAGCAGGAAGAATAAAAAAAATATAAATAAAGAAGTAAAATCATCAAATTCTGAAGACAGCTTAATTGAAAACTTATCGATCCCTAAAATCAAATGACACAGCCCCAAACTCTGATTCAAAAAGACTTAAACTGTGTTGTCTATTTTTTAAGAATTAGTTGGTATAGAGAACTCAATGGAATTTATAAATAAACAATATGAGGATATTACGAAGTTATCAACTCTCACTGATAATCGAAAAACAATAACAGAAAAACTAACCCCTATAGGAAAAAAAACCACAATACTGTTCAAAATGAGTAACTGAATCAATTGGAGCAGAATCAATTGGAGCAATATGGAAATATTAGAAATACAACTAAAGAAAAAGATATAGAAATTTCGGGAATTGAAGAAACAAAGGGTGAGAATTAATTTGACACAATTGTTGAAATCTCAAAAATTTTACAACTTAAAAACCCCACAAAAAAAAAAGGTTCTCCATAGATCTGGGAGATCCTAATTGTAATAAAAATAGGCCAATCATTGTAAGATTTATTTCAAGAAGAGAAAAAGAAAATTGGCTTTTAGCTTTCAGACAAAGAAAATATTCGTTTATAAGTGAAAAGTTAACACACAATTACAACCTCAAAACCCCATAGAAAAAAAAAATGAAGGATAGATTGGCGAGATCCCATTATAATAAGCAAGGACCAATCAATGAGTTTCTCGTGAATAGATTTGTAACAAAGATATTATCAGTGTTTATAAAATCCTAAAAGTTTAGCTTCCACTTTAATCGATCAGGAAATGTCAAAATATTGATATTCTTTATATATTCTTTATATAGTTAAAAATACGAATTGCACAGTAAAATTTTGATTTTTTTTTCCCGCCAATCACAGGGCAGTATTTCAGAAACGTTAATGTTAAAAGAGGTGCCAGTAAAAGACACTAAAGGCCGCTTTAGACGTGTCATTTGAGTAGGTTACATCGATGGCAGTGTCAGGGTAGATTGCCAGTGAATAAAAAGCTTTGAAACTCTGTCTTACATGTTCCATATCGCCTTCCATCACACGGAAAATTTACACTTCTCAATTGTCATCATCCCTACTTTTTATTTAAGAAAAAAATAGCATTGATTTATATAAAAAATCATTTATTCAATGCATCGAATAGGCGAAAGAATGTTTTTAATTAATTAAAAAAGGAAGTGTTCCTTTTTTTTTTTTTTTCATCTTTTTTGTATTTGTTTGTTGTCAGTTTCGATATTTCTCGTTAATCTCGACTAACCACGATAAGTTTTCGAGATTCCAATCGCTCGTCGATTCAAATTTTCAGGCCGAAATTCTGTAATGATTTTGGTTAATAATATAGCGTTTTCTGGAAGCATCCACGAAAACATAAGGAAAAGATGACCATTTTTGTAATCGGTAATTTGGAATAAATAGATACAAATCGATTGGACTTAAAGTTCTACAATTCGCCAGGAGGAGCGCTGTTGTCAGATTGCTCCTTAAAGATGACATGCCACCTCTTTGAAATTAGAACATATTCTAAAAGGGGCAATGTGTTTTCAATCCCGCCATGGCGCGATGGTAGCGTGCAGATTGCCTATGAAATGGTACATATAAAGCGGTCTTAACTGTTAAAGAGTCATTCATTAAAGGGCCTCGATTTGAACTGCTTCTTATTTCTGCCATCTCCATCCCTTGGTAACATCTTATAAGGGAAATAGAATCAATTGATTGTCTTGTGCATTGTTCTTTCAAATACAAGTTATTAAAAGTTATTAAAATTGCATGGAAGACAGCGTTTTTAGCCTACGGTTCTACGAAAGAGAGGCTATTGTCCTCCAAATGACAGATGGCCGCCCTGTTTTTTTGAGATCTGCATATGTATCATCGATTAGTCTGGTCAGGCACTTCCGTCTGATTTTATGACAGGACGCCGCCATTGTGCTAATCGCTTGTTACTTTGCAAAACAGCATTGTATTTATAAATAATATATATTTATTTATTTATATAAATACTTATTGTTAGCAACTGGTATTGAAATAACGCTAAATAGTCGAGAGAAGTTTTAATTTGGCGTTATCAACATGTCTTTCTCAGTGAAAACAGACGACGGCATCCATTGTGACCTGAAAACTAATTGATCAGCTACCGGAAGGGCTGCGCAGTTCAAACTTCCGCCGGCCAACTTTCATTTGGAGGACAGTAATGAGATCACTCAGTCTGTGTATACATATGTGTATGTTTCCCCTAATAACTTTTGAATCTTCTTGAAATTTGGTATGCCTATTCGAATACTTGTGATGATCTGACTTTTGAAATCTTTTCCAAGTGGTCATTGTCGAGAAATCAGCGCGAAAACTATTCGTTTCCAGACCCATGTTTATTTGAACTTTTTTGTTGTCTTACTGATAGAACCTATCTTCAAAGTTTATACAGGGAATTTTGAATTACCCTGTACAGACACAGAGTCAAATATCTCAGTTTTCATGCAGGGTGTCCTAAGAGGATATAGCCTAAAAAAGCTGTCTCCCACACAATTTTAGTTACTGAATATTTTAAAGAACAATGCTTAAGGCAATCACTATTTCTTTTATAAGTTATATAACAGGATGAGAATGTTAGAAAAGAAAAGGCAGTTCAAATGCCCTGTATTTTTTGCAGTAAATGGCTCTAAATAGTTAAGCCGTTCGGGCGTAGGCTAGTTGTTTAAGCGGGGGCCTGCCATGAGACAGTCGGAAAGTCGCGTCGGTTCGAATCTCGGCGTCTGCATGGATCTTCGAAAAAAAAAAAAAAATTTTCTGTGATATTTCATTCTTCGTCTTTTTTTTCAGATCTAGAGTCATTCCTTAATAACTTCCTGAGGAAGGCAACAGGAAACCACCTCAATATGTGTTCGTTGGAAATTCAATGGATTCTTTTAAGTATTCTCCATGATGGCAAACCTAAAGACGTGATGTGCACCGTGCAGCAACAAAAACAAATAATTAAAGTGTCTTCTACTGGCACCCCTACTTCTGAAATGTTCAGCCCTGTGATTGGCTGAAAAAAAAAGTTCAAATTTCATTATGCAATTAAAAATACGTATTAAATATATAAACAATATCAAATTATACAAAGAATAACTGGCATTTGCTGATAGATAAAATGGAAATTAACCTTCAGGATCCTACAAATGCAGGGATAATGATTTTGTTACAAACCTCTGAATTGGGACTATTTTTTTGTGATGTAATATTACAAAGGGAAGTGAATTCCTGCAAGTTTTTCCCGAAACGAAGCATAGTTAAAAATACTTCTGAACTTGAATGTGGAACATGATACTATGGATTAGAAGATGAAGAACTGGATAGAAAGCGATTCAAGTTTCTATTAATCGCGATGTTTATAAACAAGAAGATCTTTAAATAATTTGATGCCTACTTCCTTTCCCATTAAATCCTGCAGGGTTTTGTTTAAATATTATTCTTATTATTATTATTAAATCGTGAAAAGAACTGTAGAATGCAAATCTGTTCACGTTTAATAATAAATCTGAATATAAAAGTAATTAAATCTGAATTACTTAAATTCCTCGCACCAAAGAATATAATGAAAACTAGCGCCGACATTAAGAGGCTTAGTAAGTGGTGTAATATGTAAAACAGCTGTTCAGGATTCTTGTTGATGTTGGCTCAGTGTTAGTGAAGGCATATTTACTGTCCAGTTGTGTTTTTTTTTCCTCGATTTATGACTTGTTATGGACGTTAAATTTTGCTTTTCATTGAACATATGATATTTCCTATTTATAATTAAATTCCTTAGTGCCTTTCAGTGAAAGGACAAGGAATAAATATTGTGGATTTCACAGGATTATTTTTTTATTTGATTGTTTTTGTTCTCGGAGGCAATTCCCGGGAGGGAGAATACTTTCCCTTTAACTTTCGCGCAGTCTGAGCCTAACATCAAGGGTAAACTCTGCTGATGATTCCTAATAAGGATAAAACAGCTGTCAGAATTCCCATTGATGTTGGCTCAGTGTGCGAAAGCATATTTACTTGTCCAGTTATAATTTTTAATATTTACGAATATTTTATGATTTTTTTTTCTCTATTTATGAATTGTTAAGGACGTTAAATTTTGCTTTTCTTAGGATTTACGTTCTTTGTAAGTTTTTCTGACCTAACAATTTCATCATATTTCAATTTACTTATTATTAATTTTTTTTTTTTTTTTTTTAATCTACACAGAATAATCGAGAACCTTCAAGAATGATCGCGGACACTTTATAGGAATTTAATAACACATTTGGTACACGGCAATTTCCGAAGAAGGTCTGCGAAAGAGGATTACCTGTTACATTGTGTACTGATTTGATAAGGAAATACCCATAAAAAAAATCGAATTATACTTAATCGAGGGTGGATGGTTTTCTATTGAAGGCCGTTCAACTGGACTCACATTAAAGCCATTGTCTTTCGTAGCTACTAACGAATGATCAATGCCAAAGAATAAAACCAGAATATAAAAAAAAAAAACAGTCATTATAAATGGACTCTCATCAGCCCGTCCCATACATTTGGCCTATAAGTTTTCAATGAAGATTATTATTAGAGGGTTTAACTCTTAAAAAAATTAAGGATTAATATTGTTTTAAATAAATTATGTTCTAAGGGGATGATCGTTAAGTTGAAAAGTAGTTAAATAATGATTTTAATAATTTTGCTGGTAACTTCGTAAAATTCTCCAAGTAATAGTTTTTAAATCACTGACTTAACTACGACTTCTGTGTAGTTAGCCACTGCATTTTTTTTTCAGAGCCTGAAGAAGCAGGACAATGGCGTCTTGAGAAATATCGTTTTGTAGATGTAAGACAGAGGAATAGAAAGATTTAAATTATAAAGTTGTGAATATTCTCTTAACGATAAATAAAAAATTATATATTTTTATATGAATGTTTCATGCAGTTTCGTTTGAAAGTTTAAATATATCTCGTTATATAAAAAGAAAAGTCCTGACTCACTCACTGCCTGACTCATCAATGCCCAGCCCAAACTCTTGGACCTAGAAAGCTGAAATGTTGCACAGAGGTTCCCTTTATGATGTAGACAAGGAAAGCGATTAGTAAACCAATCACAATGCTTCGCAACGTCTTCTGATACATATAAGATAATATAATTGATATTGCTTTAATGTCCTTATTATTATAAATGTGATTGTTGCGAATGCAAAAGGCGCAATTGTTGCGATTACTGGGATATTGTTGCGATTGTTCTGTTTGTTGTAGAGCTGTATTATCAATGTGATTGTTGCGCAAGCAAAACACGCAATTGTCTGGATTATTTTGATTGTTGTGCATTGCATTGTTTTGATTGTTGTGCGTTGCATTGTGGGATACTTGTCCACTGAGAAAGGGGATTATAAGTCTTCTGATCCTTATCAGAAGACTAAAAAAAGTAATATTTTTTTTTTTTTTTTATAATATTGCGAGGATGTAAGCTTCAATTCTTTCAGGGACGTGTTGTTTTTTAAGTAACTTTCGCTTAACGCAAGGGAAAAAAATCATATAGAGGAACCTCGAAATGTACAGAGCAGGCAATCGTTTTTGTTTTTGTTTTGGTTGGATGATCAATTGAGGCAACCCTGATTTCTTTAACACCCGAAATTTTTAATTTTTTTTTTCTTAATTTTGCCCACCCAAATCCTATATACGCCCCTGCGAAAAACTTAAACTCATATACAGGTAACCCGTTCATTGCGTCCAGAGAAGGGAGCAATGAGCGAAATTTCCCAATCAACGGGGGAATTTTAAAAAAATCATTTTAATGTATGAAAAAACCCTTTATTGATAAAATAAACTTTATTAATATGAAAATAAATGTTTCATGTAGCATAAAAGTAATAGAACATTGAAAAGAAACTGAAAAAATATTATTTAATCAGTTTGTTCCGCGTTTCAAAAAAAGAATCTAGTGTTGTTGTCTACGTTTATTATGTAAAATTTGTCGATATTATGAAAAATCGTAATTATATATAAATTATATTAATTAATATAAGCAACAAATATATACACTTCATGGTAATAATGTTTTATTTAACAATTAATTGTTGACAGTTAAAAAACAAAGATCTCACTATAACGAATTCGCACTCGCCGGGGTCGCAATCAACGGGGGTTACCTGTACGTGTTTTGTGGCTGCTTCAACAGATTTTATATTTTTTTTGTGTGATAGCGCGCATTTGTGTAGCACTCGAATTCATTATCCAGTTCACCATTCTGGAGGCACTCGTCTACTTACAAAAAAGTTGTAAGTACAGTTGTAATTACATCCTGCAATGTTTCGCACTTACTGAAAATTTTCACACAAATAATACTTTTGTGTTTCTGTGGATAAGGGATCTAAATACAATCTCTTGTCCTTCAATGCGTAAGTCAAGATTCAAGAAGACCATCCAGCTATTATTTTGGTACGAGAGATTTCAGACACACACACGCACAGACAGACTAAGTAATTTCACTTTCCTAGATAAGTAGGCTTATAAAAAAAAAAAGAAAAAAAAAAAAAAAGAAGACCACTAGACAAGCTTAATATACTTTTATATTTAAAAACCAACCATGTTTTTCAGCGCTGTGAGTTAAGCCTTCCAGATATTATGATGATTGACAAACCTACACTTTAATGATATTCGAATTTATTTATACCAGTGATGCTCAACTTTTTTATTCGCGTTCCCTTCGATATAATGAACCTTTAACTATATGCTCCCGTGGTTATTGTACATAATTCAATGTATTAATTTACCTATACATAAGTAAAATTCTAGGACATAGGGCAAGCATATGAAATAAATTTCATTTTAAAAAATAAATAAATAAAATAAATATATTTTAAAATTTAATATATTTAACATTTATTTATTTTTTAATAATTAAACAATAAGTTTTAATTTTACAAATACATATTACAAATTTACTGTCGTATTCATACGGACCTTATGGTTCACCTAGCCTTCTGTCAAATAGGGTTTCTTAACAAAGAATTAAAGGCGGGGCATCAGAATGACCATCCGACCTCATCTAGTCCCGTTGGTTGAAAATCTCTGGGAGCCTAAACCTCCCTCGAATCCAAAGACCTGTAAAAAAAAAAAAAAAAAAAAAATTATTAATACTATGTGGTTCTAATCAGTTTTTTTTTTTTTTTTTTTTTCCCTTACCACCTCAGATATCTTCTCATATCCCTAGGAATGCGTATTACCCCAGGTTCAATATCAATGATTTAGAATACTCTACTGTAGCGATGTTTTTTTTTTTTTTTCTTTTTTTTGTTAACCAGTCCTATTAGGTGCAATTAGATTAATTACACCTGTGTTATAGGTGCTGGAAATTTGTTATATGACTTATAAAGTTGAAATTAAAAGCATAGATTAAAAGTTTTTTTTTATCTTATCATTAATTATATCATAGATTAATTGATTTTTAATACATTCAATGCTATTACTAGTATAATTTTCCCAATTTATTTGACTAAATAATTTAAATTTGACATAATTGTCTAATCTGAGACCAAAATTATTATTTGGTTTACTAATTTCAAAAATATTCAACCAGTTATTTCTAGTCGAAACACCAATGTTGTAGTTTTGTTTTTTGTCTCTAATTTTGTAGAAATTGTTCAAAATAGTTTTATAAATAAATTTTTCTTCTATTTTTAATATTTTATATTTATAACGAATTTTTAATTTTTGTTCAGAAGTTTCGTTTTTATAATTAATGTAAATGCTATTAAAAATCTTTAAAATCAATTTATTGATATTATCAATTTGACATTTATTTAAAAAAAACCAACAACCCAATCCATAATCCAAAACAGAATCAACCAATGCTTTGTAAATTATAAGTTTTTGCCTTAAAGGGTAGATATGTTTTAAATGATAAAACATATAAGTGAAAGTATATAGTTTTTTAACAATATAGTTATAATGAAAATTCCAATTGTAATTATCATCGATAAAAACACCTAAATACTTTTGATTATTTACAAAATCAATAGCATTACAGTTACAGTCATTACTTATAATTGAATTTATGTTACTGCATGAATTTTCATGTAAAATAAAAGATTTATTATAATATATTTTTTTATTTTTATTCTTAATAACCATAATTTTGGTTTTTTTATGATTGATCGTCATTTTATTATTGAAAGACCATTTAGATATATTGTTTAAGTCTTGTTGAAGAAGATCGAAAGCAATGTCTTGGTTTTTCTTACTATTTAATATTAAAATATCATCTGCATATATATAGATTGAAGAGTGTTTAATGCACTTGCATACAGAGTTTATGTACAATATAAATAAAATAGGTCCCAAATTTGAGCCTTGTGGTACACCATTTTTTATATTATAAGTGTTACTAATGTTATCTTTAATTTTAATTTTAAATTTTCTGTTTTCAAGATAGTTTTTCAATAGGTTATGTACATTACCTCTTATTCCATAGTTTTCTAATTTTTTTAAAAGAATAGAATGATTAACGTTATCAAATGCTTTACTAAAATCTATTAATGCAATATATGTTATTTTTCCGTCATTTAAGTTTTTATTTATATCATTGTTTAAATTATGTAGGAGTTTAGTTGTACTACTGTTATTTTGATAAGCATATTGATTATTGTTGAGGATTTTCATTTTTGTAACATAATTATATATAGACTTGGTTAGATAACTTTCAATAATTTTTGAAATATTAGAGAGAATTGAGATTGGTCTGTAGTTGTCAAAAATATTATATTTACCACTTTTATGTATTGGAATGATATAAGCAATCTTCCACAAATTTGGATATTTATTGGTTTGAACGATATTTCTAAATAATTTTATAAGAAATAAAGAAACTGTGTCTTTATTGTTATTAATTTCATTGATAGTTATACTATCAACACCTGCACTGTAAGTTTTTCTTAAATTTTGAATTATATGTAAAATATCATTTTGATTAGGCAGAAGTAAAACCATAGACTTAGGGTTGTTAGGCTCATTAACTTTATAATTTTGTAAATTAAAATGATCAAAATTACTGTGAGTTTTATAATTAAAAACTTTTGAAAATTTTGAATTAATTATGTTAATATCATAATTAGCTAATAATTTATTAATTTCTCGATTGTCATTTTTGCATTTGTTATTACTAATATCACTTTTTATAATATTCCACATGTTATTTGAATGTAAACTATTCTCAAAGAGTTTATTTATATACTGTTTCTTTTTTTTATTTATATAATTTTTCAACCAATTTCTTTTCTTTTTATAATTTTTTTCATATATTTTATTTGTCTTGTTATTTTTAAATTTTTTAAATAACATATCTTTTTCTTCTATGTGTCTCATTAAATCTTCATCCATCCATTCTTGTTTAAATTTACTCTTGATATTGTTTTTGAATTTATAATGATTATTTTGTTTTGTTTTTATATCATTTTTGGTATTATTTCTAGCTTTTTCTATAATCCTTTTTAATTTGCTTATATAAGCATTAGGATCTTTATTGTAATTGGTTTTAATTTCATTTGTTAAATCAGAAACTTTCTTATTAAAATAAAGTTGATCCATAGGATGTCTCGTTTTTTTGTTTTTGATCTGATCTTTATTTTTGCTGACATTTTGGTAAATTTCAATAAGAATTCCATAGTGATCTGATATATCCCATTCAACAATGTTCGCATTTATTTCATAATTATTAAGATGAGTAAAACAATGATCAATACATGTTTTTGAGGAAGATCTTGTTGTTACTGCATTCCTAGTTGTTTTATAAATATGATTTTTGTATCCTAAAGTATATAAATTATTTAGATAATTATTTGTATTTTTGTTAATTTCTTTATCTGGATCAATATCCATATTGATATCCCCAATATAAATACAATTATAGTCTTTTTCATTTTTATTTTTTATTTCTAATAAATTATGTCTAAGTTCTTTATTGAATATTGTTTTGTTTGTATGGGGAGGTTTGTAGATTATATTCAGGATAAATTCTTTATTGCCTGGCTTATTCAAGTTATTAGAGTAAATGTCACAAATTATATTTTCATAAGTGATAGTATCAACAGAATTGAAATCAACAGTATAGTTTTCTCTGAAAAATAATACAATACCTCCTCCTTTGTTTTGAGATCTTAATTTATATATTTTATTGAAGCCCTGTATATTATAAAAATTTATCTCGTCTATTTTGATATTGACTTCAACCAAAATTATAAAATCAAGAAAAATTAATCTGTTTTTAATATTCAATAATAAATAATTAAAGTTTGATTTAATGCTTCTGATGTTAAGGAATAAAATATTTATATTATTCTTGTTATTAGTTGTATTAGGTGTCCAAGAATGTAAATTATCTAAAATTTCAAGATTTCCTAATTCTAAATTATTCGCCATTTAAGTAGAAATTTAAATTTTTTTAATATCTTCATCATTGTTAATCCTTATTATTTTAGACGTTTCATTCATTCTCATCAATATTTTATAATTCTTGATCCAAATGTATTTATATCCTTTATTTCTTCCTTCAGTTTTGGCTTTCCAAAATAAATTCTTCAAATTCCTTGTGAGATTTTCATTTATAAATATCCTACACTTATTCTTATTTCCAAAAATATCATCATTTGTTATGATCCTTTTTAGTTTAAATGTATGCAACCATGTATCTCTGTCCTTTCTATTGAAGAATTTAATGATTATCGGTCTAATTTTATTATGTTGTTTAGTATTATATCTGTGTATTACCTCAATCTTATCATTTGGATCTGGAAGTTGTAATGTTTCTGCTATTATAATGTTTCTGCTATGTTGAATTGAGTATCCAAATTCACATGATAGGTTTCAATGCTAAGACGTAATCGCAGGAAACACTTATTCACTGTAGGGAATTAATACAAATTCCTTTCAATTTTTAGTGACCCATTTGGGAGCTATTGTGATAGCGACCAAAATCGGTAACTATTGCGTTTGTCTGTCTGTTCGTGTCTGTCCACCCCTAACAACTCCCGAACAGAAGGTCGGATCGACAAACGGATTTCACCATCGTGTTCAGAGGCTCAAACACTGTAGGAATGGGATATTTTCAGGGGCCAACGCCCTCTAATGTTCGAGATATTTGGCATTGTTTTCATTGGAATTTCTGCTATTAGCTTAATGTTAGAAATGCAACCACATCATTTCAGTTTTCAGCTATAGCTTGATGAGTAAGATTTAGGACTCATATAACGAAGGTTGTCGGTTCGAATTCGTATATCTACTTAACTTTTTGTTTTCAATGTCAAATGTAAATTTTTTTCCTTATTTTCCTATTTTTTTTTTTTATTTTTTTCCTAACTTTTTTTATTTTTCCTTACTTATTGTACTTTCTTTTTTTATTATTATTTTTATTTTTTTTCTATTATCATGGCTCGCCCTTAAATTTATGCTTTCGCACAAAATTATATTCACTTGTTCTATTACTCCGTTAATATTCGTTGTTACATAAATGCTTGGAATTTAATGTTTTTCTATCTGAATTTTTGACATCTTCTCTTTCGACTCCGCAGTTTTTTTCTTCTTTATTTTCCTCCCCACAATTTTCACTCTTCTTTACATCATCTTCCCAACTCAGGAGTTCTGATAATATCGCGTGCTTTGATTGAATTGCAAGAACCCTAATCAATTCGCCCTGAGGTAAAACACAGCAGAATTATCCAAGTCCAGGAGCAGCATTTAATTACCGTAGCTCCTTACTGCATAACTAACAACCCCAAGCGTAACTGCACATTGTGGCTTCTAGCCATTCACAGAAAACTAACCCCCCTCCCCCATTGTTAAAATACAATTAAAAAAAAATATTAGTCACATCCCGTTTCTCAAAAGTCTATTTTAAAACAAAAAATTCGAACCTAACAGAAATCTTCGTATCCTGAAGCTCTTTAAGAAAAAGTAAATCCTACTGTCCTTATAATTTAATTTAAATTTGTTTAATTTAAAATAAAAAGTAAAGTTTCCATATCTTTTTGATTTATAATATCTAAGCATATAGATTAATTAAGTTCTCTAAGCCTTCTAAATCAATTACAGTGGAACCCCGCTATTCGTACACAATCCGTTCCAGGAGGCAGTTCGATTGGCGATTTGTACGAATGGCGAATCATTTTTTTCACATAAGATATACTGTAAATTGGATTAATCCGTTCCAGACCCACAGATGATTGCTTATATAAACCTTTGTAATACTATTTTAAGCCTAAAATACATAAAAACTATGAAAACAATAAATATATAGGCCTCTCTTATTATGTCTTTCTTTTTCAGTATAGACGATATGGTTTATTTCGCCATGCCATACTGAGTTGCCAGGTCAGAGACACGAGTTCCACTTTCAAACTTCGCAACGATTTCTTTTTTTCAATTCAATTGTCGTTCTCACTGCTTTCCTTTTAGGCTTAGTTGAATTAATAATCTTTTTTGGACCCATGGCTGCACTATTTTCGATAAAAATAACAATAAAATATCACAAAGTTTCATGAAGCTTGCGTGGATGATGCGTAGCGTACGGAAGCTAGCACGAGACTGAACTGAAGCGACCGCGTAGGGTGGCCTGTAACAAGGTCACGCTGTCCGAATCGCGGGTCAAAGGGAACGAATGGCGAGTTCAATTTTACTTGAAAAAGTTGTACGAATAACGAGTTGTACGAATAGCGAGGCGGACGAATGGCGGGGTTCCACTGTACTTTGAATCACAACACGCGCAAATTTAAAACATATTATAAAGTAGATTAATTTCCATTGTTAGACGTTGAAGCAATCTATTGTTTGTTGTAAGTAAGTTAAATATTTCGCTTCTAACATTTTTCTATTAGAAACTTTGTCATCTTTATGCGCAAAGGGATTCAAATAGGAAAAACATTAATTTAAACAATATTTATTATAACTCTTGTCTATAAATAATATTTATTATAAATCATATCTATAAATGATATTTATTATATGTAATATTTAATCTACAAATGCATAATATTCTATTGTCTATACATGTCAAACTTCAAGAGGCTTTATTCAATGGTTCTTTTTTGCCTCCCCCACAAAGTTTTAGAGGGGCAAACGAAAAGACACAATGAGACATTGATTTTATAAGCCTATCTACTGCCTTACTTTGAATCTGTTTACCGCCAAATCATGTGGCTGGAAATATTTTAGAACATTTAAATGTTAGAAGGCGGAAGGATATGTGAAAGCGAAACAATCTATATTTACTGAAGATTTTTTTTTTTAAGCCTACTACAGTACATGAGCACCAAAAGGATTTTTTCCCGGGGTGGGATAGGGGTACAATATATTGAGTGTAAAAAAATTGTACTTTATTTTGTGAAATTATATAAAATAAGTACAAGTAAGCTAAAGTAATTAATTAATTATAATACAGTTGACTCGCGATAATCCGACATTTGACAGTCCGACACGCTCGATAGTCCGAAGCAGGTTGGTTCGAAAACCGACCCGATTGAGGCGGTCACGGAGGTGAAATGCACAATCACTTGCGATGAAGTTATGTCGGCTGCAAACACTTTGATAGGTTGGTGTGAGGAGAGGGAACTCGACTACTTTGTTTTCTATCTTTTAGTCCTCTTGAGAGGAAAAAAAAGTCCTATGACTTTCATTTAAATTGAAAATTCAGGATGGGGCAAATGCCTCCCCTTGCCCTTGTACAGAGGCGCCCATGAAAAGAAAACAATAAATGAGACCCATCAAACCAGTATTTCTGATTATATCTCTATTAAATTCTGAACTGTAATGGACAAGAGATCATTTAATTTTTCTTTAGGAAAAATATTTTTCTTTACGACAAATTTTAACCATGAAGATAAAAACAAGGTAGGGATAGCGATTAGTAAACCAATCACAATGCTTCGCAGCGTCTTCTGATACATATAAGAAAATATAATAATGTTATCTCAAAGTTAAACCACAACACCTGAAAATTTCATTGCTCCTCAGAATTTTATTCCTCCGTACCTACCCTTAAACTGCGATAATGTTCCCTAGTTATTCCTGAACTTATTCATTTTGTCATTTTGTTTAATTTATGTTGAGTTATTGATTTAATTTCTTTATTATTATATATGTGATTGCTGCGAATGCAAAAGACGCAATTGTTGCGATTATTGTGATTGTTGCTGAGCTGTGATTAATTGTTGCGATTAATGATAATTTAATGATATTTTAATGATACTTGTCCACAGACAGACGGACGGACAAAGCGGGAATATAGGCCTAAGTCTTCTGATACTTGTATGAGAAGACTAAAAAAAATTCACGTTGAAAAGCATTATAAACGAAATAATCTATAACTCATATGATGTCTAACAATAAACATTAATTGAATTTCGTCTTTCATTTAATCCGCTTATTAATACAATTTCATTTACACGCACTTTGATATGATTAAAATTAATTGAGTTAGATAGGTTAAGTGGGTTTCGTGATGGTAGACGATCCGCGCTGGGCAGGTTTTCTCGGGGTTCTCCCATTTCCCCTGCACTTCTCCCACCATACTTTCTCAGTCTTTTTCTCCATTTGTCCATATTTCCGTGGGATAGTACAATAGACCTCTGGTCGCAGTGCTTGGCTTCACTACACCTTCACCCACCTTCACTACATACATACATACATACATACATGCATAGATAGGTTAAACAAATAGTTAATTAACTGTCTACAAATGGAAAATCTGAAGATATAATTTATATTCGGTAGTTAGTACATTCAATATGCACAGAAACTTTTCTTCGATTTTCTTTTTCACGACAAAAGAAAAAATAAAAAAACTAAAATAAAAGCAATGTTTTATTATGAAAGATAAAATTTAAAATTTAAAGATAAAATTTAAAGATAAAAAGAATAATAAAATAATAAAGAATAAAAGTAGTAAAATAATAAAAAAAAATATAAAAAATAAAAACAAAAATAATAATTAAAAAAATAAAAATAATAATAAAAAATAAAAAAATAATAATAAAAAATAAAAATAATAATAAAAAAAAAATAATAATAAAAAAAAAATAATAATAATAATTTAATAAAAAAATAACTTTATTTATTTTTTTGCCCAGTCAATTACCAAATATTAAGTTATTTATAGCGTATACTACACTTGTTTTTTTATGTAAGATATGTTTACAGAGGCAGGCCTTGTACTTTCTCTTCAGACTGTGTAACTCACTGAGCATGAAACCCGTTATATCCATTTGAAAGGAAATCTGAGCCAATTATTGTGGGTAGGGAAAAAGAACTGAAAGGGGAAGTGTTCACGGCCAAAGTTGAATTCAAAGATGACGATATAATTACTGATCGGACGTGGTGGCCTTCTATCGTTACAACCGGAAACACTCCGTTTCTCAGGACCTTTTTTTTCTTACGTTTTTTTTATATTTTTATGAGATATTATTTGACGGAGGAAGTCCTTTAATAACTGTAAAACAGAGATAACAGTTAAAGACAAAAAAGAGCTCCTGGAAGAACTTCAAGCTCACTTTCCTCAAATCTTGCATTTTATTGTTTGTTTGGTTTAAAAAAAAATTGAGAGAACAACACATACGAAAAGTCTCCATTTTGGCCTTCTTCCATAAGACAGTGGGACTTATTACATCACTCAGTCTGGATATTTGCTCATCCCTTAGTAACTTTTTAATCGTTACATGAATATTCTTGAAACTTGATATGGTTACACGTAGATAAATAAAGATTTTCCGCATCCTGAGCTATCATTTCGGAAATCTGGGACAGCTGTTTCAGCCTCATTAGGTTTCATCAGCCAGTTTTACCTTTGCATGGTGTATTTTCATTACGGTGTTGATGCTTTGGGAACCGAAGTGGTAACCTGAACT
>JAFIDM010008419.1:41718607-41745377 GCA_023159025.1 Thereuonema tuberculata | reverse complement strand
CGCGAGCCACACATTACATGTCAATGAGCCTCATGTGACTCGCGAGCCGTACATTACATGTCAAAGAGTCGCATGGGACTCGCGAGCTGTACATTACATGTCAATGAGCCGCATATGGCTCGCGAGCCATGATTTGGCAATTTCTGATCTATGCTTTACCAATGCTCAAATTCACATATTCTATAGGTAGCTGAAATCTTATTGGTAGATTTAGGCAGTCTGCATTATTTTGTAGTTAGGTGTCTCTTTATGACAAAAAAACAAAACAAAAACAAAGACAAAAAAAAACACCTGTTTAAAACTGCTCTAATCAATTTCACAACTATTTACCTTAGTGGCCTGAAATTCCATGATACGATACCACAATATGGAATAATAAGTCATTTTATATAAACTGTTCCCGTTATAGATACGAGGCTCATAACTAACACGTCATTTACTGAACGCTTACATTCAGATCTTGAAAAATTGACACGCCAACCATAATTTGCGCTTGATTTTTTATCAAGAGAGCCGGTTTAACTCGTCAATTGCGTCTGTGTTTCTAAATCCGGAAGTCCAATATGACTTAACCGTTTCTAACCTTCCAGAATTGAGCAATGGAAGAATGGCAAAAGAAAAGAAAAAAGCCTATTTACTCCCACGAATTATCTTAATGATGACTTCCTCGATTTAATTTGAGGTTATATCAACAGGAAATTTAATTGCTATTGCTTCTTCCTGAGATCGATCAGATGAATGGCGTGGGATCATTTTCTTTATTTTCATTCAGCGGTGATTATTCCGTCATCTCTGATGTCAATCTGTTTATTTTAGGCTACAATGTCTGTTTACCGTATTTCCGCGTTTATAAGCCCCATGTGTTTTTTTTTTTTTAATGTCAACTTCACTAACCAAGTAAGGATCGTCAACGGTTAGCGTTGTCGCTACGACATTGGCCTCTCACCTCTGAGTACCGGGGTCCGGTTCTCATGTGGGTTTCGTGATGGTGGACGATCCGCGCTGGCAGGTTTTCTCGGGGTTCTCCCATTTCCCCTGCACTTCTCCCGCCATACTTTCTCAGTCTTTCACTCCATCTGTCCTTCTTTCCGTGGGTTAGTACAATAGATCTCCGGTCGCAGTGCTTGGCTTCCCTGCCACCCACATTCACTACATAAAACATAAACATAAGGATCGTCAAGTCAATCAGTCTCTTTGTGTGAGTGCCCTATCGCTTATAAGTTTTGAACAGCTGCATGGACCTTCTTGGAAGTTGGTATGCCTATTCCAGTATTAGGGACGATCTAAATGTTATATTTGAAATCTGTTCCAAATGGGTTTTTGTCGAGAAATTAATGCGAGAAAGAGACAAAAATTCCCATAGAAAAGCATTGGAATCTAAACAATGGATTTCTATCTAAATCTTATGCAATGATTACTAACCCTTTTAGCTGATCCATTAAATTGCACGTGGTTTTATGTTTAAAAATTATCGACCTTTGACGTTTTGAAGTAATAATGCGGATTTACTTAAATCTTTTTTTTTTCTTTCAGAAAATAGAAAAATTTGTACTGTTTATATTTAGCAGATTTTTATAATTCAGAAGTTCGTTTTCTGAAAGCGAGACCCATCACTCGCGGACGATTCTACCCCGCAAAGGGGTGATACGCTGAGATGGGCACTTTCCTAAGACCTGTTTTTCTTTTAGTACCTGTTATTTTGGCAATAGTATTTATTCTTTCCATAATTCTCTCCCGAAAAGCGCAAATAGAACGCAGCTACTAGTAAACTAACACAGATAAAAAGTAAACATCCCCTCTTTATTTCTCCTCACCCCTATTTTGATAAAATCGAAGGAGACTTGACGCATGCGCAAAAACGCCTAAGGTAAGAACAAAACCCGACAGTAGCCCTTTTTTCAGGAATCCCAGAACAAAGAAAATAAATAAAATAAGAATAATATAATAAGGAAAGAAGACTTTTTAAGTATAACAAGTAAAAAAGCATAAAAACACAAACAATTAAAGGTTCACTGAGCTATTAATAAATAGAAATAAATATCTCAGTGAATCTTTAATTGTGTGCGTTTTTATGCTTTTCTTGTTTTATATCCTTAACGCACGTTAAATTTGACTATTAAAATTTTTAAGTACTTTCAAAACTTTTTTTTTTTTATTTTATAGTCATGAAAAAAATATAAATACATAACTCCAATTTCAAATTATCTTATCTCCTAAATATAAACAGTACAGAATATAAACGGGACCGCTCCCGTTTCGGATAAATGAAATTTCGGATAATCCAGAATGTATTGTTTAAACATGAATTGTACATTTTAGTAATATTAAATACATTAATTACTGCACATTAATGTTATTAACGGAATTGAAGTTACATAATTGCTCGTGTGCGCTATTAAATATTGATTAAAGCGATGGAAAAATGTTTTTGTGTATTTTCAAAATATGCTGAAATCGTTTCGGATAAACCAGATTTGCAGATAAACGCGATTCGGATAAACGAGTTTTCAGTGTACAAGTCTCTCATTTTCGAAAAAAGAAATAAAATAATAATTAACTTTATATTAGATAAGTTAACTAACGGATTTGATTCTATCAAGCCTCTAAGAAATTAATGGAATTATTAAAAGGATTAATTATTATCATCATGATGTGCGAACTTCGTATTCTAAGGTATGCGGTCTACGGAACCCTAGTGACCCCCGAAGGGCTAACCCCTAGGAGAAGCCGTAGATAATCTAGGGAACAGATACTGGAGTGGTTTCCCGTTGCCTTCTCCAGGACGCCATTACGGAATCACGTCAGACCGAAGAGAAAGTGAAGAAGATGCTGACAAACACAGGAAAGGAAATTTGAAACATCCATGCTCTCAACCGGGATTTGAACCCGGGTACCGGCCACACGGCAGGCACCGCCGCCTGAGACCGCACGACCACGCCGGCACGGCCAAAAGGATTAATACCTACTGTTTAAGACATAAACTGGAAAGTTGACAGGTCAAGGAAATTAAACAGTTTTGAATATTATATTTATTATTTTGTTTGCTTTCTGGGGTTCCACTTTCGGGAGCGGAAGAGGGATCCGAAACCCCTCGCGCCTTTCTGAACTGTCAACATCGGATGGATCTGATTTTCCACCACATTGGGTAGTGGCCATATTGGGTCGAGGGCGTCATATTCGTTCTCAGCATCGTACATCCCCAATTCTGATCCGGTTATCACTATTTTTTCTGATCCGGTCGGTAATCACCTACAGCAGGAAATGGCCTCGAAAATCAGATTGTTCCCGAAACCTCCAGGCCATGGGGAATCCAGCGATGTATGACTCATGGGCCTGCGACTCCAGGTAAAAGATGTGCAAGGCGGCAAACACACACAGACACGGAAATCTTAATAGCTTCTCCCTATGAGTTCGGTAAAAGCGGGTTTATACAACCACATTTACGGTATTTGCAAGGATTCCAAAACTTATAGCAGCCAACTCTCGTTTTACGACTTACCAATGCAAGTGACTGTTTGAAAAATGGGCCAGTTTATATAATGTGAAGCATTCTACATTAGCGCCCATTAGCTTAGTTATTTATTACGTTAAATGATTTCTTTTTTTAATATACAGTAAACTCCCGAGTATCCGCGGAATTGGGTGGCGCGGTAATCTCGGATAAGCGAATTCCGCGGATAATCCGAAAAAGGACAAAAATCAACAGAAAAATGCTTTTAACATGTTTTATTTACATTAAGATGGCAGTACATACATTATAAACAATTATTTTATTTTATTTTACTTTTTTTTCTTGCTTTTTAACAAAAAAAAAATCGGTTACCGTAACTGTCTTTGTTTTTTTTGTGTCCAAACACGAAAATCTCCTACTTGGACGTCGCTAAATGTGGATGCTGCACTGCCGATAGTGACTCATGCATCCTTTCACAATATGTATAAAAATGTGTTCCGTACAGTACAGTATGGAACTGTAATTTATTGTACAGTAAAAAAAATGGAAAAAGAAGGGGTCTGTGGACAATCCGCAAAGCGGATAATCGGGAGTTTACTGTATAATTTTTTGTACAGTACTGTTAGGAATATTAACTTTCCCGTCAAGAGGTACTAAAATTCTTTGATTTACCTACAATGCTTATCACTTAGACTAGTGGTTTCGAAACTGTGGTCGGTGGAGACCCGTGGGAGGTCCGACAGTCTTGGATCCGCGGGTGAAAAGTTTCGTGGTTTCAAAAGAAGCTCCGTGATTTTCGTTCCATGAATTACCTCATTCCCGTGAATTACTGTATTCCCGCCGTGAATTACTTCATTCCCGTGAATTACTGTATTCCCGCCGTGAATTACTTCATTCCCGTGAATTATTTTATTCCCGCCGTGAATTACTTCATTCCCGTGAATTACTTTATTCCCGCCGTGAATTACTTCATTCCCGCCGTGAATTACTTCCGTGAACTACTAAAACATGTAGTTACTTATACGCGAAGTTGTTGAAGAAATTCAGCGTTTCGCAGTTTAACAGTTTAACAGTTTTAGGACAGTTCAGAGCAGGGGAAACCTTTGTCATTGGACAGCGTAGCGGAGACTTCATCAGGCTATTCTTTAAGAGCGTTGTACACGTATGCTATTAAAATGTTCCCGATAGATCGTAAAGGCGTACATTTAGTTTTAAGTTAGTTAACTTCAATTTTCTAAGAACATAACTAGAATTATAACGTGTAGGTTATTAAAATAGCGAATTTAAATCTTGTTCACGCCCCTGACAGAAATAGACTCACAAGTGACTCCGAAGGCCAAATGTTTTTCAAAATCAAACGATGCCGATCGTCCTAAGGTAAAAGACTGTAGGTAGAAACTGCGGAGGTTTGCGTCTATTTCAATACGACATTATTACCTGCAACACCTTATAGGAATTTCTAATTAAGTGAAGGCACCCATGGGGGTATTTCGAATTGAATAGGTATCACAAATGGAGAATTGCTTCCAATAGGCATTGTCAAGGTTACGACGAGAATTATGACTGCATTGTCGTTTGGTTTGAAGAAGGAAAAAGGCGGGAAAACCAATTGAAACGAATAATCAAGAATTAATGAATTTTATATTTTGTGAAGAGGATCACAAGGTCACAACGAACTCGATTAACAATGACTTAGATAATGATACACTTTTCCCAAACTCTGACGATAAAATGTATTTTTAATTTGCATTAATGGAAGGTCAGAAAAGATTTAATCCTTTTCCTTTTTTAGCCTATCTCCATGAGGAAGATCAGGTTTATACCTTTACTAGCCGGCTACCATATATGTACAACGTATATATAACGTAAAAAAACGCTTTATTTATTTAGCAAATTAATATCAAGATCGGAGATTTCCCAGCCCTTAGTAGCCTTCCCCACACTCCTATCATTTGAAACCCTCCCCAGTCGTTAAATAAAATCAGCTGATCATTAGAAATGAATGTTATATTCTAAATTAAAGTTTAAATTGTAAACAATACCCAACGTATTAATTACTCGTATCGTATATTTATCACCGTAGACATCGCGTAATAGGATTATCAGGTAACTCGTGAGTTAATCGCGTTCGTCGCCTGCAAAGAATGACGTACTCGATTTAAAACTGCGGTAGCGCCATCTGTGGAAGCTTTGGGAAGTTTTTCATTTTGGAAAGTTTTGGGACTTTTTCATTCATCCCACGGGAACTACTTAATGGACCGGGATGAAAAGTAGGCTATATCTTTCTCCGTGTCGTAGACTACCTGCATGTAAAATTTAATTCCGATCCGTTGCGCCGTTGAGGCGTGATTGAACAACATACAAACTTAACGTATTTTCACTTTTATGTATTAGTTAGCATTAGGATTAGTTTGTGTATGTGTCCGTATATAAATGGGTGTACGTCTGTGTGCCTCTAATAATTTCTTC
The DNA here is from genome assembly GCA_023159025.1 of Thereuonema tuberculata. Classification (NCBI taxonomy): domain Eukaryota; kingdom Metazoa; phylum Arthropoda; class Chilopoda; order Scutigeromorpha; family Scutigeridae; genus Thereuonema; species Thereuonema tuberculata. Next base: position 41,739,457 of record JAFIDM010008419.1, on the reverse strand, counting down.
AATCGCTGAATGATCTTAAAACTTAGATAAGCATTTACGGACAAGTAACCATCTAATACTTCTGAGTGAATGAACCTCTCTTTCTATTTTGCACACTCAATAACTACAATTCGTTTTACTCACCGATTCTATATATCTCGATTCAATTCCATTTTATTACCCAATCCTACGAAAATGCATCCAAAACTAGCTCAGTTTTGTCTATTACTTCTTAGAATAAACCTAGAATAAAAGGGTAAAAGAATCGAAAAAGCCAACTATATCGGCACATACATAAAAAAGGATAAAAACTTACATTAAAACATCAGCGTACGTATTCGAAACTTCTATTTTAAGTTCCATTATGTTTTAATGTAAGTTTTTATCCTTTTTTATGTATGTGCCCGTATAGTTGGCTTTTTCGATTTGTTATAACGGCACGTTAAATTTTATTAGTATAGTACAAGAATCCTTTATTTCCCCTAATCGCAGTTGGTCAACTGACTTTTAGTAATCTTGGGCCGTTTTTGGGGCTGCAGGCGCCCGGGGCGAGAAGTCTCACGCCCCCCCCCCCCCGGTCGACTTTATTGCATAGTTCTGCGCTGCCACAAGAGATGTTTGAGTAAACAACGATGGCATGACAGGCCAAAAGGATCGCATCCCAGATAGCTGAATATGAATGACAAAAGATTACCTGCAACTGCAATGAATGGTTTATAATCTTAAAAATGTCTATTATTGAATCTGTGTTAAGTTCGATATTATTGTTGAACTTGTGTGTAATCCAATATTCTTCTTCTGTAAATTGGTTTTACAAGAGTTATAAATGGCAAATATTTTATTTATTTTCTTTGCGGAGGTAAAATAAATTAAAAAAATATTTTGTAATTTAAAAAAAAATCCTATTTCATGGCGCCTCCTAGCCGCGGCGTCCGGGACGACCTCCCCGCTTGCCCCGCCCTCGGAACGGTCCTGGCTACCACGTTTCATGAAAATCATGTTCAGAGGAAAGTACTTCCCAGCAGAACGCATGCGCTGTATACAATTACGGAACCGCTTAAGCGAAACGCTAATAATTAACTCGGATGATTTTCAAAATGGGACAAGAACAAACATTATCAGATGAACAGATAAGAATAATTTTTTTAAGGAAATTACAGATAATAACGTCAATAAAATTAGAATCTTCATTTCCTCCGTCTTCGTCTTGAATTTCATCAATAAAACGAACACATTTAATAATTAACTCAAATGATTCTAAAAATGAACATTATCAGATAAGAAGACAGAATTAAAGATAATAAATTGGGAAGCCACCTCTTGTTTTCAGTCTATACGTGCATTTCGTCAATCCATGCATCAACATTGACTCAACTTTATTATAAAATATTTATTTATAAAATACACCAGGGGTGGAGTAATATTTTACGTGTACAGTTCATTAAGATCATTGATAAAGCCGTACACCTGAATAAATGAAATAAAATATGTATATATTTATGTATAAAGTTTTATTTCATTCATTCAGGTGTACGGCTTTATCAATGATCTTAATACACCAGGGGTGTCTACAGGATTTTATTTAGGGTGGCAGGGGCCGAGTAAGGAACTGGCCAGCAACAATCAAACAAAAAAACCGTCGTTTTCAAAATTTCGGGGGGAAGTGGTAGATACATCTGCATATGATCACGCTACAACGGATTTCTTTTTTAGTACTTTGCTTATTAATGACCTAAAGTAAAACATGATTATATAAAACATATATTAAGATCCACCTTCCCATCTCTCAAAAATAACCACACACCCCCAAATCGAAGAGTTCTACTATGCGATGGGTACCTTAGAACAGTGGTTCTCAACGTATCATCTATCACCTCCACAAGATATTCTACTTGCATTATACTATAAAGAGAACGTCATTTTTTTTTCTATCAGATATACTGTATTTCTATAATAAATTTATTTATTTTTTATTTACTTACAAGATGTATTTCTTATACATTTACAAGCATTTAAGTGCAAAATTAATGATTGGTAAACATTGCACCAACACCTGTCCGATTGTAGTATTTTGCTAAAGAGGAATTCGATATTAGTGATCAAACAACGTTCATACGATAGTTAAATCTTCTCGCATTTATTTTCTCGATATAGTTTGACGAATATAAAAAAATATATACAGTGGAGCACCGTTTATACGTTTCTCGTTTATACGTTTTTATCATTTATACGTTTTTTTGAATGGTCCCGGCAAATTCCAATGCATATTAACGTTAAATAATTTCACTTATACGTTTTCCTGAAATCGCAAATTTCATTTATACGTTTTTTTCAAGAACTCAAGAAGAGAGAAAATGCGCATTTCAACCTCAGATTCCCATCTTCCGATTGTCCAGTCTTACAAGTTGTTAGAAAAGAATCAAAGTATTAGAAAATTCAGTATTAGAAAATTGCACTGAGAAACCTCTGCCAAGTTTTCAACAAGTTTTGGCGGCTCTTACCACCATGCAAGAATACCTCATTAGCAATGATTTAAATGATAAAGTGGCACTTTAACTGTGCACAATGAACTTTTTTCCCTGCATTCCAAAAAAGTCCTAAACCTAAAATATCAAAACATTTTATAAATGCTGAATGAATATGAATAGTACTACTAGTTGTACATTAAATCCGGAATAAAAATTTTTGTATTACATATCTCTTGTATATCATTTTCATGTAATATTTTAATTTACCTCTGACTTTTTATTGTTGGTTATTACGAAATTGTTCGTAACTTTTGTGAATTTCGTTTATACGTTTTTTCATTTATACGTTTTTTTTTTTCTCAGTCCCTTGAAAAACGTATAAACGGTGCTCCACTGTATATATATTCTTGCATATGTCGGAACCTGGGTTCGAATCCTGGCGCAGGCATGGATGTCTATTTCCTTTCCTGTGTTTGTCTGCTTCTTCATTTTTCGTTTCAGACGTCATGCCCTTTCGTAATGTCTTCCTGAGGAAGGCAATGGAAAGCACCTCAGTATCTATTCCCCAAGATATTCTATGGGTCCTTCTAGGGTTCAACCATGATAAGAACTCCGGAATAAGAACGCGGAACTCCGTGATCGGAGATCGCACTGTTAGTAGATTATTTAAACTTACATTTTTTCGAAGTTTTCACTTTTCAGAAAACATTTCTGTAGCCTTCGAAGTCCGTTACGATGGCATTTCACTGTATAATTTATAATTCACTTTATAATTTTATAAAGACAATTTGAACGACGAGTGGTGAAAGGGAGAAAGAGAGAAGGAATGGATATAATAGAGGAGCAGTGTTCAATCTGCTTTTACTCAATACACGTAATTGTTAGTATGGTATTCGGTACATTACTACAAATGAATGTCAATTACAAGTTCAATTTCAATACATGAATGCATAAAATGCATTTCCATGGCATTTTGGAATCTTTGATATCTATTGGCAGAACGTGTATTATATCGGATACGGTTGGCAAAGCTTGAATATTGTAACAGTTTGTATGTAAATATTTTTAAAAATCATTTATTTGTATTTAGTAGAAATTATTTATCTGTATTTTATTTATTTTAATCATTAACCGTTATTTATTTTAAAACATTCCTTTTCTATTTCCTAATTATTGATATTCTCTTTATTTTTAAATTCTTTTACATTGCAGCCGTTGAATCAGTTAATTAATTTAAATTCGTTGTTTTCATCCGATCATTCTGTACATTTTTCAATCATCTTCCAATCAAATTCTTCCATGTAAAATCTATAAAAACCAATGTTTTTCATTTAATACATTAATTCAGTTCATTAACTCGTTGTTTTTCCATCTCAACGACTCTCCCACAAATACCATTACAATAATTTTTGTTGAACATCTCTTATATAGTTTTCCAGATCTGTCTGTGCGTAATGCAATTCCGTAACGCACTTTCTGTGTGTTTGAAAATTAATTTTAATTTCCTGTGAAAATAGAAATAATTTCTTAAAATGAAACGTTCGCGACGGTAATCGAACGGGCAACCTACTGATCCGAAATGAGACGTCTTATCCATTAGGCCATGGTGACAACATTCAAATTACTATTGATAAATATCTTTTAAAATTAGATTAAAATTTAAATTCCAACGTCCATTTTTTTAGCCTGTTACAAGCGCAGGTCAGACGAGCATTAGATGCAGAAGCTCACCCTCAGAACTGAAGAGTCGTTAGAGACATTTCTCGACATGAATGAAGAAATAACAAATGACGGGCAAATACTCTATCTCAACTAAAAGCCGTCACATTGTTATCCCATCATTATTGACGGGCGTATAGTAGTAATAAATAAAATATATAAATACAAGCAGGATCTCAGTACCTAAGAAAAATCAGTGATTATTTAGCCACAGCAATGGTAAGAAATGGCTCTGGATATTCTGTCGTAAAACATCGTTTCTCTAAATGTGTATTGACATCTCAGTATTTTATTACAATATAATTATAATGCAGGTGCGACTAAAGGAGATCATTAGAAGGTTCCTTTAACTTGAGATGCAAGAGAAAAAATTAAGTAAAGACTTGTTTTGAAAGTATGTAAATGAAAAATGTCAATGCCGTTCAAGTCCCACACCTTAAAACTTTCGAATCGCTCGATGGATCATCTTGAAACTTAGTATGATTATTTTAGAATGATACAGACGACCTAATTTTTATATTTGAAATCTTTTTTAAATGGATTCTTGTCGAAAAACTAGCGTGAGAAGGCGACAAAAATTCCCAAAGAAAAGCATTGGAATCTAAACAATGAATTTCTATGATGTTAATATCTCCTTAATTCAATGAATATTATTTATGAAATCCATCGCGTGCTGTTTATTAAAAGTATAATTAATCCCATTTAGAGACTTTTGGTAAATAAACATGAATTTATGTTTATGTAGTGAATGTGGATGGCAGAGAAGCCAAGCACTGCGACCGGAGGTCTATTGTACTATCCCACGGAAATATGGAGAGATGGAGAGAAAGACTGAGAAAGTGGGGTGGGAGAAGTGCAGGGGAAACGGGAGAACCCCGAGAAAACCTGCCCACCATCACGAAACCCACATGAGAACCGAACCCGGTACTCAGAGAAGATGAATTTAACTTTATTAATACACGATATTTTTCATTATATTCTTCATTCTATTCTCATGAATAGAACAATGAATCCCTTCTTTTTATAACAATATTTCAATCAGTTACGAATTCAATAATCATCTTCTTCAGGTATCATTTTTAGGGATAAATCCCTTCTACTAAATTCGTAAAGATTTAAAGCTAATAGTTTATGACGTAACAATTAACAATAACATCTTCGTATTCAAAGCAGTAAAAGATATCCCCTCAAAGTAATGTAAACTAACAATTTATGCAATAAACAAGTTATGAATTAAACACATTGTATTACATTAATTTAAAAGAATTTCTCTATGTTATTTATATTACTTTTATTTTTAATAAAATGTATTTAGTAAGCCTATTTAAAAAATCAGAGAAATTCTTATAAATTAATGTATGCAGGACCCAAGGGCTCCGGGAGGTAAGGCTCCCTACGTTTCGTGACCAACGGGACTAGGTTGGGGTCGAGTGGTCAGCCCGACGCCCGCCTTTAACTCCCGGGAAAGAAACCCGATACCCATTCTAAGAGACCCGTTTGGAGGAGAATGGAGCGTGGAAAAATTCCAGCCCTCCTCCGAGGCCGGGAATCGAACCCGCTGCCTCCAACCCACAGCCAAACGCCTTACCCACTCGGCTACCGGGCCCACTAATACAATATGTTTAATTCATAAATTGTTAGTTTGTATTACTTTGATGTGATATCTTTTACTGCTTTGAATACAAGATATTATTGAGTATTGATTGTTAACTTATAAATTGTTTGCTTTAAATCTTTACGAATGTAGTAGAGGGATTTATATCTAAAAATGATACCTGAAGAAGATCAGTAAATAATTTGTAGTTCATCGAAATATTGTTATAAAAAGAAGACGGAGAATAGAATGAAGAATACAATGAGTTTAACTGTTTGTATTCAATAGATATTAGAATTGGAATATAAAAATAGGTTTTACGTTTTTGTTTTGTTTTTTTAACAAAAAAAAAAAAAGGAATTTTAAGTATTTGAAGTTCTTCAAGCTTCTTGTATTTCTTGATGATAAATTTATAACAAGTTTAACGTGCGAACAAATTGACAATAAAATCAAAAGCATACTCGCACATAAATAATGAAAAAGGAATTACTGAAAAAAACAGATCAGCGATTCCTTTTTCATTATTCATGTGCGAGTATGCTTTTTATTTTGCAGTATTGATGATAAATTTGATAGCCCATTTACTACTGTCTTCTTCCAATAGGGATTACCATCTACTCCAGACCTTTCTAGAATCTTCGACATTCATTCACTGAGGCGAGGAAGATTCAATACATGAGATGGACTTCAAAAAAAAAAAAAAAAAAATATTTCCTCTGAATCGGCTCGTGCTTTCACTGTCGATGCAGATTTCCCCCAATTTCCGCTCTCGCCAATCACACCGACTCTGGGTGGATGAGCCAATCGGGAGCGCTGTTAGGTAGGTCGTTGACGTGGCGGCTTCCAACAGGTGCTGCCGTTGCAAACGCGCTTGGGCCGCGTGACCGTAGGATGATTTCGCTTTCTTAAGGCCAGAGGAGCGACCTCGGTGGACGGTCACTTTCACTCCACACCGACAACAGACCCATCATCATCATGCGCCCTCCTCGCCACCAACGCCTCTGAACCACAGACCAACTGTCGATCATCGTACAATAATTGTACTGCAATTTTCAGCCATTTATTTCAACCAAAAAATTTTTTCACCAAATATCTCATCTAAAAATAGAATCAAGTAAAAAAAAAATTTTTTTTTGAGAACATATATAAAATAAGAATGTTTACAAATACCAACTCAACATAACGAAGACTGAAAAAGTATTAACGGAGCAAACAAACAAAAATCGGACATATTTGGCAATTAAACGAATATAACGGCATCAACAATCGTTCATTCTAAATTGTTATATTAAAAAAAAAAATTATAAATATATTAACAACAGTTGTGCTTCAGTCCAGTTTCACCTTCGAAGTCAACTTCTAAAACGTAAGTATTTATTACTTTCACTTTATTTTCAAACCATTATTATTGAAGTAATATGTAGTATAGTAATATATTATATAGTATTTATTTGATTATTATTATTATATTTTAAGTTATTTATCAAAATTCTTAAGTGCATCTGTTTTATTTTTCTAAATATTATTTAATACAAAAACCTAATACTTTTATCTTAAGCACAAATTAAAATTCAATACTTATAATAAAGTATGTTATGAAATTAACAATATTATAATTTATTTATAATTTGAATTTTTAATACGCTTCTGCTATAATTTTATTTATTTATATTACTTTTTTGTTTACATTTTACATTTTATGGGATTATAATGTTTTACCGATTTCTATAATAACTAAATTGTAAATTCAATCCATTTACTTAAAATTATATTATATAATTTCCATTTTTAATATTTTCCTTAATTTTCATACAAAAAAAATAACAACACTGTATTTGGATGAAACATTAAAAAAAAAATACTTAAAATTAATCAATCTTTAAGTAAATTGGTTAAAATTACATTGTAAATTAACAAGTGTGTTTCTACCATGTAAACAATGATTTGTACTTCTCTTTATTGTCAGTAGAGGTCGTTCTGTTTATTTTTTAAATTTATAGCCTAAGATTGCATTTGTCTATTGTACAAAGAGTTCGAAATGTAAGGCTAAAAAAAAACAAAAAACAAAAATGCGTAAATGTTATAAACAAAGAAAAACAAAAAAAAGCACGGACTATTTAATAATATCCTAATTTTTTTTTATCTTTTTTTTCAATAATTTTAAACAGATATTTTAAGAGCTTAATCGTAATGTACATTGATTTCATAAAAAAAATCTCATGCGGAGATGTTACGAAGCGAAAAACAATTACTAGTCTTAAAATACTAATATATTTTTAAAATACTTCTATTTTATGGACGAAGTATCAACTGTGTGTTTTGTCATTATTTTTATTTACGTTAGTCAAGATTGGCAGTTAGGTAATTTTGTTTTTAATCAATTAAAAATAAACTAAATAAAACAAAATAGAAATTTATATCGTGTACACTCAACAGGCACGCTTTTTTTTTGCTTTTTAATATTCGATTTTTGTTTAATGTTAATTTAATATTAAGATATTCATATGTTGTAATTGATATTAAAATGTTTTAATTTCAATTAATATCGCACAATACCTAAATCCAACGAAAATTTAACCATTAAAAAAACTGAGTTATCGAACACTTAGAAAAACAAATAATAATAATAATAAAAAAAAAAAACCTCTTCATTTTAGTAAAATTTCAATAAATTTCGGAATCCCCAATAAATTTCATTCATCTTATTACCTACCAAGTTTCATTCAAATTGGGGCCTTAGAAACCGAGTCGATTTTTGAGTACGGACAGACAGACAAAACGTATTTAGTAGTGCTAAAGTTACACGAAATCCGGCTAAAAATCGCTTCAATAAAATTAATAGCTTTTTTTGTTTTACAATTTTAAAAATTTTTTAATTTTCCCTTAGTTGGATAAATAAACTTATTCTTCTCCTGATTTTATCTAGTTTTTAAAATTAAAAGTTCGTCTTTTTGATCTTGAATTAACTAACACTGAATATCCAAAACAACTTATTTGTATAATTATCATGCAAAACTCTGGTTGTGTTCACTTCAGTGTGAAATAATACCTCACGAAAATACCAACGCGGTCTTTGTAGATTTTGCTTTATTCTGAACCATCGCAACAATGCCCTGGCGGCGAATAATTAAAACACTAAAACTGAATGCATTAAGTAAGCAGCTGCCTATAAAGAAAAACAAGTTGACCAAAAAATATACAATGCTTATTATTACACACTATTATTAACGTTCGTTTTACATTTCTATGTCATGTGATTACTACAATTTAATTGGATGTGAAATGTAATTGCCTTAGGATTATTTATTACATTTTCATTTTAATATGACATTATTTTTATTTGATTTATTTTTTTAAAGTAAGTTTTTTTATTTTTATTATTATATGACGAAAAAAAGCTATTGTGTGCATTGTTAGATCTTTGAAATTGATTTACTGTCGACTAAAGGAATTATAATTAAAATTTTTAATTACAGTTGAATCAAATTTTCTAATCTATTTAATTAAATAAATATAGCAAATTTTAAATTGAATTGAATTATTCTAACCAAATAAACCAAAAATTATATAAATATTTAAATTAAACCACTTAATCTTATTTCTGTCACTTCTATTATTCTTTACAAATGAATATTTAAAAAGTTAAGTTTTAAATAATTCGACTTTAAATTTTTTTTCAATATTCATATTTTTATAAATAACTTATTTACTGATATGAAAATGAACAATTTACTCAATTTATTCAAGTGATCCACCAGTCACGTTCCCTCTTGAATTTCTTTTTAAGAATAAGAATTAAAATCAGAAAGTTAATAGTATATTACATTTAGAAATTTGATTACTGTGCTTTATATTAAATAATGATTTTTATTAGTGTTAAAATAATTATTATTTACGTAAGTTAACTATCAATTAATGGGTTATTATGTCTGAATTAAAAAAAATATTTTGCTAGTATAATTAATTTCTAATTAAGAATATTAAATTGCTGTATTACGTAATTACGTTATGTCTGCGTCTCTAACTGAATGGGAATTTTAACATTGGTATTCCTTGTGTTTATTTGTGTGTTGCTTTCTTTCGAATTCCTCTTTTATTGGCTTGTTGGGGGTAAGACCCATAAAAACGTTGATGACCTTGATGATATATCAAAATATATCTACTTCCTGAATCAGTGATGAGAAGAAATTCACGATATCATGATCGAGCAATTGGACTGAACGAGCTATTAAAAACCTACTCATTAATATAAATTTAAGTAATTTAAAAATGGCAGTGTCATCAGTGGCTCCCCATGAGCTTTCATCAAATATTAAAAAATCGTTACAAAGCATTCACTTTAGGTGACCTAACCTCGACTTTCTGGGGCTTCTAAGGCATTTTAGTGACGCATAAGAATAAACAAAAACAGCTAAAAAATAACAGAAAATACTTAAAAAAACAGTCACCGAATTTCTCACTCGAAACAAACATTTGTAATGTTAATTATTATTTAAGATTAGCTTACTGAAAATCGCTCTGATTAAACTTTAATACCTGTTCTAAATATAGCCAAATACCTGTTCTACAACAGCGGGCGTAAACAAGTATAGTTTTTGTAGGAGTAGCTTAGTGTTTTCCCGCATATTTGTAGCTGCCTGTGAATCTCTGCTATAACCTTCAGGTCGGCCGTGAAAGTCTTGAGAGGTTTCTCATCGATGAAGGAGGTCAATTTCACTGACTCGTTTTCGTTTTAGTAGCAAATTAAGTTGAAATTTAATAGAATTAAAATAAATAGTTAGATATATAAATACGAAATTGTCAGTTAATTTTACTTTGTAAGATATTAACGTGCTATTGTAATGAATACGAAGCGATCATTTGCACAAAACATTAGAAACAGATTTAATAAGAAAATAAAAAATAAAACAATACAAGTTTCGAAAACCTGTAGCGGTTTTGTTCATCGGTTTTCTATTTGTAGTCCGATGAAGAAAACCGCTACAGGTTTTCGAAACTTATATTGTTTTATTTTTTATTTTCTTATTAAATTTGTTCTTAATCTTTTGTGCAAACGATCGCTTCGTATTTAATTTATAACTTTCAATCATTTTCTTTTCAATTTAAAACATGATGAAAATATGGATATTATAGTTGCTGTGCCAACGTTTGAATAATGGTAAAAAAAAAGTTTATTTTTTTTTTTGTAATTAATACTGATAGGTGTTGAATTATTGGAAGATTATAATATGCAGCCTTCAACTACCATTACAATTTTCAGCTTTCTAGGGTACTGCTATAACTACTATTACAACTTCAAGGTTTCAAGAGGCTGTTGCTTATCGTGATCACAGTCAAACAATGTGCCCGATTTATGTAAAAATCACAATACGTAACTTTTATAGACATTATTAGTTTTTAAGGTTAAAGAGTGGACTAAACCTTTCTAAGGTAAAGTTAAATAGTTAATTAATAGTATTACAGTGCTTTAACGGCAGTGTATAGATCATTAAAAACTTGTATATTTCATTGAAAAACGTACAACACATATTTCTAACAATTCTTCTTTATTCAATGATATTTCGTCTTCTTTTACAGAAGACTTCATCAGGTTAGTAATTCCAGGACAAGAAAATTCCTTTCCCTCTACAGAATTCGCTAATCTTTAAGTAAAACTTTTCAATGTGACAATGTAGTAAAACCTAATACATAACATGTGTATTAAAATAATATTTCAATTTTAATGTATAGACCAATTCTATTTGGTGTGCTAATTTCAAAAATCATCACAGAATGTTGTTTTCTAAATTTATATATAGAACCTGGAAGATCGAGCTTTGATCGTAAAACAAAACGAAAATAAAGTAAGAATACCTGGTTATTTAATCCCCTTTCGGGGAAATGGATAGCTCCGCAGTGAATACACGCGACGGCGAAAGGAAAAAGTTTTAAAAAATGTTATTAAGTTAAAATTATTATTTTATTACAGGTAAAAATAAATTTATTATTTTATTACACACAGAAATACGAATTTATTAAGAATAAAATAAAGCAAAAATAAATTAAGAACACTTTGGATAACAACCTGATACCCAGGTCAATCTTTTACCCCCAAATGAGTTTTCCCGATGTCGAGACCTAGCTAAATCGCTTTCTCACACATGAAAACGGTAGAGTCATCCCATTTCATCAAAAACCTTAGGCTCATTTTCAAAATAGACTTTACAAGAATTGCTGGCTTTATATAATAGCATTTGATTTGTTTGATATGTACAAGTATTTTTAGTCTCTACCTTCCCCTGATAATAATTTTTCCCCACTGGATTAATCTTCTTAAAAATTTGTATGCGCATTTAAATTTGTAAGCATACTAGAGACGATTTGAAATCTTTTCCAAAACGAGTCCTTGTCTACAAATTAGCGCGAGGAAACAAAAATTCCCATAAAAACAAAAGCTTTGGAATTCAAATCAGAGGTTCCTAACCTGTGGTTCGCGAAGACTTGAAAAAATATAGTAAGAGATTTTACAGTTAAAATAGAAATAAAAGGAAACGTAACAATCACGTGATAGTCTACGGTGTACAGCTATGGGATCGAACTCGTAATCTAATGATTAAATATTATTACTATTTTGTTTCTGATTGTAACCATAATAATTTCCTTGTATTTTAGAGAAGAATAAATTTTAATAAATGTAGTTGAACGTGCAGATAATTAGTTTCTGCAGCCGGGAAACTCCCATCATGCACCAATTCAAAGGAAAAACAAAACAAAAAAACAACAAACCTATTCATAAATCGAGAAAAAATCACAACTGGACAGTAAATATGCCTTCGCACATTGAACCTAACATCAAGGGTAAATTCAGCTGATGATTCCTAATAAGGATGAACAGCTGTTTAGGATTCCCATTGATGTTAGGTTCAGACTCCGCGAAAGAACAATACTTATAGTAGAACAATACGAATAATACTTATGTTCTAAATTTCTGATGTATTTACGTATTTTTAAACTATTGACTATGGTTTTGATGTAACAAAAATGAACTGCAGTTTTTATTGGTTTTGCATAGAAACAATAACCTATCTAACTGGATCTGCTTTTTCATCAGGCTTCGTATTGATTAATTAACAAAATAATACTAGATCAGGGTTTGGGGTATTTAACATTTTCTTTTCTTTTTAACCTTTATAAAAGCACTAACGTGTCTGTATCTTATTATTGGGAAAGTGATCGTTGAAACAATTTATTTTTAAATAGGCCTACATCTGAATGTACTTGTTACAAGTAGGCCTCCTCCCCAAAACCTTAATCCTGGGTACGCCACTGTAGGAAACCACGCGCAAATTAATGGATTAGCTAAAAGAATTAATATCAGTCGATTAATACATTTGACAGAAATCCATTGTTTAGATTCAATGCTTTTTTTATAGGATCATTTTTAATCGCCTTCTCGCGCTGATATCTCTATCAGGATTCACATGGACAAGATTTCAAATAAAAAAAAGTTTAAGATCGTCCCTGGTCCTTAAATATGGATACAAAGTTTCAAAAGTTATTTAGGAGAAACGCACCCACTGGCACAAACACTGACTTGGATCCGCCGGACGGATCTTCTTGAAACTTGGTTTGCATATTTTTAAGACCAGGTCTACAAGAGCGTCGAGAACACCCCAAAAGTTTCCCGGTGAGCGTTGACGACCCTAGAAAAGATCTACAGGAGCATTAGCAACGCGCATTATTTTAGCCCCTACACACTCTTACTGCTTGCGATAAAGACTGGATATGGCACACTGCTAAAACAATGGAACACGCCCAAGGGGAGAAAGGAAGCTCTGGAGGGATGGAAAAATACGCTTGGAATTTACGCTTGAATACGCTTCTCCCTTTTGCGCTTGTTTAAATTAGTTCTTTCTATCGTATGATCGTCATATCAGACACGTTTAATTATTTTCTAGTATTTTTGTAATCGTTTGAGTACGTAGTTATAATAAGTGCTCCCCTATTTTCACGCCGAGAAAGAGATAGGAGCGACCAGTAAATCACGTGACCAGTCTCTTTCGTCTGGCGAAGCAGTACAGGAGTAAAATAAAGGAAACTGCACTCCCAACGCTCCGTGCGGACCGACTTAGAAAACGTTGGTGTAGATCGCATTTTCGCTTTCCATAGAAATACACCTAACCCCCGAAGAACACGATTAATTGGTTTCTTTGAAACCGTGTTTGTTCGAGACTACAAAAAACGGGATTCCGTTTCAAGTGTGAAAATAAAAAAAAACGTTACGTTTTAAATGTTTTATTGTTAAATATAAAACTAAAATTTTAATTTTTTGATGTCGTATTGGTAAACACTTCTAACAAATCTTATACTACATAATTCAAATTATTTTTTTAATTAGTATTGAAAAAAAAAATTTATCTTAAATTTTTATTATCAAAATAAAAGAAAAAAATTATAAAACAAATTATAAAAAATTATATAAAAAAAAAAATAATATCTGTATTTTATTTTTTTTTCCAAAGAATTACTCGAAAATCGTGTTCTTCGAGTACCGTGTAATTCGGGGAAGGTATTCGTGTTCTTCGAAACTCGTGTTTTTCGAGTACCGTGTTGTTCGAGGGTTGCCTGTATGTTATTCCGCTCGGTTCTGTAAGAACATTAGCAACGCTGAATTCAACGCTCATGTAGACCGGGCCTAAGGACCACTCCCGGTCTACATGAGCGAGCGCTGAAAGGCGCTGTACGTCTAAAATCTTTCCCAAATGGGTTCCTTGAAGACACACTAGAGCCAGAAGTTCACAAGTGTTAGAATCCTAAACCGCGGACGTCTTTAAGTATCAAGTCTTAAGGATATCAAGCCTTTTAGCTAATCTATTAATTTGCGCGTGGTTGGCATTAAAATTAATCAGATATAAACAACTAAAGGTCAGTATTTGATGAGCCTCATTTACCTAGGAGAGGAGGTTCAAAAAAAATGACAAAAACAGCAATAGAATATCTAAAAAACGATAACCGTATATTTTTTATTTATTGAAAGATTAGTTCCAAAATTTAAAAAAAATAAAATTGAAGACAAATTAAAACGATTCAATAACAGATCATTTCACCAGCTGTGACTAAATATAACAGTTATATTTTTATACATAATTTAATATAAATAGCTTTTGTAATACTTCAGCATATATATCCACATTATTTACTATATTTTTAATTGATTATTACAAAAAAAAATATTATTTCGCTGAAATTGCTCGTTTGTTGATATTACATAATTTGTAATTCACTGTCCGTTATAAGGTGAACTCTGACGTAATTGTTCCGTTAATTTCATTTATGCGGATCTTCTCAAATTACCGTTACCCTCAGTTCTTAAGATGGAGGGGTAGAGATGATATTTACCTCCATTTCCACGGTTTGCTGCTTTTTTTCTCAGTCGTAAAATGCCCAACACCGTAAAATCCCTTACAAAACACTTCCCCTTCCTTCATTCCGCATGTTTTCATGTCTTTCTTTAAGACTAGCCGGGTACCGTCGCTTCGCTCCGGAGCCTTTGCATATATAGAATTAAAAAAAAAAAAAAACTTTATCTATTTAACAAATTAATATTGAGATCGTTGGAGAATACACGACTTCCCAACCCTTTGTGGCCTTCTCCGCTTAACTCAGATGTATTGCGGGTTGGCGCCACACACCTGAAGTTGCGTCATATATATTTTTGAATGTATCTTGCAAACACAGAAACGTTTGTTAATGACTGATATATCGTTCGATAAAACTTTCAAATGCCAACATTTTCTCAATATAACGTTCTCTTCCAACTTTTATAATTTTCGTTTAAATTGAGAAAAAGTCAAAATTTGATCCTTTAAAAGGCGACATCTTGGAAACCAAAAACTTTTTTCGAAAGATTTTTTGTAGCGATTTGTTTGTCTTAAAAAGATCTACAAACAATATTGCAAAAACTGAAAGTCCTATGACAGAATGACAGACAGAATAAGGTTTTTATAATATATAATAGAATTGAGGTTTAGGCCCCCAAAATGAGGCCTAAATTTAAAAAAAATAAAAAATATGAAAAAAGAAAAATTAAATTCTTGAGCGAAAATGCAGCCATAAATAGTGAACGCAGTCAACTTTAACAGCTGTACTTAGGTTCCACCCACCCAATTCTCGTGGCTCCTCCCCTCCTCATTTTTATTTCGTTCAGTTATCCCGCATTGATAGACTTTGAATGCTGTGATAAATACGTATTAAAATTAATAGTGGTAAAAGTTTTTAAAAATAAACGGGCCCATGTCTGGTAAAAGAATTGTATCCTGACTAACTACCCTTTATGCATGTAATAATTATTATTATTATTTAATGTTAATTTAACAGGCCTATAAAACTAAGTATATATCTTACATTAATTTTAGTCGTAAAAAACTTAAATTAATTAAATAAATTTAATTAAATAAAAATAATATATTTTGAGATGTGTGGAACGCATCCTCCCTGTTTACATTATATAATGATTCGTTTTACGTCAATTCGATTTACCACGGCAACACCGGCGTAAAAGAGGGCTGTCTGTAATTAAAAACTTTACATTTATTATTACAGAAGCATTACATTATAATTAAAAGCATTAAAAGTATACAACACTTTTACACAATCACAATTAAGGATATGTAAATAATAATTTACGAAACAATTATTGAAATAAAAAAAAATCCAGATAAGTGATGTATACAATAAATAATTAATTATAAATATATATTTATTTATTATATAAATAAATTTATCTAGAATTTTTATTTTTATTTTATTTTATATATATATAAGTGATGTTATACTTTAAATACAGGGCGATTCATAAAGTACTGGAAAGTACTGGTGGTTTTCACCGTCCCGTATCTTTTAAACTACTGCTCATAAAACTCTGAAACTTTTTAATAAAATCGTCAAACATATAAGAGTTATATTTTCATGTTATTATTTATTCTTTATTACTGAAATTCATTTTATTTGCGTTCAAACACCTCCAATATATCGAATTTTTTTTACAAAAAAATTATTCGACTGTCTCTCAAAAAAAAGTCATTTGTCAGAATGCATTTTCAAAAAAATACATTTTTTAAAAAAAAATTAAACAAAGGAATTAATGACAAAAGTGTTTAGATTACATTTTCTGTATCATTTGAATATTGGATCCAGACTTTAAACAACATCACAACAGTTATTTAATATACGATATATTGGGTGTGTTTGAACGCAAATAAAATGAATTTCAATAATAGTGAATAAATAATAACATGAAAATATAACTCTTACATGTTTAACGATTTTATATAAAAAGTTTAAGATTTTTATGAGCAGTAGTTTAAAAGATATGGGGCGGTGAAAACTACCTACTGTCCAGTACTTTATGAATCACCCGGTATACATTATTTATACGTAATACAAATAAATATATATATGTAGTATTTAATTTTAGCAAAATAAAAAAAAATATATTAAAAATAAATGAAATATTCCTTTTGAATATTTCGGAACAAATCACAAAAAAAGAAAAAAAAATAAAATACGTAAATTGCATTCTATTACGCTATGCATTACACAGCCGTGACACCAGAATTAATTATACACATGCCAGTGATTCTTCTCATCTCAATGTCTATTAAATGTGAATTTGAAATGAAAACTCGTAATCTACCATCTTTAAGATCATCTAGGAAGTCAGTGACATAGTCATTTAGTATATTCTCACACTACGGAACCATACCTACTATTCACAGACAAAAGTGATTTTTTTTTCTTTCTTTTTTTTGAATGTCCCGAGGAAAAACCAGATTAAATTAAACCATACTGAAAAAGTGGATGCATTTGTTTTGTCTTTGTCTGTCTCCAACTTTTATTAAGCTTTTCTCTTCAGTAATCACAAGTAATTGAATTTCAAACCATTGTTAAAGTGATTTTCACAGGTTTTCTTAAATTACATCTTTAACCCAATAATCTTATTTTTTTTTTTACCTCATGCATTAGGTTAATGATTAAATCACTTTTTGTTATTAACATAATGAAAAATCCTATGATTAACTTTATAATTAATTTTCTTATTTAATTAATTTAACTAAATAAGTTAGATTTTAATGGAGAACTTAAACTGAATATTGTGACTTAATTAATTTAATTTATTAAGTTAATTATTTTTTATAATTTTATAAAAATAAAAAGTAAGTTTTATTTTTAATTTTTTAAAGCTTGTTTTGTTTTGAAAACGTTAATACTTTTTAACGATTCTGTAATATTTTTAAAATTTTACTAAATATCTACTTTATTTAGATTTATTAAAATTCTAACAATAAAGAATAAATAGTAATATTTTCATAAAAAGGCGTCACTTTCATAAAACTTAGGCTTGTTTCTCGACTTTTCAATTCTCATTCATAATGTATCAGAGGAGGACTAGCCTTAAGAGGTATGGGACGAAACCAGGTGGGCCGATATTACTTTGTGAAGAATCAATCGTCCAGCACATTGTTTGGAAATCTCTTCACTGTTGTCCTACTGAATGCGGTTGTCCCAGATTGGAGTAAAACCCACTCGTCCTCTTTATTATTTTAAATACATCTAATTCAAATACCGAAGATGACAGGAATTCTGGGAGATTGCTTTTCACAAATATATTTTTATTTCATCATACCTGGAGAGAAGAGTGTTCTTCAATCCAGCGCATTCGAATTGTTCACTAGCACCTGCCAAAGTGCTGTAATTATTATCGTTATTATCATTTTGTAAAGCTGTTTTTTTTTATTATTATTACATATTTATATATACAATAAAATTTCGAAATAATTATAGCTAGGTAAACGCTCCATCACATGATAGGGATTGAACATCTTCTGCTGCTCAATTTTGTGGACTGTTGAGGGGGAGATAAATAAATAGGAAAATATCGTCAATCAATAAAACAAAAACGCACCAAAGTAAACAAAAGATTTCGCCTCTGAGCTATCAACAGTGGGAGTGTGGGACGGCCGTTTCGTCCTCTTTATGGACTCATCAGCCACACAAACCCTCTATCGAAAGCTCAGATGGCGGAACCAAGTAATGAAATCCACCGACGCTCCCACCTGTGGGTTTCCAATAAAACAAAAGCAAAATAAAAAATTAAAACAAAAGAAAAAGCTCCAATTCCTGGCCTGCGAATCCGTCAGACTCAAAGGAAATTGAAGAAGGCAAGGCTACTGGCAAGCCACATAAATTACAAAGAATTTAACGTGCCTGTTACAAACGTTAAACGTTAAACGGCCGTCCCACACTATTGATAGCTCAGAGGCGAAATCTTTTGTTTACTTTGGTGGCTTTTTGGCTTATTGATTTATTTATAACAGGTATGTTAAAATTTCTTTGTAAGAAAAATATGGTGCTCACATTTCCTGTTGCGCCATAAATATACATTGTATCATTTTGAAGAATC
Source organism: Thereuonema tuberculata (assembly GCA_023159025.1). Lineage (NCBI taxonomy): Eukaryota > Metazoa > Arthropoda > Chilopoda > Scutigeromorpha > Scutigeridae > Thereuonema > Thereuonema tuberculata. The sequence goes on along the minus strand of JAFIDM010008419.1, from coordinate 41,720,256 downwards.
AATCTATCCTCTAGAGGAACTTCTGGGGTGAGGGTCGGTTTTGAGGGCTGGGAGGGGTGGAGACCAAAATAAATGGCCCTATGTTTTACATTGGACCATAAACTACATTACAAGTGTAGACTACAGTGATCCCTCGCTATTTCGCGCTTCAAGTCTCGCGGCTTCAGTGCATCGTGGGTTTTTCAAAAATATTCATCGAAAAATAAAAATTCAAAAATCGGCGGCCGTATTGCGGAAAGCAGCGCTGTTTCATCGTGATGCGCGAGAGAAACTGCTTTCTAGATTGCCAAACAGAGAGAGCAGCTCTCTCAGAGGCCTGTCTGACCCACAGGAAGTCAGACAAAGCACGTGATATACATAGTATATATTTATACTTTATATACAGTATATATGTACTGTATACAGTATGTAAAATATAAATATACATATTTTAAACATTCTGGTACCCACTTACGAAAATTCCTAGGGGAGGCCAATCCTACTATCGCGGGGGGCTCTGTTCCGCTTTAACCGCGATAAACGAGGGATTACTGTACTTAATTATAACTACATTATAAATATAGACGACGATACAGACAAATATACATAGAGACTACATTACAAATTTTATAAAAATACGTCTAGTTGTTTTGAAGTGATGCTTATACAGACAATGGGCAAACAGAGGAGAAATATGTTGTAATGGAATAGTGAGACTGCGCATGCTCAGTCATTGTAATTTTTTTGGGATTTTAATTTTCTGAAACCCCCCTCGTCCCTTATCAAACAAGCTTTTATTCATCACGCTTTTGCATTCCGCGATGTTTTCCTCCTTATGTACTAGGCTGGCCTTCGTAAGCCCCTTACATCGTCAGTCGAGCACACCCTGAGTTAGTGAAAAAAAAATAAAAAAAATAAAAAAGAAACGTATTAATGACTTAAAAAATAAGAAACACCGATTGATCTTGCTTCTCTATTCGTGAATCATGATTCATCTTTGATCATTTAATGATCAACGACCTGTTCTGATGACATTCAAAAAACAATGGCATTCTTGATCTACCGTAAGAGCTTTCTTTTTTTTCTTTTGTTTGAATTTCTTGTCATTAAAGCTTTCTTTTAAAAACAAAGAGTTAAAGAGGCTATTTGTGTGACCTGACCTGTCGTTACATCTAAATTATTCTGACTTCATCAGTTTATATCGTTTGCAAATGATAAATGACCAGTTTCTGTGTTTTTCAAAGGTCTACAGTTCTCGAAGATACCCTAATAACTTTTAAACTGTTGCATGGGGCTTCTTGAAACTTCTTACACGTTTACGAACGAGATATAATCTAATTTTTTTATAATTTTTTTGATTATAATATAATCAAATTTTTCACGGGGTCCTTGAAATTTTACGAGGAATCAGGTCCTAAAATTGACAAAAATTCAATTAGAACTGGAAGAATGGGGTCTTGCAAATTTTATGTTTGAAGGTCAGCTCCTAAATTGCCCCTTAGCTGCCCCTCTAAATAAAATCTTATATACGCCCATATTCTTTCAGTTTACGCAAAATCAAAGATAACTTGATTAAATCAAAAAATTTTTATATACTATCTTTTGCTCCACAAAATTATGTGAAAAATCATGATCTTACTTACAAAACTTCCCTTTATTACATTACTCCT
>JAFIDM010008419.1:41706033-41718507 GCA_023159025.1 Thereuonema tuberculata | reverse complement strand
AGGAGTAATGTAATAAAGGGAAGTTTTGTAAGTTTTATTAGCATTATTTATGTTGATTTAAGAAATCTTACTTATTTCTATCTGTTAATGCTTTGAGAAATGGTTCCTCTTTCTAAAGAAGCCGTAAATAAAAATTAAAAAATACAAACTGTCCTTAAATCCTGGTCCCTGATGTTTACTGAACCGAAGAAGCATTTATTGACAAAAGGAAAAAAAAAAGTTAACAGAAATAAAAGACAAATAAGAAGAATATAAGATCTGAAGAATCGTACATGAAGTGTAAATATCTCCTGCGCCATCAGAGGCCGGAAATTTCAGAAACAAATTGTATTTTTAAATAAAAGAAGTTTAACGTGCCCGAATAATTCAAGAAAATTATCAATCGAAAGGCACAAAGCTAAAGTTAGGATTCGCACTTTGAGTTGTCATCGGGAAGAGACTGGGACGGACCGTTTCGTCCTCATTAGGACTCCTCAGCCAGCCAAACTCCTCCGATGACAACCCAGAAAGTGATGCAGCCGTTTAATTCCTTTTGTGCTTGCTTTAATGCAGGACAAGGAAGTTTTGTTTTTCCCCCCTTTTTTAATTTATGGTTAGGATTTCTTCAGTGGGTGATCCCATTCTCGGGTGCGAGAGTCGGGATACTAACACCGTGCGCACTTTCTGGGTTGTCATCGGAGGAGTTTGGCTGGCTGAGGAGTCCTAATGAGGACGAAACGGTCCGTCCCAGTCTCTTCCCGATGACAACTCGAAGTGCGAATCCTAACTTTAGCTTTGTGCCTTTCGATTGATAATTTTCTTAAATTGTATTTTTATTTTCCTGTTTTGTGATTTATCTTTTTCTTTAATTAGTCAAGGAATAAGACATCTTCTATTAGGATCTTTTAAAGATCATTCAGGAATTAAATAACATAAATAAAGACTTTTTGTTTTTTTACAAATAATAATATAGTGAATTAATAATTAGAAAATGTTATTAATAATTTTTTTCTTTCGCTCATTATTTCAGTTTTGTTTAACATATCAGCTCGCGATACCGTAAAAAGAAAAACAAATGCAGTATGTACGTTGCGCGATATAGTCGATACAACACCACTGACTAAGCCTTTTGAATAAGCTCGGACGGCGTACCGTAACAAGTAAAAGCAAATCTTAAAAATTTTGTTCAGTAAAAAAAACAACAACAAACAAACAAACAACAATATAGGTTTCCTTTACTTTATTCCAAATTTAATTGTTCGTCAAAACCAGTCACGTGATACTGTTTATTCAAAAGCTAAAAATTTTAGCTTTTAGATATTTTTAGATGTTTTTCGGGCAACTGAAAAGGAAATATTAAATTAGATAAATAAGGGCGCTTAATTTACGTAGACAACTTGATTTTCATGAAACTTGGTTAAGAGGCAAGATCGCTGAGATTTATTAATCAATATTTAAAAAATACTATAGTATTTTATAAATACAGTATTAGAAATTTTTATTAATTATCAAAAAAAATGCAGAAATTTTTATATTGTATAAATACTGAAATTTTAAATTGTATAATACTGGTGAATCAGAAGGAAAATGTCATAACTTCAACAGAGCTTCCTGCAGATCATTATAAGTCAGAAAGCCCAGATCAACATAAGTCCGATTGTAAAAAAGGAAAGAAGGTGAGGGAATTCAAAGAAAACACGCCCTTACAACTAAAAATGTAATGAAAGGCAGTAAACAGTAAGAAGGCAAGAAGTCAAAAATTGTCAAGATAAAAAATATTTGAAATGTAGGCTACATCTTCGATGCAATACAGTTAGCGCAGTAAGCAAGATGGGGGGGGGGGGGCGCTGACAAATGCAGGGACGCCAGTGAATAGATATCAAGCGTTGGACGAAGTATGACTTTAAAAAAAAAAAAAAAAAAGAGGGAAGACGGCAGTACTGTGTAGAGGGCAGGGATGCACCTAGTACCGGGTTTTTGGGGTTTTTTTGTCACTGTAAACCTTCATTTTCAAATATATGATTTCGGAAAACAGAGGCTACCATACACGTCAAATAAATAAAAGCAAGATAGGTTTCAGTTTCTTCTCTTTTTGAATGGGCATCACGCTAATGAAATCCAGTACGATGCTTATTTACGAATTAAGCATGAGTACGATCATTCAGTCGCACCCACCCACTAGTTCTCAAAAGACCCCCCCCCCTCCCTATCTCTGAGTGATCAGTCGTCAAAACACGATGACTAGCTAACATATCTAGTATATTTTTAATAGATAACAGTGACAAAATGTTTTTGTGTGTATATATTATTAATTAATTAATAATTCTAGTATCCATAGAACTGTTTAGCAATTTATTAATTAATCCCAAATTATTAACATAGTCAATGAGTTTCATCGCGAATGAGACAAAATGAAGAGTTCTCATTTTAAATAATAACTCCGCTGCTAATGAACGGGTTTCTAGGGGATTTAATGAAACGGAAATAAAAAAAAGATATTTGGGATGTCTACAAATCATCTAAAATTAAGAAATGCGGACAAAAAAAACAAAAAAAAAACAACCATACACACAAAACCCGTGCTAATTGAACAAAGAAAATACACTTAAAATAAATATATAAAAAAATACTAATTTTTTAAAGTTTTTTAGTTTATCTACTCTAAAAGTTACGGTCACAATAGAAATGATTTATACAGCATCGAAGTACATTACATATTTGCAGATTCGTATTCATCTGAGATATATTTACTCCTAATGCCTTTAAATTACATTTGAATTTAAATCTCTTGTGTAAAAGGAGATAAATAACTTTAATCTTTCCGTTTATAAATCAGAATTCTTTTAGCATGGAGTTTTCCTTGAAGCGAAAAAAATAAAACGTGTGAAAACGACCAGACTGGGAAGAATGAATGGTGTACATCTGATCGTGCCTTGCCTGTTAAATCTTATGGAGCAACAAAAAAAATTACCTGATCTAGAAGAGTTAAAGAAGCTCACAATGACAAAAGAGATATGCGAGGATTTATTTTGTTAATGAATATGTTACGGAGTAAGTGTATTCCATTGAAAAACACTCGCCAAATCACGATATACAACTAAAATGTCCTCTTTGAAATTCCTTTCTTAATTCACGATATTTCGTTTTCTTCAAAAGAAAACTTCTTCAGGTTAAATTGAGGACAAGAAATCTCTTAAGAACGATTTTTGTAATATAAAATTTGGCGTAAATTACAAATTGAATAAGAATTGTCAGCAAATTGTTAGTAAATAGTATTATAAACACGGACGGTTCATGTATTGTTGGTATTGTTCGTTTTCGAAAGCTAAAACCGCTACTCGCGCACGATTCTACTCCGCAGAGGGGTGATACGCTGAGATGGGCACTTTCCTAAGACCTGTTGACTGGATCTGGAACTTTCAGCCCACGCACCCCCACAAAAAACAATAATTTTTAAGCGCAAATAAAACGCAGCTACTAGTAAACTAACACAGATAAAAAGTAAACATCCCCTCTTTGTTTCTCCTCACCCCTATTTTGATGAAATCGAAGGAGACCTGACGCGTGCGCAAAAGCGCTGAAGGTTCTCGTAAACAAAAACGAACAGTACGTGTTGTATTGTATTGTAAACACGGACGGAAAGTCCATATATTGTTTGTATTATTAATTTTTAAATGTATCATAACAAATTCTAGAGGAAGAAGAAAGAGAATTCTTGTCCTCAATTTAACCTGATAGAAAACAAACACACCAAGAATTGTTAAAAAGTCTTTACAATAAAAATATTTAAAAATACATTACGGAAAACCAAAGAAGAGCTTTCGGAATTCCATCCCACAACAAGGGAATCGCACAAGATTCCGAAAGTTCTCCTTTTCCATAATTTGTTTTTTATTATAAAGACTTTTTAACAATTTTTATGTGTTTAGTGATTTTTTATTCTATTAAAAGCAATTTTAACCTGAAGAAGTTTTAAATTGAAAAAAACGAAATATCGTGAATAAAAGAAAGGAATTTTAAGACGACATTTTAGTTGTATATCACTCACCAAATCAATACAGTACAACATGCAGCAAGTGTTCAGTGACTCATATATATAAAAACTCCTATAGTGGAACATATTAAACTTTCACCTAATTTTGAATAAAACAGACCAGCCGTTATAGCGAGAGATTTCGGGAGATCATGTTTTAAGGGCTGGAGATCAAAATAAATGTGCTGTTTATTAAATTGAATTCTTAATAAGCAAAACACCTAATTTTAAGAATATCCTTCCAGTCATTTTTAGCGTGATAGTGATTACAAACAAGCAAACGGACAAACAAAACATTCTAAATAATCTAAGATATAAATTTTACAGCTAAATTGTCTATCTTTGCGTACATTTCAAAAAATCTTTGTTAGAGAGTTTGTTAGGATGATTAACGTTTCGCAATCCAGGCGGCTCTTTGAGGGGTGATTTGCGGCTCCAGTCAAACCGCCGTATTATTTTTGGTTGGAAAATTTATTTGTTTTATTTATTATTTTGATTGATGAATTTTTTTTGTGTAATTGCACGTCAATAAAAAAAAAAAAACTCTACGGATTAGCTCCCTCACATACGTTGCTCTGCTTCACTTCGCGACAGAAGTAAAATCAACGGGCATAAAAAAAAAATAAAAAAATAGGTTTTTTTTTTTTGTTTATTATTTTTATAAAACGTATTTTTAAGCCCACTGTTCTAAGAAAGAGAGGCTCGTGAAATGAATTAGTATATGTATGTACAGGGTGTCTCAAAATAATGTACTAACACTTCGATAGTTAGTACATCAAAGTGTTAGTACATTTTTTTGAGACACCCTATATATGCCTCCTAATAATTTTTGAACCACTATTCTCGAAACTTTGCATATATATTTAAATACAAGAGAGTATTTGACTTTATTTTTATTTTGTTTTCCTTATACCGTACTTGTGAAATCAGCGAGTTAAGATGACAAAATATGAGATCATGAGGAATTTCAGACAATGAATTTCCCTCTTAAATGGTGGATATAAATCCTCTTAATTTCAGCGCGAGCTTTAATCTGATCAAAATTAATCGATTTGAAGCATGATTTAAGTACCCCAATTGAATTAATATTTTCACGAGAAAGATTTATATTCTTTTTAATTCGGAAGATAGTATGATTTAATAATAAATGAAAATTTTTCGCTTATATTACATTTACGATTTAAAAAAAGCCGCCAAGATTTAATGAAAGATAAAGTACCTTTCAAGTTCTTTTAGGAACTTCAAAATATATATCCGCTGGCACAGCTCAATTGTAACTCCTAGGATAGGAGATAGGGAAAATCGTAATGAAGATCGAACGCAAACCATTCCTGCATGACTAACAAGAATGTTTGAAAACGGCCTGGAGTAGGGGGGAAAAAATGGCATCAGCTAAATTTGCATTTAATTGGACTTGTCTTTCTGTTCCTCCTACATGTCTTGCGTAGGTTAGGTGCCCTTCGCCTTGTGATGTAACAAAACCACACTTCCCGTCGCATGAGACCTTGGAGAAGGAAGACGAGCTTCATTACTACACGTATCCACTTTTTGACTGATTGATATTACAGGAAGACAAGGGGATTCAGTTCTGTTTTCCTGCTACGAATTCTAGTCTGGGAAGATGCTATGGGGAAAAAATACCGATGTTTTTTAAGAATATTATAAGTTTGGGTTCTAAAGCCTGTAACAAATCTTATTTAAAAAAAAAATGGAGTTCGTGGGGTAGAAATTGTAGCTGAAACAAAAAACAAGTTTTTTTTTTTTTTTAGCCGAATAAGCCTTTAGCATGTCTATATCAACTCATCTATTTGACCTAGGAGACTGAAAATTTGTAGTAGGCTTAATCTATGAAATGAGCTTCCTCTATCTGCAAATTCGATTCATAGAAAATCCACAAAAAAAAAAAAAAAAAGTCGATTACTGATTCCTCAACACCTCAAAAATTAAGATTATTATCCTAGGATGCTGAAACTTTTATGATACGTGTAAGATTTGAAATTTGATTTCTAACGATTTGGGCTAAACTAATAAAAAAGGAGCCAAGGACGAAATACCAATATTATATATTGTTACGTTACTGATTCATGATATCTGAAATACGACTTCCTAGGATACTGAATCTTTAAATGATAACTATATCTTGTCAAATATATTGGTTTAGTTTACAAATCAGACTGAGAGAAAACAGGCAAAAATTATATTATATAAAAACGTTATTCTGTCTGTCATTCTGTCATAAGACTTTCAGTTTTTTCCAATTTTGTGACCAAACTATAAGAGATAGATTGGTCATGTAAATGGATAAAATGTAGATCTTTTTAAGGCAAACAAAATGCTACAAAAATCTTTCGAAAAACGTTTTTAGTTTCCAAGATCGCCTGTTAAAGAGTCAAATTTTGACTTTTTCTCAATTTAAACGAAAAGTATAAAAGTTGGAAGAGAACATTATATTGAAAAAATGTTGGTATTTGAAAGTTCTATCGAACGATATATCAGTCATTCACAAACGTTTCTGCTTTTGCAAGATACTTGCAAAAATGTGATTTTTGCTTTAAATTTTTGGTGTGTGGCGCCAACCCGCAATACGTCTGAGTTAAGCGGAGAAGGCCACATCGGGCTGGGAAGTCGTATATTCTCCGACGATCTCAATATTCATTTGCTAAATAAATATTTTTTTTTTGTTTTAATGATATACAGGAAAGGGTTCCGGAGCGAAGCGACGGTACCCGGCTAGTGAATAAATAAAATCTTAAGGCTACCGTAATTATGGTAACTAAAATATAAAACACTATGGACAGAAACCATTTCTAATCCAACTCAGATTTCCTCACTGATGCCCATGGGCTTCCTTTGACGAGGGTTCCTAGTAAATGTCTTTTAGAGACAAAATTTCGTCTTTTCTTTTTCATTTAAAATCAGTTATGAAAATTATGAAAAAGAAACAAATCTCTTAAACTCATAATATTAATCGTGGCATATAATTATAAAAAGCTAGATACCTTAGGTTGTGTTTTATTTTTTTTACTTTTATGCTGTGTATGCAAGGGTTCCGGAGCGAAGCGGCATACCGGGTTAGCCTACCTATATAAAAAGAAAAGTCCCGACTCACTCACTGACTGACTGACTCAGCCCAAACCCTTGGACCTAGAAAGCTGAAATGTTGCACAGAGGTTCCCTTTATGATATAGACAAGGAATAAGGCCGGATTTTTCGAAATTCCCACGGGATAGGGAATAAAGAGGATTTATATTTTCGCTTTAAAGTTGCCGTATCGATATACAGGTGTGTGGCGCCAACCCCTAATACATCCGGAGAAGGCCACAACGGGCAGGGAACTCATATATTTTCCGATCTCGATATTAATCTACTAAATAAATATATTTTTTTTTGTGCTATATATCCAAAGGTACCGGAGCGAAGCGACGGTACCCGGCTAGTCAGTACATATTATCAATTGATATTAAACGCAGGCTTTTCGATGTTGTCAATTTCGGGACTTTATTATTTTTTTGGGGGGGGGGGGTTAAAAAATAAGAAATCACATTTTCAAGTAAAGTAGGCTTGTTCTTAAATAACAAAATTCTCATCACCAAAATTTTTATGCGCACTTTTATTTAGGCCTAAACGCATTAAACAAAAAAAGAAAGATTTTTCTTAATCATATTTTTTAGCATTCAAAATTCTTCTTTGCTGAAGGCTGAGAAATCTTGATAACTTAGCAGGAAAAAGCTTTCTCGTCTTGATTCGAGCAAGCGTATCCTCAGGGTCATTTTAGAGCAATAATTCACATTTACTTTCCTTATCTACTTAATAATTTGCAAACAAAAAAAAACACAAAAAAACTATATACTCCAGAAACGGAAATTGTTGCTTTACATAAAAACAATACCAATTATCGAACCGGTGAAAAACCATTTCCTATCAATTGTATTTGTAGCCAGTAATTAATATGATTGCGGACGAAGAGCAAGGTTTTTGCTTTCTAATTATTCGGGATTTAGAAATGGCTTCCTCTGGGCGTGGCAAGGACATTCACGAATTCTGAGAAACGCTGCTTATAATCAGTAGCATCTCAAGATAGAACTGCCTTCATTATTTTAAAAATGTATGATGTTGTTTGGAGAAGAGATGAATTAGCGAGAAAAAAAATGCACTGATATTTCTTGGTATATTGTTAGGCTTTCTATATAGTGCGTAGCTCATAGCAGGAGAAGCCTTATATCCCCACTCTGTCTGTCCGTTCATTGCAAGAAATCTCAGGAACGACATAAGCTACAGACATGATCTATATCTCGTCAAAAAGGTCTTGCCTGCCATGACTAGTTCATAGACGTTGAGAACTCGTTTCTAGCATCTGTGATTCTCAATTACAGGTCTCTTCTAGAATTTGATCTCAATTATTAAAGTTTTATTAAAAGCTGGTATATTTTAATCATTTATTTCTCCATTCTTTACATAGACTTCAAACTAGAATTAATGAATGTATTAACGTGCAACTTCAGTAAATATGAAGCGACCGTTTGCACAAAAACATTAGAAATAGATTAAGAGAAAATAAAAATAAAACAAGTATAAATAAATCTGTAGCGGTTTTCGAAACTTGTAACTTGTTTTATTTTCTCTTAAATCTGTTTCTATAGTCCAACAGACGGATCTTGACGATCTCGTTTGCTTGAGAATTACGGAAAACACGAGATCTGGCCACTAGCCTCTTCAGGAGGTGTCAAGGTATTTAGTATATCTTGGTGATGGAGGCTTTGGATATACCGGTTGCTTCAGCTAATCTATCTTGAACTCTTTCTAAAGGAATGAGAGGTCCTTCATTCATTAATTCCCTCCGAAAATATTCTTTAACTTGCAATATTATTTTCCGTGCGCTGCTTCGTAAAACACTGTTTCTCGATTTTGTGAGAAGACTTGGATAGAGGCTAATCTCGTGTAAATTACGTGAAATCACGAAAAAACGAGATCGTCAAAATCCGTCTGTTGGACTATAATGTTTTGGAGCAAACGATCGCTTCATATACCGTATTCCTTCGAATCTAAGCCGCCATCGATTCTAAGCCGCATCCCAAATTCTCAACACGTTTAATGCAGCATTTTGTAAAAGAATGTATTATAGAAACTCTTCGATTCTAAGCCGCACCCGATTTTCGGTAGCATTTATATTGGAAAAAAAAGTGCGGCTTAGATTCGAAGGAATACGGTATATAGAATTATTATAAGAATTAGTTATATGAAGTCAATTTTCCTTTCCTCTTTTTCAAATAAATCTTACAATGATTTTTATTATAATGGGATCTCCCAAATCTGTGGAGAGCTTTTATTTTTTCTGTGAGGTTTTGAAGTTGTAAAGTTTCCGAGAGTTTAACATTTGCCATGTGTAGAGGCCGTGGGGCATTATGCAATCGCTTGTTATGCAGGCCCGTTTGTTTTGGTCTCAATACTTTCCATTTCCCAAAACTGACCCGTCTCCCCGCAATCAGTCGCTAAAACGTCTGCACTCATTTCTTTAAAATTCGATATGATGCACTTGTGCGTAAGTCCAAGTTAAAATATGAGTACGATTAGTTTGGTAGTGCCCCCCCTCTATTCAATATTTATTGAGGTGCTTATATGCATACTTTCATTCGATCCATGTCACTTAAACCTATTTTTTGGAACAGACTAGCTCTCACACAAAGGCTGCGTTTCTTAGAAGGAGATAAAAATAAACCCAAACCAATTACAAAAAAAAACTGTAACAGTTTTCAAAGAAAAAAAAAAAAAAAAGTTGCATTACATTTCGTTACCTAATGATATATTTATTTTATTTCAGTTGGGGGGAGGGGGGCGAGAACTGACAAGCAAATAATACCTTATAAAAGAATTTACAATGGAATAATTTTACTTTACGAAAGAAAATTAACGGTTGTATGCTTGAATGAAATTATGACTTGAACTTTTAATTTAGATAATAGATAGATAGATCTGAAAGATCGAGAAATTTCCAGAATACGATTTCGTAATAGATCTCTCCTGTTTGATAATAAGAAAATGAATAAAAGTCGTCTGCTTTCAATCACTGAAAGCTGCATCAGGGAGTGGAATTATTGGCGCCAACATCGTTTAGCCTTTTTTTCTTTTTTGAATTTGAGTTGTTACATTTTTTTATATTTTTGTAATCAAATTTTAAAATACTGTTTATTAATGGTTAGTTTGATTTGATAGTTAGAGCTCGTGACTAAGTAAATGTTATTAAAATCATCAAATTCTTAAATTTGATTAACAAAAAAAAATCTTAAATTTTCAATAATTAATAAGAATTTGAAATGATTGAGGAATAATGGATTTTTTTTTGCACTGACCCAGAAATATATTCTTCTGTTTATTCCACTTCTTCTGTTTCTTTACATTCTTTAACTTTCTTTAGTAAAAGCTTTACATCTTTTTAGATCTTTGGTGAATAATTATTGATTAAGTATTTGAAGAAATCTATGTTTTCGTATATTATCCTCCTTTTGGGTGAAGAATGTTGTTGTTGTTGGATAAATATCCCGGAGGCACTGTTAGATGACAGAATTTGTCTCCCTTTTTCTTATTGTTTTAAGGAAGAGAAACAGGGACAGAAAGAATGATGGAAGTAGTGCAGGGGAAATGGGAGAACCCCGATAAAACCGGCGCGGATTGTTTATCACAATACTCTCATGAGAACGGAAACCAGGTACTCAGAGGTGAGGTGATGATATATTTTAAATGTAGTATTCTGTAGTTAACAACATGGCTGCGATCTACGACAAGGAATTCTACGTTTGATCTAACGTTTGCCTTATTATTCATCGGAGAGAAAATAGAAATAAAGTTTTGAAATGCAATTTTAACTACAAACTCACGAATTTCGTCTTTTAACAAGGAAACTCAAAAACTAGCTGTTTTCAAATCTGAGACAGGTAAGAAAGTTGATTTTTGGTACATTTTGGACCCACGGTAAAAACTAAAGATGGTAAATATGATATTAATACGGTAGTGATGTCTGGAAAAACAAAAGAAAACATAGAACATTTAAGGAAGGAATATATTCATTTCCCTAAAATGTATTCTTCTCCTCTCAATTGATCTTTACTTTTTCTTTCTTCTTAATTTTCAGGAGCCTTCAAATAGCTTCTTCGTGCTTCCTATCCTTTCTTTTTCGTTTTAAATGTTTGTCACAAAAATAAGCAAAGTTTGAACCCCCATATGTTTACATAACACTTGAACGACCTCTTATGATTGTTCAACAAAAAAAAATGTAATGTTGTTTTCGAGATGGGGGAGGGGGGATTATAAACAAAATAATGACTGTGCAACCATAAAAAGAAAAGGTTCAAAATTCTAGATTTCTTCCATTTTAGGAGGCAATGGGTGGTTACAACCCTTACCAACTCCAATCACACGTCATTGATAAAAAATTACAGTTTTTACATTATAACTAGTAAGTTAACGAATTCGTTACGGTACTGTAAAACAAGGTAGTGACAGCGATTAGTGAACCAATCTCAATGCTTCGCAATGGCTTCTGATAGATATAAGAAAATATAATTGATATTGTTTTAATTTCCTTATTATTATAAATGTGATTGCTGCGAATGCAAAAGGCGCAATTGTTGCAATTGTTTTGAGCTGTATTATAAATGTGATTGTTGCGATTCTTGTGTGATTGTTGCTAATGATAATTTTATGATATTTTAATGATACTTGTCCACAGACGGACGGACAAAGCTGGGTTATAAGGCTTCTGATACTTATATCAGAAGCCTAAAAAGAAAAAAAAACACAGATAGTTGGCGTTCTAATTTCAAGTATCCTAAGGCTACCGGACCCACAATTAAAAAGTACCGTTATTAACATACATACATACATAGTTCTCTGCCAAGGGCAGGTCCTTCACTGCAAACCCAGCATTCTCCAATCTTTCCTATTTTCTGCCTTCCTCTTCGTCTCCACATAAGATCCATTTACCATAATGTTGTCGATCATCTTAAATCTTCTTCTGCCTCGAACCTTTTTACCGTTCACCATTCCTTCCAGTGCATCCTTCATTAGGGAGTTTCTTCTCAGCCAGTGACCCAACCAGTTTCTTTTTCTCTTCCTGATCAGTTTCAGCATTATTCTTTCTTCACCCACTCTTTCTAGCACAGCTTCATTTCTTATTTTGTCTGTCCATTTCACATGCTCCATTCTTCTCCATATCCACATTTCAAATGCTTCTAGTCGTTTCTCTTCACTGCGTCGTAATGTCCATGTTTCTGCCCCATACAATGCCACACTCCACACAAAGCACTTCGCTAGTCTCTTCCTTAGTTCTTTTTCCAGAGGTCCGCAGAAGATGCTCCTTTTCCTATTAAAAGCCTCCTTTGCTATTGCTATCCTCCTCTTGACTTCTTGGCAACAGTTCATATTGTAATGTTGTGTTCGTGGGTTCAAAGGACGAAAGGACGGCAAAT
>JAFIDM010008419.1:41695182-41706023 GCA_023159025.1 Thereuonema tuberculata | reverse complement strand
TGTAATAAATAAATAAATAAATGAATATAAAAATAAATCATTACAATATCACCACTTATAGTATACCCTAAGTATTTAAAGTTGTTCACTTGTTCCAATGTCTCATTCCGAATACTTATGTTTATCTTCTTTGTCTTTCTTCCGATAACCATAGACTTTGTCTTGTTTACATTTATCTTCATTCCATGTACTATATTTGCAGTAAACCTTACCAGCACAATTGAATATCTGAATCCTAAATCCAAACGGCACTGCACCTCACCAACACTTCCCAATAATTCTTATCATGAAGTCATAAAAATAATTGGCTTAGAGTAAGGGGACCTTTTTTTTTGGGGTCCAACTAACATTGAATTAAAAGGAAAACACAGGAATTTCGAAAATTAAGAATCAAACATACTCAAGACAAGAATTTCGAAGTGGACTTGTCCGGGGTGTCGCAATCTCTAGGGACGATCCTGTCTCACAATCATGGACTATATTTTCATTGTTACCCGACTGTTACCTGAGATTTATATAAAACCTTATCTGAGTATATCTTGTTTGTATCAATTTCGATAACATTCTTCGAGAACGATGTCCTAGCTGTAGATACAAAAAAGCACGCTGAAAGCACTTCATCTGTGTACGTAAGGCCAGACAGGGTTGAGAGAGTTTCGACCCTTTGGATCTTAAACCAAACGGTACAAGGTTGCGTGGGCGGTCGGTCTCCGCCCGACACTTTGCCGCCCTCGAGAGGAGGGTCGCAATCGTTTACAAAAGCGAGAAGCTGTCAGAACGAAACACATAATTCAAGGTCGCTCCGAGTACAAACCCACAGCCTTGAAATGCAAACCCACATAAGGAATCGAATTCACACTCGGCTTCCAACAGGATTCAGCCAAATCCGATTCAACATAAGGTTCGGGTTATCTCATCTGAAATTTCAGGTTCAACTTTTTGATTCTGTCTTTCCCAAGAAAGCAAGACTCACGAAATCACTCATTCTTATGTGTGTGTGTGTGTGTGTATGTGTGTTTATATGTATGTATATGAGTATGTATGTGTATACGTGTGTATGTGTGTGTGTACGTTTGTTGTATGTATATATGTACACTATAACCTCGTTTATCCGGACTAACTGGGATCAAAGTCAATTCGGAAAATCGAAAATCCGGATTATCCGGGTAATGTGGGTAATAAGCAAAACAAATCCTTGAATAAACAGACTTACCGTTTATTACGATAAAAAACTATGTTTTGTAACAAAATTACTCTAGTAAAGCTTTCTTAAATTCGACAAAAAGCATTTTATTACGATAATTTATTGTACAATCTATGCAGGAACTGTACATTTAATCAAAATAAAAAGCGAATATACTTATAGTTACGTTATAATAGTTAAAAATATTATCAATGTGAACATTAAATAAAAAAAAAATTCTACAAATCTGATCCGGATTATCCGGAGATCCGGATAAACGAGGTTGTAATATATGTACGTATGTGTATCTCCGTAACAATCGAGGATCTAATTTTTGTACTTCAAATCTAAGCATAAGATCCGTAGATTCTTTCAAGAACTTCATATAACACAAGCAGTTGTATAAGTAGCAATTGTAGCCTGTACGAAAGCTAGATACAGTTCTTTACATTTCCCAATACAAATAAGTTTCCAGAAAAAAATAAATTCTTGTACATAATCACTGCTTTAATGACTAAGGTTTGATTCAGGAAAAAACTGAAAATTAGCATACGTTCGCGAGATAGCTTGAGTTTGATAGCACTGATTTAGTCATGCATGGCGGATGTAATTAAAACTATATCTATCTTTCCATCGCATAGTGGAGACTGACGATATGGTGATGAGAGTTCCATTTCGAGGGTGAGGATGTGGAAGAAAAGAAAAAAATTAGAAAAAAAAGAAATAAATATAAATTATGAATAACTCTGAATATCTTTTCATTTTATCAAATTGAATTTTTCGAGTCAAAAGAACCACGCATCAAAGCTATTCTTACTTCAAATGAAACAGTTTGAGCTGGAACCAAAATAAACATCAGTATTTTCAGTAAATAATCATAATATTAAATTTTTAAAAATCCGTCTAGCCATTTAACTGACAGATTTCGGGTCGTTTTTGAGGTTGGAAGGCGTGGAGACAAAACTTAAGGAATCTATGTTTTCAGTTGGACTAGAGATAAGCTACATACCAAATGTTATGAAAATCCGCCCAGCAGATTTAACGTGATGAGCGTAAAAATAAAAAACAAACGGACAAACAGAGAAGAAAAATAGTGGAATAGTGAGACTACGCATGCTCAGTCAAAAAAAAAAAAAAAAAATATAAAAAATAACAAGGAAAGTAGATTTTAAGTTCTTTCAATATAACACAAGCAGTTGTATGCGAAGCAATTGTAGGCTACATGAAAGATAGATACAAATTCTTGATCCTTACAAATATAAAGTTTCCAGAGAAAATAAATACTAGCACGTAATCACTGCTGTAATGACTGACGTTTGGCTCAGGAAGAAACTGAAAATTGGCATACCAGTTCGCAAGATAGTTTGAGTTTGATAGCACTGATTTACATAAACGAATTGGAATCGGTAAGTCTTTATTTTAAAAAAATGGAAGCCTTTTGAGTTTACTTCAAGCTGAGACAGCTGTTTCGTGCTTATTGTGCTCTCCTCAGCCAGGGTTACTCAGCAAGCAAAAACTGAAAAGGGTACGAGGGGAAGAATAATGTATTCAAGATTTTTCATGTATCGACGATTTGGTTCTTTTTTCTTTCCCCATTTGAGGCCTTTTTTTGTTTCTCATTTTATTGGATTGTTTGTGATCAAACCTTTTGAGGTAGGCTGCACATGGTTTTGATTCCACGATTTGTTTTTGTTTATTTTGTTTTTATTTTGCTTATTTTTAGTTTTGAGCGATCATTTTTTCATCTTTATTTATTTAGTTAGTTACTTAATATCTGCTTAATCCTTGGAATCCTCTTTGCGTGACGCCATATACCACTAAAGAGCAGATCAGGTGAGACTGGGAGTGTCCTTTTAAAGCCAGCGTTCAATCAGGGCAATCGAATCGACTGACAGCAGTTATGGAATTCCGTCCGTGAATCATAACAATTCCATAGCGGAAGTGTTGGGAATTTACAGCAGCCAAGTGACAACCGATGCCTCCTCCTGTTTCTGCCGCCAAGTATGGTCACCCGCGGCCAGAGAAGGGATGACGAGAAGCGCGGGGGTCAACAATCTATACGGAAGGACGGTCGGCCGACCAAAGCTTCACTCGGCTCGGGTCACGCCCACTCGGCTCGGACTCTGCCCACTAATTTTCCACCCTCTCTTTTTTTTTTTTATTTGAAGGGCACTTTACGAAGAGTCCCCACCTTCTTATCAAACCGTGATGATGCACTTTGGGTAAACACGTCCTCCATGGCACTCGACAGTTGTTTTAAGTGACCCTTCGGCTCCCTTTTGGTAATCTAATTAAAAACTGCCTCGTCTGCGGTAAAGACCAAAGCTACAGACGTAAAAAAAAAATGCTTACTAGTTCAAAAATCGTATTTAATGTCAATTTTTCCCAGGGGCTCCTGAAAAAAACTGTTGCCTATTTTCTGAAAATTATGCTTTTTTACTTGTTTACTTATTTTTTGAGATTGATTAAATACCTATCTACGGGGAAGTTCTTGACGAAAAAAAAAATAAGACAAAAAAAGAAAAAGAAAAAGTGTTATATAAAAAAAAAGCATATCCACAATTGCTGATACAGTAACACTCAATTACATTTGTTAATTTTCGTATTCATTGATTATTGTACTATAAACATGTTAAAAACTAAATAAAATACACTTAATCAATGGAATTCTAATTTTCTCTACCATCAGCAAAATCTCATTTTATTTTTTATTTATTTTTTTTAATCGTGAAAAATGTAAGTCTACATAAAATTTTTTTTAGTTTACATAAACTCTCCCTTTGCTTTATTATTATTATTATTAATATAATATTTATTAAACTTTTATGGATTTTTCGTAAATAAAGCCTGCACACCTGAATAAACTTGTAAAAAATTTGTATTTTGTAAACTGAAAAATTACACCACGACCACGGTTTCGACTTCTTGCAGAGAAGTCATTCTCAAGTCCCAAAAAGAAAAAAACAAAACAAAACAAAACACGAAATTTGTTAGAATATTTAAAATAAGTAAAATTAACTTAAAATTTCTGTTATTTTTGTTTCACTTTTTTGTTTTAAGTCGTGACAACAGTACAAACGTAAGCTAAAGTTTATTTACAAATTCTAATATCTGTTAAATAAATTAAACATTAAAAAGTTTTAGTTATAAGCTTATCTGAAAAAAATAAAAAAATTCAATCCTCATTACTTAAGTTGTCTAAAACCGATAAATTTTTAATCTTAAGAAAAGCGCGCGCAATTAATGGATTCATATTCATGGTTGGATATCACTGTTTTGTCTCTAATGCTTTGCAATGGGACTTTTTTAAATCAACTTCTCTCTAATTTCTCTACAAGGACCCGCTTGGAAAAGATTTAACTAAGAAAAATATATGTAAACATCGTGGGTAAGTTTGTAAAAATAGTCAACTGTTGAAGAAATCTATATAATAATGAACATTTTTGTTATCAAATGATTTGCTTGCTTTTTGGTATGTTTATCTACGTTCGTTTTCTTAGTTTACAACAGAAATAATTTTGACAAGAAAACTACTGTTATTTGATTTAATGATAAGTTAAGAATTTATTTCCTACAAGTTAATAGCAACGCATTTGAAATTGTAATAATCAACTAGACGGTTGCCCGTCGCTTCTCTACGGAAGACTCGTATATGTAACGGACAACAACATTTTATTTATTCAAATAAATTACATCAAAGAAACTAAAAACTGAAAATAAATTAAAGTTTAAATTCTAAAAACTGCATGCAATACAATATAGAAATCCACTTGTAACAGTCGGAAATTTGCGCAGTTGAGTTGATCATACGCTTGTTGCCTGGCAACGAGCGCGATAACTTCAATTGTTACGAACTCACGCACAATCATGCGCCATTTTTTAATAATATAAATTACTAGCCGGGTACCGTCGCTTCGCAACGGAACCCTTGCATACATAAAAAAAAAACTTTATTTTTTTTTATCAAATTAATATCGAGATCGGAAAATATATGAGTCCCCAGCCCGTTGTGGCTTCTCCGGATAACTCAGATGTATTGCGGGTTGGCGCCACACACCAAATATTTAAAGAGAAAATATAAATCCTCTTTATTCCCTATCCCGTGGGAATTTTGAAAAATCCGGCCTTATTCCTTGCCTACATCAGAAAGGGAACCTCAGTGCAAAATTTCAGCTTTCTAGGTCCAAGGGTTTGGGCTGGGCGTTGATGAGTCAGTGAGTGAGTGAGTGAATCAGGACTTTTCTTTTTATACTTGTATATGTAGATTCTCGATAATTTATTTTTCGAATCTCGAATTTTTACAAAACAAATTCTCGGAAATAAAAATTGGAAGGAAAGAGAATTTCTTGAGAATTCTAGAAACGAGAGTTCTCGAGAAAATTCTTTAGTTTCTGTTTTAACGTTTATTTTCAAGAATTTGTGGCCATTACGGGTCACACTGCAACAAAACCCTCACCGTAACGGCTCATAACGGACACTGAAACCCATCCCCTACATAATTCAGTTACGTAATTTATGGTTGACAACTTTGTTTTGTCCTTGTGGACTTGCGGGAAATCCGGGAATTATGACTTTTGATTGAAGTATGCGTGTAATTTTTTTTTAAGCTTCCTTTTAATACCTAACATTTTTGAAGAATTAAATTCGGGTTCTTATTGGTTTACTTGTTAAATTGCCACTTGAAACAGGTATTTTCCTTTTAATTCTTTCCTTGCAGAAATAGACGATCTAATCCCCTATTTCCTTACGTCAGATGAGGCTGACGAAATGACGTAATGTATCATTGGGGCTTGCAGAATGCATTCACTCCCATATAGCTTTGAAATTGTAGCGTTATTCATAGAAGAGACTAATTTTAAAAACATTAAGTTACAAAAAAAAAAAATGTTAGTCTTATTAACTGAGCATGCGCATTCTTATTAATCCACTTTTGAACATTTTTCTTCTTTGTTTGTATGTTTTTTATGTGCATCACGTTAAACCGGCTACACAAATTTCCGTAAAATTGCGCTCGTTGCGCATTTAGAATTCAATTTCAAACAGGGACTTTTGATGTCCGTATCTCCAAAACCCCTCGCTAAAACGGTTGGGATGATTTTTTAAAAAAAATTTATATTAACAATAATAATTGTTTATTAAAATATGAGCACGATTATTTTGGTTTCAGCAACTCCCAGTCCTCAAATTGAACTCTCTAGCTCTGTATGTTCAGTCCCTATGCGATGAGAACTAAGCAAGTACTATTGTTACTTGGTTAGAATAAAGTTGGACAGAAACAGGTTGACAGGTAAATAATAACTTTACTGACTAACTTTATTTACAACAACACAGGCTTTGGATTCCTTGAGCCAAACCAATCTCATCTCAGTCCGCCGTGCTGAGGACCAATCACGTGAGACATCCATTCCAGGAACATTCTTAACATCCATGATGCTAGATAATCGCTTAATCTTGTGACCCAGACATCACTATCATTTATTTTATTATTATTTATTTGTTTTGCTTTTTAGATAATAAGCTCCGTTAATTACAATCCGGAATTTTGCTCCTCAGCTAGAAATTTCAACTTGCAATAAATAATGTAACATCTTCTTGTTACATTTTTGAACTCTGATGTTGTCTTATGTACTGCAGCTTCCTCGTATCCCGCGAGGGATAGGGTCCAAACCCCAAGCGGATGCCAAAAACCGCGAACACTATATACTGTGCATGCTCTAAATATTATTACCGTATATATTATTATCATATATTGGAAGTTTCAATCTACTTCCGAATATCCACTTAACCATATACAAATACCAAAAAAAAAATAATGATAAAAAAAATATATTTGATAACCAATTAAAAACGAAATTCTAATTCGGAATACTTATATCGAAAACAGGAATTTTTTTGATTTACAAACTTCTAAACATGTAGATTAAAATGATAAAAAAAATGCAGGAGTAATGAACGAAATAATAATAATATAATATGAACTAAATAATAATATAATAATGAAAGATAGTGAAGTGTAAACAATTGTGATTATGATGACGAAAGCAATTGTTAAAAAAAAAAAAAAGATGAATAAAAATGGCGTCGTGAAATTCTATAAGATAAAGAAAAGGAAAGAAGAATTCAAAGAAAACTGCTTCCAAAGGAATGAACGTAAGGATGAAGATGTGAAATGTCTAGTAGCTTCTAGAGAAATCGTTTCCCTTATTTCGAATTTGCTGTTGAGAGTAAATCAACGGATAAGACGCCTATTTACTATACATAGCCCTAAGACGTAATAATGAGAGCAAGAAGATCACAGGTATTTGATGATAGTATATTAAGACCCAGTTTACAATATGATAGGGCTTCGCTTTACGGCGTTCCGTTATTACGGCGATTTTTAATTACATTAATGTTCATCCCATTCGGGGCTTGCTCGCTTTGTTTTCGGCATGACATACTATGCAGCTGAGTTCGAGAAGAATATCAGACGCCATTTTTATTGTAGGTGGATTCAATTTGTTTACAGCATCTGTGCGCTCTGCTATTCTCCAAAGTTTGAAAACTTCTTGGCAATTGTAAGAACACCCAACCGTTGAAAATTAAGGGAATATTAGTTATTTTAGAACCGAAGGATTCGAAAACTTTTAATATCTTATTCAAGGTCTTATCCAAAGTGCCCTTTTCTTTTCTCTCTCTCTCTCTAACTTCGATATTTATCCTGGCACTCTTTTCTTCAGGCAGATTGACTAAAGCATGAATGAAGTCAAAATATGAATCTACAGCACGATATCGCAATTCCATTGTTTTCGTAGAAAGTATTTTTTATTATTTTTTAAATCTACTTTTTTAAGAAAATTATAAATTTATGTGGCAATCATTTGCAGTCTGTAGATGAACACATGTTGGTTCTGCATTCTATCATTTTTTATTATTTATTTAGGGCTAGCTCTGTTACTAGCATCGGAAGGAGGAGTGGAGCATAATAATTGGATATACTCGTCTGTCCGAGGGATTTTTCCACTCCGGATGAAATTGACTCACTATTTCGGCCCTGCTCCTTGACTCTTCAACAGAAGATGTTGAGTGTTACTTGGAGTTAGCGCTGTTGCGTTGATAAATGTTTCATAGACGAATATATCCAATGCCCTAGTATAAATATGTGATTAGGCTTCTGTTTGCATTCGCAACTATAAAAATAAATAAATAAATAGATAGATATCATAAATGGATAAAAGTTCCCCTTTTCACTAAATCAATAAGCTTAACGTGCAGGAATTAGTGAAACAATAATAATAATAATAATAATAATAATAATAATAATAATAATAAACTGCACGTAAGTAAACAAAAGGTTCTCGCACCCTGAGCTATCATGTCGGGAATCTAGGGACAGCTGTTTCAACCTTATTAGGCTTCTTCAGCCACATTTACCCTTAATGGTAGCTCGGAGTGCGAGACAAATATGAGGAAGCCATTTCAGCTCCCCGAAATGGCCCTCAAACAACGGTGCCCCGCCGTGCATCAAATTCTGTGTTGAGCAACCGCCGGGCTCAAAAGAATTGATACCTCTAAAAACATATATTTAAACAAACAAGTGTAACGTGGAAGCATTCAACTCAATTTTAAATACTATTTTTATATTGTATTCTATACAATTTTGTAGAAGTTTTCAATGTAAGTTTCTATTCTATATATAGTATATATTTCATATAATATATAGTGAGGTTTATCAAATCACTCAATCAATGTGGATGCCTATTCCCTGATAATAGAAATAATGCAGTCTTCTTGAAATTTGGCGTGTATATTTAAGGGCAAAAAAAACAAAGAACTTTTACATTTGAAATTTTCTCTTGTGAGAATCCTTGTTGAGAAATCAGGTGTGAAGGTGACAAACAATTCCCACAAAAAAAAAAAAAAAAGCATTGCAAGCGGAACAGTGATGTTTAACAATGGATATTAATAATCCTTTTAGTTAATCCACTAATTCCGCGTGCTTTGATGTGATTAAAATTAATCGGATTTCAACAGCTTAAGTACGGAATGTGGATTTTGTTTTCTTTTGGATAACAGAAATTATCTGCTTTTTTAACATTAGTTATTATTTCAAAGTAAACAAAGACTTCCTTTTTTTTATGGTTATTTTTATCTTAATATGGAAATGATGTATCCTTTTGCGGAAGTGGTAAAAAGGCAGCTGATATATCCTTGACCAGTCGCTGATTGGTGGTACCATATTGTAAAGTTAGCCAAAAAAAATTGAGATTTTAAGTTTTAATAAAGAATTAAAAACGAATTTAATAATAATAGCATAGAATGAAAAACTTAATAAAGTATAATGTTTGTAGCTCCTGTTATTTGCATCACAGAGACAAAATGTTTTTTTAGAATGACTTTTAAACTGAAGTTTAGATATATTTTGCCGCTGGTGATCAAAAGCCACGTATGCTAAGGAGCTGAAACTTGCCTAACAGAGTTTTGGCTGAAATTATTATAATCATATTCATCTTAAGGCAAAGAACAGGAATCAACCAATACAATGTGTGTATCACGATATCCAGAAAGCTGTAGTTCAATACTACACGGATGTTATTTAATGTTAGCTTTAATTTATTTTGCTATATAGCGTACCGATAGTTACGGAGCACTGGAGTCAAATATTTCCATTACACGATTCTCGTTAAAGCAATGTTATCACAGTAAGTTATTAATAATCTGAAGAAGGTTTTTGGTTTTACACTACAGCTTGTTTAGATTAGATTAGAATAGGGTGAATGTGGGCGGCAGGAAGCTAAAACCGCGACCAGTAGATCTATTGTTCTAAACCCACATAAATGAGGACAGATGAGAGAAAGACGGAGAAAGTATGGTGGTAGGCTCGCAGGGGAAACGGGAGAACCCCGAGAAAACCTGCCCAGCGCGGATCATCCATCATCACGAAATCCACATGAGAACCGAACTCGGGACTCAAAGGTGAGAGGCCAGTGTCTTATTGACAACGCCAACCGCGCGGCCTAAAGCTTGTTTACTTGAACAATTATTTTGGATCCTACCTTCCTGGCATATGAAAAGTTTGTACGCTAACTATAGTTTTCTGTTTGCATTCTTCATTTTACGTTTTGTTTTGTTTATCACAGAAAAATTAATATTCCTATTTTGAATATTTTTAAAAGACAATAAGTACTGCATTTAATATAAAAGTTTTAATTGTAATTCTGTTTATTTAATATTTTTCTCTTATCAACTTCTTCAGACTTTTAGTATGTAGTTGTAGGAGCTGCTACCTTGATCTCTGCAAGATCAAATAAAAATACAGGCCCGGGCGCTGAATAGGAAAAGGTTACCATAGCAGTCCGATGACGCAACGTAACAGTATAATACAATAATAACTGCTGTTATTGTGTTAACCTTCTTTTCTGCAAGTTTTACAAAGTCGTTAAATTGCGTTGCAGGTCTACTGTCGTGACAATTCTTTTCCGCGCCCAGGCCTGGATTGTTCGTGCGCCTTCTTGATAACTAATCGCAAATGTTTTTGAGTGGTTTAATAGCAGGCTGTAACCTAGTTTCCTCTCTTCTTTTCTTGCAGCAAAGGGACTCCGATGGGCAAAGTGGAGCTGTGCCCTGTGCTGGTCGTGTGCATTGGGTGTGCGTTGGCCCTGGGGAAGATAGACAGACT
>JAFIDM010008419.1:41684423-41694782 GCA_023159025.1 Thereuonema tuberculata | reverse complement strand
GTCGTGTGCATTGGGTGTGCGTTGGCCCTGGGGAAGATAGACAGACTGACCCCCGTCATCATCAGCAAGAGTTCCCACAACAAGAGCATCGGTTCCGAACCCACCCCACCCTGTACCACCAACTTGGGGGGTGGGGGAATCTGTCTCCCAGCCACCCACTGCGAAGTGAAATCCACTTTCAGGTCCTTCTGCATTTTGGGCAACGGCAAATGGGGCAATTGCTGTCCTTACAGTGAAATAATCCACCCACCAGCCCCGGAGAGCAGATTAGCAGGAACCACAGGTGAGCTGAATTATCATTACATTTATCCCTTTCATTTCTTTCGTCGAATTTTCAAAACTGCATACCTTAGATACTAATATCAATAATGGCCAGAACGTTACACAATTAATCAAAACAAAATTAAATTCACTGACTTAACATTAAGATTAATAACTAAAATTAGGAGTACGGTCAAACGCCCATCGCATAGTGAGGACTTAGTATGTAACGATTGGGTTTGGGGTCAATTTCGATTGGATCGTAAGTAAGTATCAAACTAAATTAAATAGAAATCCGTTTCAGAGTAATGGGCTTTCAAACAGAGAGAAGCCAATGTTTAAGTTTCTTAATAAGACTATTTACTTAGTCAATTAGGAACTGAATATACAGTAT
Source organism: Thereuonema tuberculata (assembly GCA_023159025.1). Lineage (NCBI taxonomy): Eukaryota > Metazoa > Arthropoda > Chilopoda > Scutigeromorpha > Scutigeridae > Thereuonema > Thereuonema tuberculata. Next base: position 41,694,127 of record JAFIDM010008419.1, on the reverse strand, counting down.
ATCTACCACACTCGAAATGTTCATATATCAAAAGTTACAAAAGAAAAAAAGCTCACAAGGGATGTGCGTGACCTCAAACGCTGAGAACCGCACGAAAATGTGCTTAGATGATAGAATAAAAGTATAGGAATCGCTCATCCCAAAAACAGTGGTGTGAGTCATTTCTATGCAAAACTCAGCTGTTGTCTGCCAGCGCCATCCGACGGTGGCATGTTGTACCTGCACTAACAAGTACTTAATTCCAAGATATTGCCACCGAAGACAACAAAATATTGCCAACCTCAAACTTGATGTGTACTTCTTTAGGCAACATAAGCTCTACATGAGAAGGATCGTTGATTTTGTAAGACTACAATGTGAAAAACCATAAGTAAAGTTACACGATCATCATTTCATCATCAGACTATACAATCAACTTTCCGCACCGAAGTACAAGCGTATGTTACAATTTGCTTGGCAAAATATGCTTGGCATATCAATATTATTGTTTAAACATGTAATTAGCGTGGCTTTTGAAGACTGAATAGCTGTGCAACAATATCAGGTCAGTAGGAAACGTTTGTTGTTCAGATAGCGTAATTATTTTAAGCAGAGGGAAATATAGCAATTTAGTCACGACATTGAAATGTGTGTGTTTTGGTCCTGTTTTATCGATAATTTGTTTCTTCACGTTACCAAAGTTCCTCTCTTGGACCTTCAATAGGTGATCATTCAAATGTCTCTCGTGGTAAGACATGCAGTTTTGCATGAGAATGACTCATGCCACTGTTTTTGGCATGAGCGATTTATATTCTAAGCACATTTTCGTGCGGTTCTCAGTGTTCGAGGTCACGCACTTCCCTTGTCAGTGAAAATGCCATAGTAATTGTAAAAATACAGTAATATTAGTAGGTTAATGTGAACACTTGAGAACAAGTGGATTCTTATCAGAAAATAAGAATACGGTAATACAGAGCCTGAGGTGAAAGCAATTGGATGTTCACATGATTGGATGTGGAAAAACAGAATACGAGCAAACCTAAAATTTATCCTGATTGAGAATCCCAAAACTAATAAAATTGAATCAAATTACTAATACAATTTTTCGTCATATATTAAAAAGGTTGAAACAGAACGTTTCAGTCCACTTTGAGGCTATTTTCCACTGTGATTCTCGCAGTTCTATTCAATTTGGGATTCTCACTCAGGATAATTTAATTCGAATCTCCCAATTTTTGATGAAAAACTATAATTTGAGTGCAATTACATGTCATCATCTTAACGTCTTGTTGATGTAATATATTTCTTAAAATCAGTCTGCACGCTCTTTATGTATTGAAATTAGAATGAATCAAAACGTAAGTGAATATAGAGGGAGTGAAGGTTTCTGTCCACCTCCCAAATCTCGCACAGTAGATTCTAGGTATCTGTGTTAGTTGATGGCTGGTTGGAGAACCTTTCTTCCCGTCCCATCTGAAATTTTGAAGACGATTTGTTTTTTTTGTTTTTTTTTAGCAAGGTTATTGGAATACAGTAACTTGGCCCCTCCTTTCGAATTAGAAACCTGATTACGCCTCTAACATATTCTGACTTGGCAGTCTTCGCTGATGTATTTACGAACATCTTCATCGCAAAACTTGTTTTCCATCTAAAGTTTTTATTGCAAGGTTAAATGGCAACTGATAATCTATATTACTAAAATCTTTTATTTCTCTGTCTGTGCGGCGCAATTTCCTATAAGAATGGAAAATAAGAAATAATTTTTACAACGAAACGTCCGCGAAGGGAATCGAACCTTCTACCTTCTGATCCGAAGTCAGATGTCTTATCCATTAGGCCACAGGGACTACAACTCACTTTATATTGTTTTTTGAATTATGTTTCCTTTCCCCTTTCCCCCATCAATAATGAATGTATTCAACCTTTCTTTTTAATCTCAAGATTGTTTATTTATTTCCGATCCGTCTGTTTATTTGTAATTCGAAAATGATAATTAGAACTACAATTGCCAAAACATTGCAATATTCTTACTTAACCAAATTCTAAGTGATATAGAAAAACAAGCGCATGTCCACGGAAGATGGCGTAGTGAACAACGAAAAATATAGTGAATATCCACCTGAAAGATCTTGCAGTTCATGAAACTACAAACAATTGTAAGACAAAGTTGTGAAAGGCCTTTAAAAGATTTGCCCAGGTAGATAGAATAAGGTAGATAAGAATAAGGTAGATTATTCCTACCTTAGTATAATATACTGTTATCGTCGCGGCGAAAGTTGGACCCGCAAACACATTATCATTGACTAATTTCTCCAGTATCAATGCCGTAAGCTCCGCAGAAAATATCAATCTCAATTATCAAAAATCTCACATACATCTTCTTGAAATCGACGAGCAACGTTAAGAATAATTTCCCTACTTGATTTTTGAGACCTTTTCCTCGTCGAAATGTTGAATGTGAATCAACGACCACCATTTTCTCTTACATTTGAATGTGACCGACAGGCCAGGAAAGGAAAATCTATCATCTGCGTTGCATTCTGGGAGGTTCATCTTTGGCCGTACTGATAACAGTAATGAATGCATGAGAAGGCTAGTTAATAATAATAATATTAATTTAGACACCAGCATCCTTCTATAATAGTACCAGTGCACCTCTTCCTCCCCAGGCTGTTGGTTGTAAATTCTATATTGAGTAAAGGACTCAGTGTGTCATAACCAACACAACATTCTTTACGCAAAGAACATTCTTTATGCATGCACACCAAAGCTGGCAAGCCAACTACCTTTGTTTGTTCGTTTATGAATAGCATAACATTGTAAAGAGACCTACGTCTAAACTTCAGAAGAATATTAATGAGCTGAACCTGAAATGTTCTGTTACTAATCACTAAACCTTGGATTAAGTTAATCCACGTGACTGTGGCGATCAATCATTTAGTGATTTTGCACGTGAGATAATAATTCAGTCACACTTGACTCACGTAAGTCGTTCAATTGGAGCTCAAGAAAATAACTTTAATTAATTAATGATTAAAAGCAGAATTTTTTTAATAATTAATTCAGAAAATGTATAATCTAAAATACTTATTAAAAATAATTCTTTAAGTAAAAGTTAAATATCTAAGTTAGATTAAATGCAGGTCATCACGGTAGTCGTCACATAGTACATACAGTCGGACCTCCATTTATCGAACCTCTATTTTGCGAACTTTTCTTTGGAACCAAGAACATTTTGCTAATTTCTTCGTAAAATAACCTCCAAATAGCGAAGTGCATTTTCTATTTAACGAACTTTTTCGTAGTATCTATTTTTTTTTTTTTTCCTTGAAATTTTTTTACAAGGGGCTAATTGCTGTCATTCTTTACATTTCAACCAAAGCTGGCTTCTTTGTCAACAATGATAATTCGGTAATGATAACAATGATATTTTCCCTTAGAAGAAATTGAAAGAAATGTGGATACAGCTGAGGTAAAAGAAGAAATTAACGATGATGTGCTGATTGACGATTATCTTTCACTTGATTTTGAAGTTTGAGACCTCGGAAACACTAACTGAAAAGGATATTTTTGGACAGTGTGAAAAATAAAAAACAATTCAGCAATGAATTGCAATGAAGTTGGAGATGAAGAAAATGAAAATGATCATGATGCAGAAATAAAAAAAAAAAACCTTCGTATGATGAAATGCTAAAATCATTTGAAACAATCCGACGCGGATTACAATTTGAAGAAAATACGCCTGAAGGGGTTTTTGGTGCATTGCAAAGATGCGAGACGTACTATGCGCGAAAACACTTTTTCAAAAAAAAAAATAAAATAAAAATAAAACTTAGACAAAATTACCAGACTTTATTAGTAAATTTAAATACGCATGAGGTAATGTATCCTTTATGTCATTAAAATTATTACTTTTTTGATTATATTTATTGTTTACGTATTTTAAATCTGTTTTATGTAGTTTAAAAAGGTAGATTAAAAAGGTGAATCTCTATTTAACGAATTTTCCATATAACGAACTTTTTTTCGGGATTTAGCGACTTCGTTAAATAGAGGTCCGACTGTATTTCATAATACTAATAAAATTCAGCTTAATAATGCTTTGTGTGTACCGGTATGTGTGATATAACAAATACAACAAAAATTCCAAGGTAAATTAAATTATCTTCTTAAAATATTTTTTAAATTGTATCAATTTCAATGGATAATCAGTTTTAATTATTTAAAATACGTTTACTTTTTAGTAAAATTAATATAGAAAAATATAAAAATTAATTCATAAATATTTCGTGTGTTTTTTTTTTTTTTTTTGGTTATGACTTAAAAATAACGATTTAAAACTAATAAAAAAAATGTAAACAAGATAAATTGATGCTTTTAGACAGTGTCAGCAGCAAAGCGGCCCCATAATATGCACAATTTTATAAACAAAATGTGTTCAGAAGGGTCGATATTGAGGGAACGTATCGCCGTTTTCCTCTTTATCGGAAGCGACCACTTTGACCCCCCAACTTCCGGTCAGGGAGTGGTCCTTGAGGTCTGATTTTTTTGGACGTGGTCACCTACTTTTTGATGCTGAACACAATGGTGAAGGTTTCATTCTAATATCTCTAACCGTTTGGCCACTACAGTGTGTGACAGAATGTCACAACAGACTTAAAAGCAAAAGCGGTCCACTATGTTTTACAGGCAAGCTGTAACCTAGGGGCCGCTAATAAACGAAATAAATAAATTAACTGAATATTATAACTAAACAATTATACAGGTTGTACCTGAAATGTGCTGCCAAACTTAAAGATTGTATACAATCATACAAAACAACGAATAAATGTCGTATAAACGTGGGTCTGGAAATGCTGTATTTTCAAGATATGAATGATGCAACAATACAAAGATGTTGGCCGTACAGTCGCTCAGTTTCACAGAAAGTGCTCGAAATGTCCTCCACTGGCCGCAATGCACGCAGCACAACCTCGTTCCATCGACTGCCGAACACTGTCGAAGTTGCCAGTTGCACGTCGAATTGTGTTGCACCCATCCACTATGCGATCATGCAGTGAGTGGGCGTCAGGACTGGTATGGTGTACACTAATCTTTTAAGATAGCTCCATACAAAAAAGTACAGAGGGTTTAAATCAGGGGAACGAGCAGGCCTTGTCACGATTACCGAGGAGCAATTTAATGACTACGATACGATGTAAAGGCCAAAACCTCTGTATCGTTTTATCGTTCATATCTTGGAAATAAAGCATTTCCAGACCCATGTTTACACGACATTTATTTGTTGTTTTGCATGATTGAATACAACCTTTAAGTTTGGCAGCACATTTCAGGTACACTCTGTATGTCTAATACAACTGCAGTTATAATTATTTTATATATTGTCACTAATAAAAATAAATATTAGATCTATTATAAATATTTTCGTAATTTAATCTGTACTACAGCTATATATTTGCCTGTTGCTTATATTTTAATTTAACAATTTAAAATATATATGTAAATTTTAACAAAATTAGAAGCGAAGAAATATCCCTCAGGCCATACATCTATAGTATATTAATTTAATTTCTTCCATGTTGATAAAATATCTTTATATTAACTGTTTATATTATTAATAAAATACGTAATGTTGTACAAATCGATTAGTATTATAGTCTTTCCTAATAACTCAATATATAAAATACAAATTAATAATTTGCTAAAATTACTATAACAACATAATATTTTGAATGGAGAGACAAAATCACAACCGGATAACAAATATGCCTTCGCACATTGAGCCAACATCAACGGGAATTCTGTACAGCTGTTTCATCCTTATTAGGAGTCATCAGCAGAATATACCCTTGATGTTTGGCTCAGTTACGCGAAAGCTTTACCTAAAAGCATTCTCGATCCCTGGAATGTGCCGCCGAGATAAAAAACAATAAAATAAAAAATGATCTTGAAAGATCCAATGTACAGGATTCCCGTTGATGTTGACCAATGTGCGAAAGCATATTTATTGTCCGGTTGGCGAATTTCTCTCTCCATTTATGAATAATTACGGACGTTAAACTTGCTTTCTATTGAACATAATATTTTCTTTTTAATTTTTATTAAATAAATAATAATGTTTTTAATTGAATTGAAACAAAAACATCAGAGAATAATTAATTTCTTACCGAATTTTTTTTTTTTTTTGCTTTAAATTTATTAAAAGAAAAGAAAATAATTATGAATTATCTATAATCTTGCTATTAATTTTATTTATTGAATATTATGTTTTAAATCAGATATATCTGCATTTTTACCTAACCAAATAATTTAGAAAATTATAATAACTTTTGTTAAGTAAATAGAAAAACAAAAAGTATTTAAAAAAAAAATCTATTTTATGAAGTTTAATCAATTTTTTTTTTTTTTTCTCTTTTCAAAAATAAATGTTTAAAAAAATTTCAGTTTTATTTTTTAAATCTTTTTCAAAATTTTGTATCAAAATCACTCATAAAATAGTGATGTAATAGTTAAATTTAATGTGCATAAAAAATAAAAATAAATTACTATGAAAAATAGTAATATATAAATAATTTCTTAAATAAATTACAATTACGCCTAACGTTAATTTAATAGGTTTTGCCTAAGCTAAAAAAAAAAAAAAAATGGAGAAAAATAAAGTTGTAGCCCAATATTTCATTTTTATATTATAATTTCTAAAAATAGAAAAAAAAATGTTTTATATACTGAGTTACGAAGAAAGAGTATAATACTAATAGATTTGTACAAACATTACGTTTGTTATACCGCTGATTAGCTATTAATAAAAAACAATATTTTTTTTTTGTAATGGAAATTAAAATAATATTCTGATATACGCCTTATAGATACTTCTTCATTACGAATTTTATTATATAATTTAATCAATAAAATTAAGATTATATTAAAAGTATAAGCAGTAGGCGAATATATGCTGCGTGATAGATTAACGTATTATAATATTGATAACAGCCCTAATTAATTTATTCTTAATATGAAATAATTATAACTGCAATCATATTTGATATATAATTAATGATTTACAACTTTTTATTTTTATTTTATTATTTTATTAATTTCGCTTATTGTTTATTTATTTATTTTAAATCGTTAATTTTCTTTATTATACGGCTACGGAAAAAAAAGTAAAAATGTTTTCACGTTGGTAATACAACACAAAATTTGAATAAAAGAAAACATTGTCTCTAAATTCGGAGCTTTATTGCGAATGAGTCACACCAGTCAGCTTCCAACTTATTTTTACGCCGGGAATAAATTTGAGCCACTTGTCACACAGGCATCTGAATTGAATCCACACCTACCATAAATATAACCTTATCCAATTCTCAGGCTAGCGTATACCTTTTGAACAAAAGACAATCGACTCAGGAGATTTAAACAGGATATTTAAAATATGCTTTAAAATTGTTATTATTTGGAGACAAAATGTAAGCGAATACTTCAGTCTGTAAATAAATTATTCGTTTAATAATTAAAATTCTTTAAGAAATATTATATTTTTGTCATTAAAAAAAATGAAGCCCATGCATCTGCTAAAGCAGTCTTTATATGCGATAAAAATAATAACTATAAACAATAAAAACGACCGGTTTTTATTGTATATAGCTTGATAAAGGTCCCAGCTTGATAAAGGTCCCTCTCGGGACGGAAACCGGTCGTTTTTTTTGTATATAGTTTTTTTATTTTTATCGCATATAATGAATGTTTAAACATATGCATGGGCTTCATCTTTTTAATGACAACAAGAACAGTGCATGTAAAATTGTATTATTACATTTTTGATAGTAAAAATCGTTTTTCATTAATTCATTTTTAAAAAAATACTACGTGTATTATTAATTAGGAATGTCTATGAAAATTCGAGAAATTTAGGGAGAAACAGTAAAAATAAAACAAAAAAAAAGGCAAGAAATTCGAAGAACTAAAGCCCAATGCAAGTATTATTATTTTACGTGTGTTGCACATATCTTGGAGTTCATAGATTCAGCCGAAACACCTGTTTAAAAAAAATAATTTAATTAAAATAAAAAGGGGGATTATAGAAACGACCCGGTTTCCGAATTAACTAATTGCTCGATAAAGAATTACGAAGTTAATTCGAAACCCGGATCGTTTCTCTAATCCCCTTTTTTATTTTAATTAAATTAGTTTTTTTAAAAAACCAGGCGTGTCGACGGAATCCATGAACTCCAAATTAAAGCCCACTTTCCTGAAAAAAGTGATTTCTTAATTTTATTTTTTTTTGGTAAAATGGTAAAAAACTAAATCTACGTTTATTTTCAAATTCTAATATCTGCTTACTATTAACAGTACAAATTTTCCATTTTCTGAACAAAAACAAAAGAAAAGAATATTAAATTTGCATTATTTCATTATAAATTGTAAATTAAAATACTCACGCAATGGACTAGAAAATAATGGAACGTACATTAAATTCTTTTAATGAACCATGAGATATAAACAAAAATACGATAAAAATCCATCGCCTTTTTACGCCAATTTCTCGACAAGCACCTATTTGGAAAAGATTTCAGATATAGCAATTAGATCGTCCCTAGCCCTCGAATATGCATACCATGTTACAAGAAGATCCATCCAGTGGTTTGGAATTTACTAGGGAGACATACACGCATATACCACACTGATTGATTTCATAAGGCTAATTTTCATTCTAATGGAAAGTAGATTAAAAAAAAAAAGCCTTCTATTTCGGTCGGGTTACAGGCTAGTAATGTGTTAATTTTATTCCGTCGAATTAAGTATTTTAACGTGTTTCCGTGAGACGGGAAATGAGCTTTAAAAACCTTTAATTGAGTGAAAACTAGCGCTTTTATCTTATATAACTACTACATAATAAGGCGTGGTTACATTGTGTGTATAAAGAGTTAAATAGATGCATTTATACGTATGAAAAAATAATTACATAACGTAGTTGTTACAAAATAATTACATAATATAACAGCACGGAGAGGAGAAGATTAGAAAGAAGGGATGGAGAGTAGAATGGTAGTGAGAAGAGAAAGGTCAGCGAAAAACGAATTTAATTTTAACTTTTTGAAAAGAAAAAATGTAATGTCAAGTTCCTAGTACTTTATTATTATTATGGTCGCGTGGTTGGCGACACTGGCCTCTCACCTCTGAGAACCGGGGTTCGGTTCTCATGTAGGTTTCGTGATGGTGGACGATCCGTGCTGGGCAGGTTTTCTCGGGGTTCTCCCATTTCCCCTGCATTTCTCCCACCATTCTTTCTAGGTCTTTCTCTCCGTCTGTCCTTATTTCCGTGGTTAAAATAATAGACCAACGATCGCGGTGCTCGGCTTCCCTGCCACCCACACTCCCCACTTATTATTATTACTATTTGAAATTTAAAATGATAATCATCTAAAGTTCTATAATAACTTCTGGTATTATATAGTAAAGTTTATGATATTAGAATATCAAGCAGGTAGGCAACTAGTAATGTTTAAATAGATTGAGAGTATTATTAATATTCATGTGGTGTAACTATCAGTTATGTTTAAATAATTGTTCAAACACATTCACAAATAAGAAAGTTTATAATTGGTTCTAGTTTCAAATACATGATCCTAAATGAAATTAATTATTATCTTTATGCTCAATTAAAAGTTCAGGATAAAAGAGTTTTAATATCAATTAAAGTTCTTGTAGTTTAATAATAAACTATT
>JAFIDM010008419.1:41654634-41682050 GCA_023159025.1 Thereuonema tuberculata | reverse complement strand
GGTAGGATATTGTTAGCAGGATGGCCCAGTGCGTTCCAACACAAGGTGAAGTTTCACAGCATATCGTTCACGAAAAAGAATGGATAAAAAAAAAATAGTCTCGTAATTTCTTTCTTTCTTTTTTTTCATTCAAATGACAATGTTGTTCCTTGAAAAATTAAGTTCCAACGGAGCGCAAACACTTCCTTCCTGAACCATGACCTCGTCGCCTGCCAAGCGTGGCGCAAAAGATGTCAACAACAGCGAAAAATGTGGAATTCCTCACGTAATTTCTCTGTCCGAATTCACGGCAGGCAAATTTGCGTAACATCTTCAATGTCAACTCTTTCAGTGGAATCACAGAAAAAGGGATTCCAGAATGTTCCGGTAGCTGACGAATCTCCCTGGGTTCGTTCACCGAGATTCATTTATCTCAAAGGGACCAAGCGCTGTAATAATCGTTTTCTTCATCCATCTCCAGCTTTTGAAGGGTTTCTCAGCCATTACGAGCTTAAGAAGTAGTTTCATGCTAGAAATCTGAATGGCTTCACAATACGAAATTAATCACAAGGTCTTTGAAACAAATCAAAGGTTGAAATCGTTACCAGACACTTGTAAAAGTATTTTTTATTGAAAAAATTACAATGTCCTGATAATCGTTAACCCTATTTTAAAACAATTCTATTAAACACAAATGTTAAGCTACATGTTTACTATCAGTGCTAAACCAATACCTACCAATATATAAAACAGTGGTACAAGTAACTCTTATGTTAACTCGAGATATTTGTCAGATTTGTATCAAAATGTTTATGGTTAAGTCATTCTATTAGGGTCAGTGAGGAGTGTACCTGATGCCGGGACTCCTGGAGGCCCGGGCCGGATTGAACATTTTTTTTTTGAAATTGCAGAAGGACATTGTGATGAAAACAATTGCATATTTTGTATGTATTTTGTATTTTTGAATGTATTTTGTAACTGATGAAATCATAGTCAATGACGTATATCAGAATGTATGAACTTATTAATTTATAATGTAACTTACATATATACATACATACATACATACGTACATATCTACACACATACACACATACATACATACGTACATACATATATACAGTAACATTCTTTTAGGGCCCGCCTAATATAACAGCAAAAGGGCCCATTATTCAATTTGATACTGGGGAATGTAATACTTAGGGACTATCACAAATTTGGCGTAGGAACACATTTGCTGCTGAACAAAATTAATTCAATCCGCAGATATTTACTTAATTTGTCTGAATTCAGTTAATAATATTAAAGCTAGCGCCGATATTAAGAGGATTGACCAAACGGATAATGTCCTTTATTTAAGACAGTGGTATTCAGCCTTTTTTGTGCGCGTACCTCAGATATAATTTATCTTTAACTATGTTTCTCCCAAGCTTATTGGTGAATAATTCAACGTATTCAGTTTACCTTACATAAATAACATTCTATGGCATAGGGCAAGCATCCAAAATAAATCCCATAAGTTGCATCCAATATAATGTAGATTAATAGATTAACAAATAATAATCGTTAATAAAGTTTCATAAATTTAAAGTATTAAGTATTAAAACTGGGAGCAGCCAACACACAAGTCTAGTTAAAAAACATTTATACCTAATTAAAAAGTTACATTTCACAACCGATTTAGCCTCCAATACGAGGCTTTGACAAGTGACGAAACCGGTTGTGGAAGGTAACTTTTTAATTGTGTATAAATGTTTTTTAACTAGTCTTGTTTATTGGCTGTTCGCAGTTTTAATCATTATGCGCGCACGTAAATGTCTGTGTTTTTTAATACTTATTTAATAAATAAGTTTTAATTTTACAAATACATATTGCTTATTTTTTATCATTTAAAAATTATTAAATGAAGACATATCTGGATTGTAGCGCCGAGATAAGAAAAAAAATTTTTTTCGAGGAGTCAAAATTAATCTATTAAATAGTACCTTTTAACTATTTATTAAGGTGGTTTTAACCTGTTAAGAAGGTATTGCAGCTTTTTTTCTGATGCGTATCAGAGTAAAACAATCAAACTATTGTTTCAAAATAAAACAAACGAGAAATACGATGATAAAGTAAAACAAAAAAAATTAGGCTAAACCGGAGGAGAGGGTACCAAGCAATCGCAGTGTTCGGAAGGATACGTGGCGGAGCGAATTAGCCTAAGAAACAACTTACATGCTATTGAGTTCCGGAGGAACGAATCGTCGATTCCGATTAGCTGTAGGTTAGCCAAGTTAGGTATCCAAAGCTGCAGGATGTATCTTTAAGGAAATTTCGAAAAAATTTTGGCCCTTTCTAATTTTTTTCCGATTCCGAAAGTAGTTCCAAAGCGGCCATTACCTCGAAGGCTGGTACCCTCATCTCCGGTTTCACCAAAAATTAAATTTCTCATATCTCAACGGATTATCTTTTCAAAAAAAAAAATTGAGTACTAAAGGGGAATTGACTTAAAAATAATGAAAAATATTATTAGTTTTTCTCTCGCACAGTGATTGGCAGATTTCTTTACTTCTTATTCATTTTTTTCCACACGTACTTCCTTAGATGTCCTCTCGTATCTATAGAAATACTCGTATCCCAGATTGAATATCACTGGTTTCAGATATCCATACAAATAATCAGAGTGCGATTTGTGATTTGACCAGAGGGGGGAGGGGGGGGGATTGACTTAGAGGCACATGGAAACTTATATAGGATAGGCCTCATAAATTATTAATTTATTAAATCATGATTTCTTAAAATATACTTATTGGTTTTAGTTATTTATAAAAAAATACAATTCTTTGGTCCTCGAAGTTCTGAAATCAAAATGCAGTAAAATATGAGACTTACGTAAATCAGTTGAAGAGATGAGATGAATGTTGTTCAGGATGGTTTGGTGGTTTATCCAGGGCAGTATGATAAATGTTTAGACTTCATCCATTTTGTCGCAAACGTTTCTGCATTGAAGAAATGGAGGACCATTTATTGAGATAAAAAGCAGATTTGAAAGTGAAGCAATTTGTAACTTTTTCCTTTGATCAGTCAATAAAGATCAGAAGAAATAAAAGACTGACAAATTTTTTATCCCAGAAAAATACAAACTTTAATTTTGTTTCAGCGAAACTAAGATCTTATCTAACAATTAAATATTTATGTAAATTTAACATATCGAGAGATTGGGATGGCCCAAGCCACTCGGGGGTTAAATTCCCCCATCCCCCTCTACAAATCGCACACTGATACAAATGCACTGTCTCGGTTCTAATGTGTTTTCAATGAGAATTCTTTGTCACCCTCTCGCGTTAACTTCTACTCAAAGATCCACGGATAAAAATTAAAATATAACAAGTAAGATGAAAACGTAGATGCCAAGTTAGAAAACTTTTGATCCAGAGGTTCAAAAGATATTCGGGGGAAGAGAGGAATTGTAAAAAAAGCACTATTAACTACTGTAAAAGCACTTATTTTCGCGAGCCGTAATTTTTGCGAAAATGAAGATATCGGTTATTTCGCGAGCTGAAAATTTCGCGAATTTTATATGAACAGAACCGAAAAAAAGTAATTCGCGAGGCTTAAATTTTCGTGATTACGATTGGCTAGCGAAATTCGCGAAAATTAAAGCCTTGCGAAAATAAGTGCTTTTACAGTATTAAAAGAAACATATTCTGGTAATAAATATACAAAATTACTTTTTTTAATGATTTTTATTTTTTGGTATAGAAAATCCTAAGATACCTTTATTTTGACTGCGTCTCAGTATCATAATAGCCAACTGTTAAACCACTAGACCATCTTTTTGACCTGTTTAATGTTAAATAAAACGATTTTAATCTCCTTAATCTGCTCGTAAAATAAGAATCTGGTTAAAACCTACATGTGTGGCGAAGCGTTAGTCAAAATAAAAAAAGAAAATTATAAAATGATTATCACTTTCATCTTCAACTAATTACCTGTTTTCGAATTTATTATCCGCGCTCAAGATGGTTTCAATGATTTTGAAATAAATAGCGACCAACAAATCTCTCATTAATTTTTTAGTATTTTAGTCTACTTTTTTAGGAAAGTGAGACACATTAGATCACTAAGTCTATCTGTCAAATGCATACATATGTGTATGTATATGGTGTGTATATATGTAAGCTTAATGTCTAACAGATGGATGTTGACGATCGCGTTTGCATGAGAATTACGGAAAACACGAGATTTGGCCATTAGCCTCTTCAGGAGGTGTCAAGGAATTTAGTATTTTCAATGTCTGGCACTAGGAAATTGTTACAAAATGAATTTATTGTTTGTTTATTGACTGTTTTCAATTTATTAAAACTATATTAAAATGTAGGAAAAGTCTCATGCATTTCCCCAAATTATAATTCATTTAAATATTTCAATATTTTGTGAGAAGACATGGATAGAGGCTATTCTCGCGTAAATTACGTGAAATCACGAAAATACGGGATCGTCAACATCCATCTGTTAGACTTTATGTATGTATATGGTATGTAAGCTTATACATGTGTGTATTTGTATATGGTATATATGTATGTAAGCTTATGTATGTATATGTATATGGTACATATGCATGTAAGCTTATGTATTATATGTACATGGTATGTATGTATATAAGCTTATGTATGTACATGTATATGGTATGTATGTATGTAAGCTTATGAATGTACGCAAGCTTATGTATGTATATGTATATATTATGTATGCATGTAAGCCTATGTATGTATATGTATATGGTATATAAGCTTATATATGTATGTATATGTACATGGTGTGTAGGCTTCTATATGTTTGCTTGTATGTATAATATATCCTGTTTGTATGGGGTGTCAAACAATAATAGATCCGCTTGAATACATTTTATTGCCAAGTAAATATTAAAGGGTTTTCTCATAGTTTAAAGTTAATTTTATTATTTTTTAATCTGTGATTGAAACTTGAATTACTTTTTTCATTTTTAAAAAAATTAAAATATCTAAGGAAAAAAATTCACTGAGCTGTAACATGAAGCAAGAGAAGCCGGAGCAACTTTCTTAACTCGACAATTCTCCCGATCTCAATGTCTGTGAAAATGTTGGTTCAATAATGAAGGATCGAATAGAGTCCCTAATGTTCAAAGAACAAATTCGGCATCATTATTCACTGGCAATTATGACTGCAAAGATTAACGAGTCATGACACAACTCTTTTTCAAAACTTCATGCGATCATACTCCCGTCGATTAATGGCCATCAAAGCTGCGAGTGGCGGTAAGACTAGGTATTAAAATACGTGTTAATAATTCAAAACAAATGCTCTTTTTCAAGGATTTATCAGCTGCTATTCATTCCTTTTAGTTTCCTTTGAATAGTGGTTTTTTTTCATTATTTGACACCCTCTACATTTCTTTTATGAATGTTTCATGCATGTGTTTGCGTGTATGCATATCCCTTAACATATTTAGAATGTACGGATCTTCTTGAAACTTAGTATACATATTTAAGGACTAGAGACGATCTGAAACCTTTTCCAAGCGAGTCCTTGTAGTGAAATTAGCTCGAGCTAAGGTGATAAAAATTCTCATGGAAAAGCATTGGAATCTAAACAGCGGATTTCTAATTCCATCACTTTTTTAAATAATAAATGTTAATCCTTTTAGCTAATCTATTAATTAGCGCGTTTTGAGTGAAATTAATCCGATTTCGACTACTTAAGTAAGTAATGCTGATTTAATGAATTATTAAAAAAAATAAAATGGCAAATTCGTTTTCTCTTCAGCGGGGATATTATAATTTTAAACATAAACTTAGGCTTTTCGTTTCGTCCTTTTCACTAATTCATTAATACAGTAAAACCCCATTATTACGCTCCCGCTTATAGCACTATCCCGTTCTTTACGCTCCTTTCCTACGGTCCCTAGAATTTTCTATATAACTCTGTATACTTTTACCCTCTTATAACGCTTCAAATCCCGCTTGTAGCGCTTTTTTTATATCGGAAATTTTGTATCGAAAGGAAATGTAACACTGTAACGATTCTTTTCTTTCCCTGGTAGGAGAAAATCTTTGAACTCTTTGAAGTGCGGGTCTGTGATACAGTAAGTTAATGCGAAGTTTCGAAGCGGAAATCCCTTTCTACAAGTGAAAAATTGCAAATTCTCCGTAAGTACGACGAGAATTCTACACTAAGTCAGATGGATTTCGCAGAATCTCTAGGAATTCCCTCATCCAGTCTGAGAACAATAATAAAAAATAAGAATGGAATTACCAATGCAGCGAAGGGTGGTTGCAAACGTAAAAAAGTTAAGTGTGGAAAATATGAAGATACCGAGGAAATTCTAATTGAATGGATTCATCAGTCCCGTGATGCATCAGTGCCATTAAGTGGCCCAATCATTCAATAAAAGGCGGGTGAAATAGCGGACAGTGCACTAAATATGCTCCGAAAATATATTAGTGTTGCTCCTAGTGGTGTATCAATTGATGTTAATAGTTACTTGAACCACATTGAAAATGCCATAATCCATAACAGTAGCACACACACACACACACACACGGCAAACCATAATCAAAGATTTTTTCAATAGGAAATAAGCTCATATTTGCACTATATCTATTGCAGAATCAAGTAATTTTCATGTAAAATGGTGTCTAAATGTTTCCCCATCTCATAAATCATTTCCCGTCTATAGCGCTATCCCGCTTATTACGCTTGTAGGTCATGGTCCCTTGACGAGCGTAATAACGGGGTTTTACTGTATATATATATATATATATATAATTTTAATATATTTTTGTAATTGAAAATTCCTCCGTGTGGGTCGTTGTTGGGTAATTACCTGGTGGAGTTAAACTAAATTCACAAAGAAAAAACATCAATACCGAAATAATTACTGTTCGGTTTTGTTTACGAGAGCCTTCAACACTTTTGCGCATGCGTCAGGGTCTCCTTCTATTTCATGAAAATAGGTGTGAGGAGAAACAAAGAGGGGATGTTTACTTTTTATAGTTTACTAGTAGCTGCGTTCTATTTGCGCTTTTCGGGAAAGAATTATGGAAAGAATAAATACTATTGCAAAAATAACAGATACTAAAAGAAAAACAGTTCTTAGGAAAGTGCCCATCTCAGCGTATCACCCCTTTGCGGAGTAGAATCGTCCGCGAGTCGTTTTCTCGCTTTCGAAAACGAACAGTATGCCGAATAATTCCTGTTAATCCGTTTATTAATCTACTAATTTACCAGTGCTTTGATATGATTAAAATATTCAATTACTAATTTTTTTTTAACATGTAAAATTTAACGTAATGAAAAGACAAAATTGGAAGAAATCTAAGCACTCTTTACTGGAAGTTGGACTTTGTTTTCATATGGCAATGTTGTAAAATCAACACTGAAAAGCGACAGCAGCGATCCTACCGGAAAAAAAGGAGAACACGCTTGAATCAGAGAACAATAGGCCTACTGTAAATCTTAACGCGTTCGTAAACTCCAAGAACGAGAGACAGTAGTAATTCAGCTTGTCACAGATTCCTTGAATGATTTTTATATCTTCTGTCTGATCTCTTCCCTATCAATGGTCTCCAGGTAACATATAATCAACTGTCCGTCTCGAAACCCAAAACGGTCAATTATCGTGCGTGAATGACGCTTTCACTTCGGATCAACAAACACCCCAAGCGGAGTTTCTCTCCAATGACTGGACATGTGAAGACATTACCTGTAATTGGAGACCAGTGGATTAGAAGAAAAGTGTCATACGGTGATGATCACTGACCTGGGTTTGGAATAACGAAACTCATTCATTTACACGATGATAATTAATAAGAAGAAGACCAAGGCATTGGACCAAGGCACGCGGATGATGATCAGATGGCTGTCATTGATAAGATGTCCTTTAAGAAGATCTGCAATTAGCATACCACTGTCAAGATTATTGTGCTGTTACTAGAGATAAAACATACTGGTCACTTAATAATAAATTCAAGTTGTCGGTGGATTATATTCATTCAAAATTAATATAAATTAACTCCCTTGAGAATCCACACTTAGCACTTAGGGAGAAAACTATTTTAAAAAGGCTAGAAGGAACTTTAATATTTCACACGGGCTCGTAAAACGAAATGTATCAGTAATCTTTTCCCTTCCAAATTTCATGAAAATTGGTGAAGTGAAAGTGAGTTGTTTTATGCATAAGGAAAATCATACTATTAATAGATAAAAAAACGATGTTTGTTTGACATTAAAGTGGAGAGAGTCGGAGAGAATATTTGGAACCAATATGGTGCCCGCAGAAGTTAAACAATACAAACTCGCCGAAAGAACAAATGGTGGGAAATACCATAACTTGGTCTCACCCATTGTTATTATTATTTTTAATTTTGTTAGTGTATTGTAGTCCCCGTGGCCTAATAGATAAGACGTCTGACTTCGGATCAAGAAGGTTGCAGGTTCGATTCCCCTCGTGGGCATTTCATTGTGAAAATTATTTTTATTTTCCAATCTCAAAGGAAATTGCGCCGGACAGATATACCGGGAAAATAATAGATTTTAGTAAAAAAGTTTTAGAAAAACATTTTTCTGTTTAGTTTTTGCACTGTATATTCAATAGCACATTTTCTTTGTTTACTTATATTAAAAGCATGTAATGATTTTAGTTTTATTTTACATTACGACGAAAACCAATATTTCTTTTCGTGTTACTCAAAATATTGCTTAGGGAATTAATTATTTTAAATCAATCCCAAAATTTTAATTCAAAAACAAGTAAAAAAACGAATACATAAGTATAAACAAATTATTTTATAAACTTTTGCATCTATTCATTTAGTAATAAATGTTTATCACTATATCAATAATTCCTACGCCCCTGTAAGGCATTGTGGGGCACTCTCTCATAGGCTCAATTTTGAGGAGCCTATTATTTTAGGGCAGGAGGTTTAACTTCCGTGAATATTTCACGGGTTGCAACTAGTAAGACTTTATTAGGCAAAACATATGTTTATGACGAACCACATCAAATATCATCCATTTTATTATTATTATAATTACGTAATTTTTTTGCTCAAGGAGTGGTTCGTAATAAAGGGAAAGAAACATATGGAAAGATGTAAAAACATTTAATTTGTATCTAAAACATATTTGTAAAATGAAATCTTTATTTGTTATAAAACATTGTTATTATTCTGTAAGCTATAATTTTAATTTAGAGTGTATATGACAATATTTGTTTATTTATTTATTTATTTATTTATTTTCAAAAAATTGAACCTCTAGACTCTAACCTGATGTAACATAAGTTTTGTATTATGAATGAGTTACAAATTTTAAATTAATACTATAATTATTCAGAATTATTGTTCAAAATTAAACCACAGAGCACAATAAAATAAACACGATCACTTAGTTTAATTTCTATCAATTTTTTTTTTTCATTTTTATCTAACATTATGTTTATGTATGTTATCTATGTTATGTATTTTACTATGAGCATTGGGGCACGGATTTTTATGATCTAAAAATCTTACACTATCATTAATGGCTTAAGCAATATAAAAATACGATTTAAAAGCTCATCATCCAACAACAACAAAAAGTGATCCGTACAGTGTATAGGGTGGTCCTAAAATGGTTGGCCACTTCGAACACCTCACAATGGTACACCAAAGGATATGTACGTGTTAATCATTCTGTGACATCTGAATAAAGCATTTTAGCACCTATGTTCCTATGGAGTTTTGTTTTCGTTATTTGCTGCATTGCATCGGGCCTTCAAGTTTGGCGAATCATTTTAGGACTACCCTGACGCGCTCCGAACTCACGTCCCAATGCACTACACGAAAAAGGTCCCTTAATTATTACGAAAATAAGCTTACATTTTTAGAATCTCTTAGTGGGGCTGGCGAGGGAAGCAAGCACGCCTAGTTCCCTAATAAGAAAACATTATTTTCATGAGAATGACGAAAATAAAGAGTAAATTATTATTTATTTATTTGTTTTTCATTATTATTGTATTCATTACATTTTAATTGAAAATTAATGTGGAACATTAAAAAACGAAATTCAAGGGTACATAGAAGCTAATTGAATTCTGTATGTTTAATTGTAGTATTTATTGGACCCAGTGCTCCAGCGACCACTAGTACGACGACAACGACCAAAAGACCGCTCACGCATCGAACTTCCCGGCCCAGCCCACTGTCTTCCGGAGCCGTGCGCCTGTTCGGAGAGAGAGCATTGGCCAAGGTCAGGGAGATGGAACACCTGGAGAAGATTCTCTATGAAAAAGGTAAATCTCAACCGTATTACGTTCTAATTACCTATACAATAGGTTACCAGAAAAATATTAAGATTTTCAAATATTAAAATATTATAGTTTCAAATATTAAAATTCAATAAATATTTTTGGGTGAAAATAGAGGTGTGGAGAAAAAGCTGCTATGTTACTCCGGTTTTTTTTTTCTTCAGACGAATTACTTAAGTGATGTCACATATCCTTCCACGGCTTAGCTTTTAACTTTTCTCAACTTTCCTCTTACGATTCAAAATTTAATGACGCATAATATTACACGTAACTAGACGGGTACCCTTGCCTGTATAGCATTAAAAAAAAAAAAAAAAAAATATTTAGCAAATTAATATGGAGATTGGAGAATACATGACTTTCCAGCTCGTTGTGGGCTTCTCCGCTTTACTCAGGTGTATTGCGCGTTAGCACTCACACGAGGGGTTGCCGCAAAAACACTTCGTTTTGCATGTATCTTCCAAACGCCGAAATGTTTGTTAATGACTGATATACGGTTCGATAGAACTTTCAAATAACAACATTTTATCAATAGAATGTTCTCTTCCAACTTTATACTTTTCGTTTAAATTGAGAAAAAGTCAAAATTTGACCCTTTAAAAGGCGCCATCTTGGAAACCAAAAACTTTTTTCGGAAGATTTTTTTAGCATTTTGTTTGTTTTAAAAGCTCTACATTTTATCCATTTACATGACCAATCTATCTCTTATAGTTTGGTCACAAAATTGGAAAAACGTAAAGTCTTATGACAATGACAGACAGAATAACGCTTTTATGTAATATAATTATATATTTCTAGAACTATATTTCTTTAGCTAAGAAATAGATTTAACACGTGCCTCAGGATTGACAAAGAAGCCTTTCAGAGACTTCGAAAGCTTTCGCCGTGTTGTATTGTATTTTTAAAGTTTTTAAAATTTTATTACATTTTTTAAAGAACATTCTTGAGTGTCTGTCAAGACGTATTTTAAACTATATAAATATAAAAGAAAACATTGATTTTTTTTCCTGCCCACTACTCCTCCGAAACCATAAGACACAAATAAAGTGTCAAACAGTAGGATGTAATATTGAGGATTTTTATTTTTCATCGATATGAGTCAACCGGAAGTCACGTGACTTAAGGTCAACTTCTAAACCATTCGTTTTAGATGACCAAAATGAGATGAAATTTTTACAGGAATTTCGGTCGCTAAAAATGACCTCAGAATCGAAGGTCATGTGATCACTAAAAATTTACTTGACAGGCTTGCTAGTGAAGAGCAAAGAAAAATAGATTGGCATTTATTAATTAAAAAAAAAAAAGCATTCAGGAAGCTATAAATACACGAATTATAGCTTTTATAAGCTTTGAATTGGGACTATCTTGTCTGTCGGAATATAGAGGATGGCTGAGACTTTAGATGAATAACGTATCATAATAGACAGGATAAAGTTGTATAATCATAATAATAATAATAATAAAAAAAATAATAATAATAATAATTACGTCCATTCACAGCTAGCACACAAACACTCACTTATTAAGAACACGGTCCCATACTACAAGTACATACCACAAAGCATATTAGAGTCATCCTCACATAAGCTGTACTGTGACCGCCCCATTCACACAGATAAAACCATACATCGCAACAGATCTGACATCACACTTGTTGATAAGATCAACAAACAGACCTATCTCATTGATATTGCAGTGCCTATCAGCAAGAACATACAGAAAACTCACGCAGACAAGATCAGTAAATACACAGACTTAGTACACGAGCTCCAGGAGTAGTTGAGGCAGGAAGTAAGGCTTCCAACGTTTCATTGACACGGACTAAGATGAGGTCGGGTGTTCAGCTCAACGCTCGCCAGCCTGCACTTTCGAGAAGGAAACCCTGTATCCATTCTACAAAGGGCTGGGTGGACCTAAAACCAGTCTGAAGAGAATTCAGCATGGAAATATCTCCGACTTCCGCCCGGGATTGAACCCGGCTCTTCCAGCCAGCAGTCAAGCAATTTATTACTTAGATACATTGGCTCACAACAGAAATAATAATAACAATAATAATAAGAGTGGCGGTAGGACTGAGTACGTGTTGTACCCATCGTCCTGTATGCTACTGGTCTGGTGCCTCACATACTGCACCACAGCCTCAGCACAAAAACACTTACAAGCTCTAAGCTCTGATATATTTGTTAGCCATCAGGGCCGTCCTTAGCAACTCCAACGCCCCAGACAAACATAATTTGCGCTGCCCACATTTAAGTTCATCTTAATACAGAGAAATTGTACTGGGAGTGTACTGTAAGTCCCAAATAAATAAAAATGCTTCTTTTTTTCAGCTTTTGGTTGAAATAATAAGGTGACGTCCTCAAATTATTCAGTTTCATAATTTTTTATAATTTTGTATAATTTTTGCTAATAAGTACATGTGTGTATTTTCTTTGTAGGTATTCGGATTCACAGGGGTTCCACAGAGGCACTGCATTTAGCCAGTCTGGATGGAGATCCAGTTTCAGCCAATCTGGGCAAGAAAGCTTTAGCCAATGACAGAGCAACGAAAGAAATACTCACTCAGTAAGTCCACGTCACAGCCTTGATAAAATTCCATTGTTTTTATGCATAAACCCAGAAGCAAAATAAAGCATTCCTAAGGCAATTTAGACTTCTCAAATCACTATATTCCTGAGTCTGTGCATAGGTTCTCCCTAGCAGCTTTTGAACCAGAGGATCAATCTTCGTGAAGCTTAGCATGTTTAAAATTTAATTTAAAAAATGAGTAAATTAATGCTTTTACCTAACCACTAATTTTGCGTGCTTCGATAAGATTAAAATTAATCGACCTTAGGATTAACTATTATAATAATAAGTATGAACTATTATTATTTTTTTTCTTTTTTTTCTGCAATATGAATTTTCTTCTGACAGCATTCAAAAGATTTTATAATTTAAAAATAAACGTACCGAGACCCTGGCTGTTTACAGGTGACTACTCCTAGCTGACGAGCGTGAAACAGCTGTTCTAGGATGTCACTTAGTAAACACTTGGTCTCACCCATCAATGTGCGATTTTCACAACTTTTCGAAAGTAAACGAAAAAAATGTAAAAAAAGAAATTTAAAGAAACAACAATTTAAAGAAAATAGATTTTAAGTTCTTTCAAGGACTTCTTGTTTTAGTCTTCTGATAAGGATCAGAAGACTTATATTCCCGTTTTGTCTGTGGACAAGTATCATTAAAATAGCATTAGCAACAATCACAACAATCGCAATAATTGAGTCTTTTGCATGCGCAATAATCACATTTATAATACTGTACATCTCTACAACAATCACAACAATCACAACAATCACAATAATCACAACAATCACAACAATCGCAATAATTGCAACAATTGCACCTTTTGCACTCGTAACAATCACATTTATAGTTCAGCTCTACAACAATCACAATAATCGCAACAATCCTTTTGCATTCGTAACATTCACATTTATAATAATAAGGAATTAAAGCAATATCAATTATATTGTCTTGTACATATCAAAGACGTTGCGAAGCATTGTGATTGGTTTACTAATCGCTATCCCGAACTTGTTTCATTTGAATAACGTGTTTGAAAGGATCTTTTATTGATATACTTATAACTTATGTTATTCTATTTATATAATACAACATTACACCATTTTAAATCTTCTTCCTTCAATATTCTGGTAATATTCTGGCGATATTTCGCGAAACTGTATCGTATCGCTTTTTCAAGCCTTTTTCTTCAAAAATAACTTCGAGTCTACCTCATCATTATTGAGTTTTCTTTTCAATAATACATTACAACATTACAATCACGTTATTGAGTTATTATTGACATATTCAATTATTATTGAGTCTCCTTTCCAATAAAGTGACTTAATACACTATATACACCTTATTGAGTCATTATTGACATATTCAATTATTTTAAGGATTTTATTGAAATTTTTATTGAATAAAATGTTGAATGGACTCAGAGTGAGAGCAGACCTATTAATAAGTGGTTCCAAATAGGACTGTCTGCTAACGTCCCTTCCGTTAGCCTACCTTTATTTATTCGGTTTCAACAAACACGTGACATCCATCATTTGCAGACAAGGTCTTGACTTCTGCCTTTTTCGCTGGTTTGCTCGCGTCACTAACTACCTTTCCCAGTAAGTCATTAGTCAGGTGACCTACGGGGATCCCTCAGCGAGACGCCGAATTCCAGGTAGGACATCGAATGACCCTCCTGTTAGGTCAATCTTTTTTTTTTTTTTTTTTAAATTACACCTGAATTAAGATTTTATATTTCACTGAAAACGTATTTTGTTTTAGTACGACAAGAAAATTATAGTTTCGCGCCAACTTTCCTGTCAATAATTTTTTTTCAGTTTAAGCGAAAGCTAAGAAAGCGGAAAAGCATTCACGATCCGGGAATGGCCGCCGAGATAAAAAAAAAACAAACAATTAAAAAATAATCCTGTGGAATCCACAGTATTAATCCCTTGTCCTTTCACTGAAAGACACTAAAGAATTTAATTATAAATAAGAAACATCATACGTTCAATGAAAGAAAAATTTCACGTCCATTATATTTCATAAATCAAGAAAAAAAATCACAACTGAACATTAAATATGCCTTCTCACACTAAGCCAACATTCTGCTGATGATTCTTAATAAGGATGAAACAGCTGTTCAGGATTCCCGTTAATGTAGGCTTTTTGATGTTGATTTTTCTTTTGTTTTTTTAAACTTCAAACTTTACATCCTGGTTTAATGGAAGAGTAACTAGTTATTTATAACAGATTTAGCCTTACCTCGTTTTTGTAAAGAGCTGTCGTTTCTTAAGCCCATTGCACATGGATCCGAAAATCGGTCGGTCGGATCCATGTGCAATGGGCTTAAGGGGAGCGTATGAGACCAAAATTATCATATTGAAATGAAAAAAGGTAACATGAATGAGGGTAACACAATTTACATATCGGGTGATTCAGTCGAAAATTTACATATTCAAAACATAATCATTCACCTTACCTTTTTTCATTTCAATATGATGATGTTGGTCTCAAACGCTCCTCTTAAACCCATTACACATGGATCTATCCGACCGATTTTCGGCACCATGTGCAATGGGCTTTAAGTGATTTCTGCGGTAAAGTGGAAAACGAGGTGGGTTTTTTTTTGCAGTGCATTCTGGAATTATGCTAATAGCAAAATCTGCCAAGAAACGGAAGGAAGAAATATATTGTTTGAGTAATTTTTTTCAATTTTTCCATAAAAGTCAGACGATACTTACTATGTCTATTTACAACATTTTAATATTAAATAAATAGATTCAATTTATGTATTCTATTATTGATACAAATTTGGCATTCATCGTGGCTTTTTTCCATTTTATGGAATGCCTTTAATTTTGTTTTTAAGTATATACACCGATTTTGTTTTATTCGTTTTAAATCTTTCATATTGTCTCTCCAAAATTCGGTTAAAACCATTGTTTCTGCATTTTTTTGAGATTCAGTGCATGCGATGGACGCCATGTTGAAATAATGAAATTTTTTTTTTACAAATCAAATTGTCATAACGAGGGTCGCAATATGGAATTGCGAATGACCTTGGGTACGGGTTTCCTGAACACTGGATGATCATACGGAGATAAAAAAAAAGAAGCGAGAAAATTGGCGAGCTTAGTTAATACTGTTTCCGTGAAATCAGGATAGCATTCTCGTCTTCATACTTACTATAAGATACAGTAGCCACATCTTCGAGCTAACGTCTTCACACTTCCGTATTGTAATAGTATTTTACCAAATAAATCATGGTTTAGATACACCATAGGAGGAGATAATTTATTTTACACCCAAGATACAGACAAACAGAGAAGAAAAAAAAGGAAACATTCATACATGATACATATAGCTAGCTCCAGGGAGGTGCATGAATGGGTCTCAAGTATACTGTATTGCTTTGTTGATCTTTTTTCACCCGCGGCTCTTATCTGAATACCCAGTTTCATTTGAGAGTTAAAAGCTACTATCAAATTTCAGCTTCCTGTAAATTTATGGCATTTTAAAGTAAAAACGTAAAAATTTGCTAATTTCTCGTCGCTATCTAAAGCAGCGGTTCCTAATTTTTTTATTAACTCGCGAATCCATCTTAATTTCCTATTTTCATCGCGAATACCCACACTATCCAAAAATACCAGCGTAGCATCAAGCAACCCAAAAAATAAATAAGTATCATAATTTGATGGAGACGCCATTATGCAATTTTTACTGCGAATTCCCCAGCGGACTCGCGAAGCAGTAGACGGTAAACCGTGATCTGGAGGCTTTGTATCCTGCCTACATCAGAACACGCATTCATTTCATAGCCAGAATCAATTAATAAAGTTTCAGTGTCCTGGTACGTATAGTTTGTGAGTCATTTTGACGACGGACACACACAAATCGACTTCCATTCTAATTTTATATTTTTTAAGTCCCTTTTTAGCGGTCCCAAGTTACAGGTAACATAGGGAACCGCTCTTGCTTTTGTGTTGTCTGTCTGTCACACTGTATGTCACACTCTGTAGCGGCCAAACGGTTAGAGATATTAGAATGAAACCTTCACCATTGTGTTCAGCATCAAAAAATAGGTGACTACGTAAAAAAAAATCAGACCTGTAGGACCACTCCCTGACCCCTCAAATTAATGTTTTGCATAGCAGTGTTAGTAATAATGATAACAATTAACAATAGTAATACTGTAGTAATGATGCTTCCTACATAACAATACTAACAATTGCCAACAGGACGTCATTGTTAATATTTACAAACGTTTCGTAAATTCTATAACATATCCAAATGATGCACTAAGCATTGTAGTAGCGGCCCTTAGGTTATAGCTTGCCTGTAAAACATAAAGAAACGGTCTTGCATTTATATTCTTTTGCTTTTACTTATTTTGTTTATACAATTGTGCGTATTATGCGGCCGCTTTGCTTTTGACACTGTCTAAAAACATTAATTACCTTCTTTTCCTTTATGATGCATACTATGCATAATTAGACAAAACATATTAACCTCTATGAAATCTGTGCTTATTCCACGGTTACAAAAAGAATTGAATTTGTTGACTGCTTTATGATGAAGACCGCTTACTTAGTCATATATTTTTATATTTCTTTATTTCTCTTTAGGTTGACAGTTCTGAGTGGTCGTAGCAGCGAGGACCTTTCTAGAATCAGTATCAGGGACACCAATTTGAACGAATCGTGTCTGGTGTCGCCATCTTGCCATAGTAGGTTCTACAAGTACCGGACTCTGGATGGGACCTGCAACAATCTCATACATCAACGCTGGGGATCTTCTTTCATATCCTTTGAGCGACTCCTACCGGCAAATTACCAAGACGGTCAGTTAATGAAATTCTCTATGTATAAGAGGTTTTGCATTCTGTTGTTGCATCAAGTACAGCTGTTTTGCATTCATCTATTAGCATATTTAAAAATTCTGAACACGTAGACATTCATCATTAATTTTTTATTAAAAACGGAAGTATCGAATTTATTCTCTAAGGGCCAAAATAATTTAAGGCCGACTTCTCGAGGACCGCAATAATTGTTAGCGGGTAGTAAAACCATTCTCTTTTTAATATTGCTTCTCATGATATTGTTTTTCAAATTTTACATTTTCTCAGCTATGTTAAGGAACAGAAAACGAATTAACAGAAAATGAATTAGAACAAAGGAAAAGTCCCGAGTTTGAGATCGCTGTTTTAAACCTTCAGCTAGTTCACTAGTCCACTTTAGTTCGAAATGTTTTGCAATGTTTTGACTCAGTGTCGTCAATCGTCTCCTGGTACTAGCACTCGATCGCAAAATGGGAATATTTAATAATAATGACTACACTTATAAACTGGTAAAGCTCATGCATCTGCTTAAAATATAGCGTGTAAAATTCTAATAGCGATTTTAAGCAGTTGCATGAGCTTTACCAGTTTATTAGTGCAATGAGCAGTGCATGTAAAATTCACAATAGTGTCTTTAGTAATGATGAGTATTCTCAAAACTTGTAGCTTGAATTGCAGACGAAAACCGACGGTCACTGTGAATTTAATGGTAATTTTTTGGATGTTTGTTAAAAAAAAAAAGCAAAAAAAAAATGGTTTCTAATGTAAACGAAGCCTTAGTGAAATGTTTCATTTCCTACAAATAACAGTTAAAAATATTTTTCTTAATTATGATCAAGAAAAAAAAATAGAAACAAAGAAAAAAGAAATCAAAATAAGATAATAGTAAATAAAAATAATTAAAAAAACAAAAACAAACAAGTACTGCCGTGATCAGGATTCGAACTTCGGTTCTCGCTGCCACAACTCAATGCACTAAACAAGAAAGAAAAAATAACAAAGCAAAAATCAGGTTTCCTAATAATATACAAGGAACCATAGTGACCCAGTACATGTTTCATTTTCTACAAAGTTTTGATGTACGATCACGACTACAACCACAAGCCGGATAAAACCGAATGCCTGTAAGGTATTAAGAATTATTATTATTCATTTCTGCCGGGAACCGAAGTGTATCCACAATCTTTCTAAAGGGCTAAATGCACTTCTCCGTCTACCGTTATGTTTCCGTAATTGCTTTAGTGACGTAGTTATAGATTCAGGGTCACCAGAATTGAGTCTCGTAAGACGTAACGGAGATCTTCAAATCGACGAACATAGCCATTATATTTACATAATACATCTTCGTCGATTTGAAGATCTCTGTTACGTCTTACGAGACTCAATTCTGGTGATCCTGAATACGTAACTACGTCACTAATGCACTTACGTTACGGAAACATAACGGAAGACGGAGAAGTGCGTTTAGCCCTTTACGGTCTGAGTCTAT
Organism: Thereuonema tuberculata; assembly: GCA_023159025.1. Taxonomy (NCBI): domain Eukaryota; kingdom Metazoa; phylum Arthropoda; class Chilopoda; order Scutigeromorpha; family Scutigeridae; genus Thereuonema; species Thereuonema tuberculata. Next base: position 41,662,883 of record JAFIDM010008419.1, on the reverse strand, counting down.
CATCAAGGGTAAATCCTGCTGAGGACTTTTAATAAGGATGAAACAGCTGTCCAGGATTCTCGTTCATGATGGCTGTGCGAAAGCATAATTTTTGTCCACTAATGGAATTTTTAGTTTCTTAATTATTTGTGAACGTTAAATTTTGTTTTTAATTTTTAAGAAATGTGAATCAAACACAATAGTGCTGAATTCGTGTTGTGCAGTTCAACTTAAAAATAAAATAAATAAATATTTTGGATCTGAGACGACATTCAGAATCGATAACTTGACGTATTAGTGGTTTTAATATGAAATCGAGGACCTTATTACTTAGTCGTGCATAACCACTTGCTCTGCACCGCCTACATCTACAGGAACAATCTGACAGTCGGTTTTTGACTTGATTACGACTGCGAAATCCTTCCCTTTGTAATTAGAGATCACGTCCTGCACGAGACAGGTCTAAAATTGCACGAGACAGATTCATTAAGAGAATAAAGTTCCTAAAATAGCATCATTAAGGAATAAAGATACTTTTATGGGAAATTACTGTAAGTTATTTTCCGTTTATAGCAGGTCACCAGACAATGGTTTTCCGTACTGTTGTTGAAACCTCGAGTCTCGGAACAGAGATCAATGATCCAATAAAGAAAAAAAAAGGGGAATATTCAAAAATGAATAAAAATTAAAATCTTCTTGAAAATTGATGTAATAATGAAAAGAAGCCAGCTTCGCGCTCTGCCTCAAATGCATTAATTAGAAGCAATTAACTAGAAAAAGCAAACAAATCCTATATGTATTTATAAATACTTAAATAAAATGAGATTCCTGTGTTCATATTTGGCTATTTCAATTAGCTTCAGGTGTTTCAGTTAATATCAATTTAATTGCTGTGATTTCGGTATGGTTGGAAAGTGTACAGATTATAATAAAGTCTCAAAAATTCCACCACCAACATCAATGCGTTTCTCAACTCTTGCGAGAACAACATGATGTGTCTGAGTTCATTGTGGCGTTCCTTTATGCTTGCAAAAGCATCCATTATGTGAACGAGCAATTCGTCTCGTGTATTCACTCCACGTCTGTAAACTTCATTCTTCATCCTACCCCACAAACAGAAATCCAAGGGGGTTAGGTCTGGAGATCTTAGCGCCGTGCGACGGAAGAGAAGGAAAACAACGGCCAGCAGGAGCAGTGACAATTGAACGCCAAATTTCAATTACCTCGGAAACCCTTCATAGGACACTCGTTCATTTTTGCTTAAAATGGCCGATACTATCATCTCCCAAAATATTGACTTTCCTCCTGGAACACCCTATATATATATATAATTTTCTATTTTTAATTATTTATTACAGCTATTGTAATTACAGGCACGATTACTGAATTTCTACAATTTTTTACTTTGTTTCGTCTTATATTTAAATATTGAATTTTTCTACTGCATTTTCTTAAAGGCTTGTTAGCATTTGACATAACACAATTATTGGTAGTTGCCAAAAGATTTGATATTCGCGAGAAATGCGAATACAAAAACTCTCCTCTTTATAGGATATATTCTTCTAAGAGGAATTTTACCACCCCGAGAGAGTTTTATTCAATAAATTGATGAGAATTCCATGAAATAGTGTGATCTAGGAAGAAGGCCATGGAAACAGCTTGTCGAGACACGACAAAGTGGAAGCGGAAAAGTTCTTGTAATTCTTATCATCTCCTGGAACCGAGCTAAAATCCTCATAGAAGAATAGATCTATTATCATGGCCCCAATTCTCCTTCAGAACTAAATTAAAAATTTCCTCTGTAATACTGATATAACCAAAGCAATATTCTTCATGTAACATTAAATATTATTCTTACGATACTTAATTTAATGATTTATATTTGTATGAAAATCATACAAAAACACTTAAATTAATTGTCTGTGTTCTTATGTAGGTGTATCTTCTCCTCGTGCTGCAGCCGATGGAAGTCCCTTACCCAGTGCCAGGGCCATAAGCGATGCATTAGCAACAGACATTTATAAACCTGATTCCAATCACACTCTGATGCTGATGCAATGGGGACAGTTTCTTGACCACGACATGGAACTTACACCTATCTTCAGTGGTAACGTTGCTTGCTATTATTCTGAACAACTAACGTTCAACATTTAAATTTTAAGTCGTTTATATTTAACTCGTTTTGTAATTAATCTCGTTTCACGTTCTCCTTATAACCCCAATAGTTATCTCAATTTATAGTCATTTAAATTCGTTTCATGGACAATTTAATTTCAGGTTTTCTGTGTGGCTTCAATACTGTAATCGATTCAATATCGTTTAATCGTTTTAGTGATTAAACTCTTTCGTGCTTTCTTTTTGCCTCAATAATTACATCTATATTGATTCTAAGACGTTGTTAATTCGTGACTAATCTCACTTCAGGTTTCCCATATAACCTAAATGGTTATCATAGTCTTTTAAATTCGTTTCATGACCATTCTCATTTCAGTTTTTCTGTGTACTTCAATAATTACGGTTATCTTAATTAAGCCGTTTAAGCTCGTTTAGTGATCAATATCGTTTCGTGTTTTTACTCAACGATACATCGATTCAAATACGTTAAATTTCGTTTAGACTAATAATACTTCAGGTTTTTGTGATTCTATCTCGATCGAAACTCATTAAAACTCGTATAGTCAATAATCTCTTTCGCATTTTATGTTTACCTCAAGTCGACACTAAGACATTATTATTCGCTTTAAAACTAGTCACATTTCGGGTTTTTCTTATATTCTTAATAACAATATGAAAATGTTTCGATATTTAGTCAGTGGTCAGTTATCTGGTACACAATTATTTCACGGAAATTGATCAGTCTACAGACTGTAAAGATGGATTTCTCAATACCTTGTTATAAAGACTACAATCAGGTCATTGCTATTTTAATTTAGAAAATGAAGTGTGGAAAACAGTTGAAATATATGGCTTTTATCGCGTGATCGTCTAATCCAATCGAAAACTTTCAAGCGATCATGTTTCGTTAACTGCGAAACGACCGTCCTCCTAGGCATTTCACCACGACAATGACAAATAAAACCAAGAATTTGACATGTAAAAACAAAATCAACATATGTGAGATATCGAAGCAAAAATAGGCGGTAGTCTACGCCAGTCTTATTACAAAGCAAACGAAGACCAATTAACCGTACCTAATAAAGTGGATATTGAGTGTAAACAAAATAAATAAATAAATAAATAAATAATTGCTAAAATGATAGTTTTTAATAGTTAGGTCCAACAGCCTAACTCCCTTTTATTTTTATTCTTAATTCCTTTTTATTCGTTTCAGGGAAAAATGGCTCCGGAATCACGTGCTGCCACGAAGAGGTGATGAGGAACCCCTCCTTACGACATCCGGAATGTTTCATCATTGAAATCCCGGACACTGATTCTTTCTTCGCGCAGTTCAACAAACGATGCATGAATTTCGTGAGATCTCTTCCTGCCCAGCGATCACACTGCAGTTTGGGTGAGTAGCTATTTTCTAACACTGGACCGAATTCGGTCGTTCGATCGCAAATTATTAGCATAAAACGCAGCTTGATGCTGTATGTTGGCTTGTCTCCCAGTAACGTACTTTGTTTCAATTTTGCTTGTGAAGGCGACGTTCCGTTTAATTTCAACGAAGTTTGAGTGGGTTTCATTCGTAAATAAATTAAATTCTATATTATGATTGTTTTTGACTAATATGACCAAAATTATTAAACTCAAATGAAATTAATCCTTTAATGCTAAGCTGAATGCTAGCGGGGATTAAATACTTACCCTCTTTTATTCTTAATTTTGTTTTGATTTTTTTAATTGAGAGGTCATTGATTTGTATGTTTGTCCGTTTTGTATATTGTCTCATTTCACTGAGCTAGGTATACTGGGCGGATCGGACTGATGAGAGGTCAATTAACCTCGAAACAGTACTGTCTCCGATTCCCAATACAAATACCAAAAATATCTCAGTGAATATTTGTGTTTTGTTTAGTTACGTGCGTTTTTTGTTTTCTTTTAATGTAAAAACTATTAAACTCAATTTAATTAATATAGAAAAAAAAAATAGTCTTCTTCACTTACTTTTTTTTTTTAGGAGTAAGTGACATTTTTAACTACTTTCACTAAATTACAACGAAAGTTTGAAACAGGCCATTTAGGCCCAAGGATTTTCTCAACCTAGGTTGAGTTGAGGAAGATAGAGTAGTCCGACGCTCGCCTGCCTTTTGCTTAGGGAGAGAAGATTTAGTTCGTAGAAGGCTGGGTAAATCCTAGGGCTAGTTCATAAAATACTCCAAAATACCTTTATCTAAGAAAAATAAGCAAATAAGCCAAAGTTTAACGTGCTGTGAAATCAACTAAAGAAACCAAGATAAGACAAGGAACCAAAAGAACAGCACCTCAATGGGATCTTGCCTTTCCGATTCTTTTTATCGGGAGAGGCAGGGTTGGGCTGATGAGTCCATAGAAGGACGAAACGGCCGTACCCAACTCCTCTCCTAATAATTGAATCGGAAAGGCAATTTCTATTTGATTCAGGTGCTGTTCTTTTGTTTCCTTGTCATATCTTGGTTTCTTTATATCTTCATCTCTTCTTCGTTTTTCATGTTCTCAACTGCTAAAAATAAAACTTAAGAAATGCGGATAAAGAGTTATCTTGAAACTGTATTAAAATACGGACAGTTAAGCGTCCCGTTTTAAATTTATCGGGACAACGGAATACAATCCAAAAAAGTGGGACGTTTCATCCCCTAGGGTAGAAGGACACACACACACACACACACGCACACTAGGTGATTTGATAGGCCTCACTTTCCTAGGCACATAAGCTAAGAAAAAAAGAAAAACCAAAGAAAAATAAGAAAGAAAGGGATTCCTTAACGTATTAATTAAATAAACAGACTTTAATTTCTGTCAGTAACCTCTCTTTTCTCCAACTTATTATTCTGTTATTCAAATTTCTCGCGTTGGTTAAATGTCTCTGGTGCATCTGAGGTTGATTCGCCCAAGAATATTAATTGAAACGTCACTTTGATGTGGTCGGTCTGTGAACTTGATGAATTCGCCGGAGCACTGGGCGATTCTTCACCTGCAGTTTCTCGGAAATCCACAAAAGGACCTCGAGCCAATTAGGCGATCCAGCTGAGGCAGATTCTATTCCTGACTGCGGAGGAGATGTCGGGTTGCCGCTGAGGCTGTGGGAAACGGCTGCGGCGGGAAAATGGGTTTCAAGGTCATCGTGATGAAGAATCTAGTGAAGAGCCATCGCTGTGAGTGAATAACTTCATCGTTCCATAATGGCACAGGTAGATTATTCACACCTCCAACAAGGAAAAAATTACATCAGCATTTCTTTACAAAAGCAGGCGAGTGTTGTTCTCGGTATTACAATGTTTCTATTCTTATAACCTCATCATGAATTAGTTTCCAAGAATTTTGAAAGAATTTACAGTCTACTTTCCTTGTAATGTTATTTCGTTATTTTTCGTTATTTTTCTTTTTATATTTTAATGTCGTGAAAACGACAAACAAAAAAAAAACCTCATTTCTATTCCAACTCTAATATCTACTAATACAAACATTGTAAGCTTTTATTTTTCGATTAAAAGAAAATCTTGTATTACAAAAAACGTTATTTTGTCTGTCATTAGACTTTAAATTTTTCCAATTTTGTGACCAAACTATAAGAGATAGAGTGGTCATGCAAATGGATAAAATATAGATCTTTTTAAGACAAACAAAATGCTACAAAAATCTTCCGAAAAACGTTTTTGATTTCCCAGATGTCGCCTTTTAAAGGGTCAAATTTTGACTTTTTCTCAATTTAAACGAAAAGTATAAAAGTTGGAAGAGAACATTATATTGAGAAAATGTTGGTATTTGAAAGTTCTATCGAACCGTGATGACGAATTCTTCTTCTTTTCTGCCCGTTTCTTTTTTTTTTACCTGTTTCTTTTTTTCTGCCTGTTTCTCCTTCTGCCTGTTTTTCCTCCGAAACCATAAGACACAGAAACACAAATAAGGTGGCAAATGTTTGATATAGTATTGAGGATGCTCACATTTTCAGTTTTATCGAAGTGGATCAACCTGACGTTCCGCGTCTCCGAGATGCTCATATTTTCATTGTTTTCACGTGACTCCGAGGTCTCCGAGACGGGTTGTGTGAAATCGGTCGCGGTCACGGGTGGTGATAAAATTATCTCATCCAAGATCACTAGCAGATTTCCCAGTATCCATTCAACTTTAATTACAATATATTTATTAAAAAAAACACACACACACAAAATCCACTAATTGATAATGCGTTATTTTTTTGCAAGCGATTTAAATATTTAAAAAGATCTAAGGATTTAGATATAAAATTCTTATGATGCAAACCAATATCTTCCTCTTGTGGACTTGAATGTCATTTTCTATTTATTATGCAACTACTTAACAGTATTACCAATTGTTTTAATTATATCAATGCTGCTCACTCGCCATCTGTTAGTCAGAAAGAGAAACTCGGAAAGAATTTAGTTGTACTTCTATTGTCTACCGCTATGAAGTAGTCAAGAAATGATATTATAAACAAAATACGGATGAAACACATTAACATAAATACATTAAATCCAGGTTCACAAAAAACTAAGAAACCGGAAGCAAGTCGGTGAGGTTGTCATTTGAGTCCATCGTTTCTCGCCGAAATGATCGGAAAATCACTATCGACTATTTCTAAAATTTCTAAAATAAATTCTAATTCATTTATTTTTTGTTAATTTGTAATGAACTGTTTATATTGCACTATAATGATCATTAAAAAAAAAAAAAGGTTTTCATTTAACACGTTTTCTCCCCTGTTGCCATTCCCAAAATATATACGAGAGCAACGGTTGGAGAGAGGCAATAACGGAAATATGTATGTGAGGTCTATTCGGAAACACCACAAGCAGTGCAGGTCAGTTCCGCAGCGCTGACGTTAACAAATGCGCTTCCACCTTGAGTGGTGCAAAAAAAAAAAGGAGCAGGGGGGGGGGGGACTTAAATTAAAAGGTTAAACACATGAAAGGTTTGAGACCCAGCGTTTCACTATGTGACATCCCAGGATAGCTACTTCACGCTCTTTAACGATCATCAGCTGAGCAAAACAACAAGGTATCAATATGGAGGTGTTATAATCTTAGTGAGAAGAGTCTCAAACATTTTAATGTATTAATATTTTTAGGCACTTTATTTAATTGCGCATGAAAAATTCATTGAGGCTAGCGGAGGCTATGAATTTTCTATATTTTATTTTTATTATGTATTTTTTAGTTTGTTTAATTTTTGGAGATACCATATTACTTGCGACTGTATTCACCTCCATATTGAGATCATATTGTTGATTTGCTGGTGATTATTCTCAGCTGATGATCCCTAATGAGCGTGAAAAAGCTATTCTGAGATGTCACCTAGTAAAGCACTGCGTTTCAACCTTTTAACGTGTTAATATTTTTAGGCACTTTATTTAAATGCGCATGAAAAATTCATTGAGGCTAGTGGAGGCTAGCACATATATTTTGTTTGTGTATGTGTATGTTTTTATTTAATTCTTGGAGATTCCATATTCCTTCCCACTAGAGGGAACTTTAATTGTTTATGGAAAATTAAAGTTATGGCCATTAATTAGCCTTATTCCCTAGGAACGTCATGCTCAAATCTGTCTGTGTGTATGCGTGTCTCTAATAACTTTTGATCCACTGGATGGATTATCTTGTAACTTGGTATGCCTATTCGATGACGAGAGATGATCTATTCAAAATCTTTTCCAAATGGGTCCTGCGCATGAAAGTGACAAAAATCTCCATAGACAAGCATTGGAATCTAAACAGTGGATTTCTAACGGTACTTTAGACAATGGATAATTCTTTTAACTCATCCAAGAAATTAATCCACAATAAAAAAAAAACAAGGTAGGGATAGCGATTAGTAAACCAATCACAATGCTTCGCAACGTCTTCTGATACGTAGAAGAAAATAATTGATATTGCTTTAGTTTCTTATTATTATACATGTGATTGTTGCGAATGCAAAAGGCGCAATTGTTGCGATTATTGTGATTGTTGTAGAGCTGTCTTCTTACATGTAATTGTTGCGCATGCAAAAGGCGCAATTGTTGCGATTGTTGTGCTTAATGATAATTTAATGAGATTTTACTGATACTTGTCCACAGACGGGAGGTTAATTGTTTATGGAAAATTAAAGTTATGGCCATTAATTAGCCTTAT
>JAFIDM010008419.1:41595409-41654624 GCA_023159025.1 Thereuonema tuberculata | reverse complement strand
GTGACAAAAATCTCCATAGACAAGCATTGGAATCTAAACAGTGGATTAGAACAGTGGATCTAAACAGACGGGATTAGAAGTCTCCTTCTCAGAAGACAAAAAGAGCAAAGTTTTTAAAAAAAAGTTTCTTTGAGTTTTTTCAGGAACTTTTTGTTACAATGGCAATTAGTAGCTAATTCAGAAAACATAGTTAAGATCTTTTCTTAAGATTAAAACGTGTGAGCAATTACAAATCATTAACATTAGGAAAACTGCAAGTGATAGGTTTTTTTCCCCACCCTCTGTTGCTGTCTCTTTACGACGATGCTCTTATGTCTTCATTTGTAATCTTTCACAAAAACAATGGCGCCATCCTTCAACGCAAGTAGTTCCGTTGTCAGTGGATAGGTCGTGATTAACTACTGATTACAAGCTTTTAATTCTTGATTGTTGTTGTTTTTTAATACTTGTCATTAAGGGCAGAGACCTGTTAATGACCAAATTAAAAAAAAAACAAAAAAAAAACAAGAGGTTCCTGAAAGAAACCTGAAGCCAACTTTCATTAAATCATGCAGTTTTTTGCTTTTTTTAACCAATCAGCAGACAGCTACCGTCTCTTGGCTCCGGAAGTGTCACATATGTAACGAAAACAACATTACTTATTCAAAAAATCAAATTACATTCAGTAAGCTAAAAACTAAACTAAAAATAAAATTAAAGTTTAAATTCATGCAATATAATATTGAAATCCATTCGAAACAGTCGGAAATTTGGGCAGTTGAGATGACCATGCAACAATACTTCTGTTGTCTGCCAATGCGCATGCGGAATTCCATTGTTGTGGACAGAGTTGATTATGCAACAATATTCCTGTTGCCTGGCAACGCACGTGAGAACTTCAATTGTTGCGGACATACGCACGCACGCTGTTTTTTTAATTATCTGATAAGGATCGGAAGACTAATATTCCCGTTTTGTCTGTCAGTGGACAAGTATCACTAAAATATCATTAGCAACAATTGCGTCTTTTGCATTCGCAACAATCACATTTAAGATAATAAGGAAATTAAAGCAATATCAAATATATTTTCTTAAACGTATCAGGAGATGTTGCGAAGCATTGTGATTGGTTTACTAATCGCTATCCCTACCGTGTTTAATAATATAGATTAAAATAATATAAACGATCAGTCTTCGAAATATTATTAATTTTAAGATATTACTGCTAAAAACAAACATAAAGAGATTTTTCCGTTTTTTTTTTTCTTTTGAAAAAAAATTTAATTAAATCCGCATTATTAAATTGTTTGAATCAAATTAATTTAAATTGTCTTAAAACTCGCGCAGATATTCTTAATTACGGATTGGATTGTTGGATTCCTATCAATAACAAACAATTATACAACATTAATAAGACTGTCATGAAAATCTTTAATTATGTATATTTTCATTTTAAGGATAAATCCAATTTGGAAAAACAATATCTTAGAGAAAAATATAAAATTTTAAATATTAAAGAAAAATTTATTTACAATGCAATAATAATGAATTTCTATTTTGTTAAAAAGTAAAGAAATAATTATGTATCTAGTTTTAATACAAGACAAAATTGGTTAAGAATTTTTGAAAGAATTAAGCTCAATAATAATTTTGATAAAAGATTACAAGGTGTAATGTTAAGTATCACCTCTTCGGTCAAATTGAATTGGGATAGATACAATTCTGAAAAAATTAATAATATAAAAGCTAACTTAATATCAGGTATGATCACTGGTAAATTTAAACTTAATTTTTAAACTTAATAATTTAAACTTAATTTTTTATGTTAATGTTAAATAAATAGATTAAAATAATCAGCACCTATAATACAGGTATACATATACATATACCTAATAGGACTGGCGTAACGTTATGAAATTCAAATGCTAGCCTCCGACAGCCAATAGCAATACATAAATCAACAGCAAGAATAACACTGTTGTTTTATGTACATAAGACAGTTTTACATCCTATAATTAAAGAAATTAAAACTGAGCTCTCAAAGAGTGCAATCAATTTCAGGATCATCTTGAGGGCGGTAATTAAAAGAACCTTAGCTGCCGCCGATTCGAAGCATCTAGAAGCCAGGGCAGCAAAAAGCTTGTCATTACCAAACAAGGCAAATTGATTATTGGTGAATGTTTTGCTTGAGCGATTGAGAAAATTGTGCGGGCGTGGTTCGACGTGAAGGTTGATTGTCAATGCAAACCGGAAGGGCTTCAAGAACGATATTACGTCTAATTCTGATGACGTCATGCTAATCAAATTTATGCCGTCACAAGGTCACGGAAAAAGATGAACAGCTTTTTTTAGACGGTTGTAAATTTGCTGGGCCCCGGAGGGCAGAAGGAGTGGGTGTGTTTGTTATTGTGGAGTAAACCTTGATGAGATCATTTCGTCACAGAAAATAAAAATTAAAGAAATCGTAATTAGGCAAATTGGAGGAAGGATAATTTGTATATTCAATAGATATATTTGGTTTTTTTAGCATTCGGTGAGTTTGTGTACTCTAAATATCACAAAATGTACAAGAAGCTCGAAAGAACTTCAAGCCTAGTGAGTAATTTTATTAACTAAGATTTAATTTTCATTGTATAAGACAATGTGACATTAAGGAATATGATTCAAGCAAATGCAGGCGACTGCAAACCTTTTATTTCTTTTATGTATTCCTTTTACCAATGCACCAAAAATTCTGAAAATTTAAATATGAACGTGTGAAGCATCTGGGATTCCTATTTTCTTGTTTATAATTTTCAAGATATTTTAAAATGAATTAAATTAAAATTCAAAACCAGTCAATTTTTTGGATGTTTTCGAGGTATTATTCAATATTTCAACTTAAAAAAAACTTGACAAAAACCTGAAATGATACAAAATCTCAAAATAACGATTTTTATTTAAAATAATAATTTTTATTTTTAAAAAAATTAACTGTTGCACTAATAATGGTGTTTTTTTAAAATTGTATGAGATTAAATTGGTTTTTTTTTTTTAAATTGATTGTTTTTGAATTTTAATTTAATTAATTACAGAATATTTTGAAAATTAAAAACAAGAAAATTTAAATCCCAGATGCTTCACAAGTTCATATTTAAATTTTCAGAATTTTAGGTGAATTGGAAAAAGAAATCCATGAAAGAAATGTATAAAATAAATATATGAAAGAAACGTATCAAAGAAATAAATGAAAGAAATGTATCAAAGAAGTATATGAAAGAACTGTATAAAAGAAATATATAAAAGAAATGTAAAAAGAAATATATGAAAGAAATGTAAAAAGAAATATATAAAAGAAATGTAAAAAGAAATGTATGAAAGAAATAAAAGGTTTGCAGTCGCATGCAGTTGCTTGATTCAGAACCTTATTAGAAATAGGATAAACATATCCTTAGATTCCAATGCTTTCCTATGGGAATTTGGGTCGCTTTCTCGGGCTAATTTCTCAGTAAGGACCCATTTGGAGAAGATTTCGAATATAACTGTTAAATCGTTCTTAGTACTCGAATATGTATATCAAATTTCGAGAAGATCCATCTAGGGGTTCAAAAGTTATACTAAACGTACACACAGACTGACTGATTAGACGAGTATCACTTTCACAGATTCTGGTATTGAGATGTTTACTTCCCAGACCCATCTCTCCCAAAATCTATAAAGAGTAACATTCTTATACTTTTAAGTTCCTATTGTTTAAAATAAATACACTCCTTTCCAGAGACTTTAAGTTGTAGGTTAAAACAGGTGTCACAGTATTTTTATTTTTTTTTTTGTTATTTCTATTAAAAAAAAAATAGCAAAAATTAATTACAGTGGTCAAAGATACATAGAAATAGCAGAAAAAAATGAATACAATAACTTTTTTTAACCAACAGCTTAAAAATATGTAATGACGTCTATGTCCGCTGACGACAACCTTCGGTGCTAGAGGGCGCTATTAAGGAGCTCTGCAATCGGCTAGAGAAGAGACGTGGAACACCAAGACGATGTGTCCGATTTACGAATGCAGCGGCAGACACAAGTCTCTTCTCCGTTCCCATTTCGCCTCTCTAGCCGATTGCAGCGCCGCTAAGTAGTGCCCTCTAGCACCGAAGGTTGTAGTCAGCTGACATACATTCATAGGCAAAAAATAGGTTCAAAAATAAATAAAGGAGGAAATATTAAAAACATTACTAATATCAAAACATTATTTAAAAAATATTTTTTCAAAAAAAAGCAATAGTTCTGGTTTAGTCTAATAATGAATATAAGAAAAATCAAAAGGTAGAATATTCCAATATTGTTTCAAAAAAAATATATTAAATACTAGCAATACTTCAAATGAATGTACAAAGTTCGTGCCATTAAAAATAATGGTATATTAAAAAGCTTATATTACAGTATATTTATTTTTGATAAAGATTTGAAAATACTAGTTCGAAATATTAAATTATGAAGTCAAATTAAGAGATTAGTATTTTTTTTTTAATATTTAACCAATTATATTCTGTGTTTCATCCTGTTTAATTTGGACTGCCCTCCTACGATGCATCCGGGACATTCGGCAAAATAGTCTACACACATTGCTTCTTGATGAAGCCAAGGATGTAATTCCCAAGAGTACGAGCATTGCAGGATGAAAAAAATATTTTATATCATCTGATCATAAAAGTTATAGATATAACAAAGGAGCTATGTTGAAGAAGATACATGATCTTGAATTTTCACCCCAACTTTATGAAATTTGGTAGTGGCCAATTCGATAACAATCGATCCAGTAGGAGAAGCGTTTTTCACTGCTTACGGACAGAACTACACGGTTCAGCGAAACAAGCCTTAAAAATAAGTAAAGATGAAAACATAACAAACACCGAGATACAATCTTAACGTGTAATAAAGAAAAGGAAGGGGTTCCTTTAATGTTAAATTATACGGATCCGTTTCTCATAAATGCTAAATTCTTGATGACTTCCAGGAAAAACAGATGTTATCAGTTAGTTGCTCATTTGTTTTCTAATGGCTAAAAAATGTAGGTCAGCATTAGATGAGAAGATTCGTATCTTCTGCTAATGAGTTAATTAAGAAGGTTTCAGTAGTAGAGATGGCCTTGTCGTGTACTGAGTTACGTAAGATAATAGATACACAGTTAAATATACTGAATATAACGAATGCTGTTACAACGATAACACTTCTAACTCAGGACTTCAGTGGCTTTTAACTATAGCGTCTACGAAGTTCGTTTTTTTTTTCTCACTAGGAAAGTGAGGCTTGTAAAATCAACTAGTCTGTATGTATGTATTCCCTAATAATTCCTGAACCACTGGTAAGGTCTGCTTGAAACTTGGCGTGCATATTTAGGGATAAAATACGACTTAAATTTAATCTTTGAAATTTTTTCAGTTACTGCTGAGAAATGTGCGCATGAAGATGACAAAACTTCCCGTAGAGAAGGAATAGAAAACTGGATTTCTAACAATGAATATTAACAATGAATATTAATCCTTGTATTAATCGACTAATTTCCGCGTACTTTTTAGATTTGATTAAGATTAGTTGGACTTTAAGAAACTTACGTAATTAATGCTGATTTATTTTTTATTTTTATTTTCCAGAAAATATGTTTTGGCATTTCGACAATTTAAAAAAAAAACAAAGGCTTTTCGCAAAAAACGCAAATTTAAAAAAAAAGTAATCGAAGAATCTTCTCACTATATTTTGCAAAAAACACAAACAAAAAAAAAAAAACATAAAAAAATTAAATATAGACTTTTCGCACTATTTTTGCAAAAAAAAAAAACATAAAAAAATTAAATACAAACTTTTTGCACTTTTTTTGCAAAAAAAAAAATAACAAAACATAAAAAAAAAAATTAAATAGAGGCTTTTCGCACTATTTTTGCAAAAAAAAACAAAAAAAAGAAACATAAAAAAATTAAATACAAACTTTTTGCACTTTTTTTTTAAAAAAAAAAAAAAAAAAAAAACATAAAAAAAAAATTATATATAGACTTTTTGCATTATTTTTGCAGAAAAAAAAAACAAAAATAAAAACCAAATAAAAAATTAAAATTTGTTTAATTTTATTTGAGTCCTTTTTTTTTTAAATATGTATATTTATGTATGGAAATACGTTTTAGATCCGAAAATAACAGACAACATAACATCAAGGCACTGTATTCAGCAGTAAAGATACTAATAGCTTTGCTCTGCCGATCGTAATGGGAGAAACAAACTTTGGAAATTTTACTATTACAGGATTTGACAACACAAGCAACAGAAGAATAAAAAGTATCGCTATATACCAAGTTTTATCTTATATTTGTGAGCTAAGGTCAGACGAGGATCAGTGAGGGTTAGTTCGTGTTCATTTTGGATTGTGGGAGGGGAAAAATTCTGAATATTCTTCGGAGAAAAAGCTTTTATTTAATATTTTATATTTGCTAAGTGACGTACGATCAGATAGTAAAGGTGTTCGTTTTTTCTCTTACCAATTACCCTTTTAATCTTTCAGGAAAGCGAGAGCAAATGAACCGGGTGACATCATTTCTGGATACTTCGACGGTTTACGGTTCGACTGAAACTGACGGCGCTAAACTACGGACGTTTTCTGGAGGTAAAAATATCACTGTTATTCTGACATTCCTCGTCATCCATCCCATTTTTTTATTTTCACTTATTTTCCGCTTATTCTCTATAAACACTCTTCGAAATTTCTTCGTAAGTTTCCAGTAATTAAGTATTCACTTTTATCTATGTTCACTTGTTCCCATGAAACATAGCGTCAAACGACCGCTAGGTGGCTCACCACAACTACGAAACAGTACAGTTCTGTATTGAAACCATCCATTCAAGACTAAAGAACATTAAATAAAAATAAAAGCCAAATATAAAAATCCACACTTAGATCATATAATGGGAAAATTTAACTTGCGTGGTACAATTTTTAAAAATATTTTTTGTTTATAAATAAGTTAAAGAAGTTAATTTTTTTATTCTTAAGTTTTAAAAAATTTAATTAAAAATTAAATTTAATTTAATTTATTTGATACAATTTCAAGTGTAGATTTTTACATTTGTTTTACTTTTATTTGATGTTTTTTCTTGATCTAATTGCTTGGATGCTCGGAATTTTATCTGAATTTATGTTAATTGTTTAAATTTATTCTAAATTTTAATGAAAAAGTATTTTCTATGCGATATAATGTTTAATACAACAACAACAAGAAAAAAAAATATTAAAGTTATTTAGATTATAAAAAAAAAAGGAAGAAATAGCTGTTGAACGCTATGTATGTCGTACCGAACAGCGGTCTTGTATCCAAGATGGCGGATTTGTTAGAAGAGCACTTCTGCCACACTTTCCAAATACAGAATTTTAACGAAACATTCATTTTTATTTTCCAAACACTCTCTAGTCAGCAGAATAATCCTTTACAGAATACAGATGAGATAGTTCATGGGTCTCCTAAGATATGTATTTTTTAAAATACAGGGTGTTTCAGAACGAAATATCAAACTTCAACAAAAAGTTCTGGATTTCATTATGAGTTAATAAAAATACATATGCGTGCAACTCGTTAGATGGAGAGGGAGTTGAAAGGAAACTAAAATATATAAACACCTAAAGACCGGTTATTCTTACAGCAAATACACACAAAAAAAGCAATAAATATCATTTATGCAAGTCTTGATTTATCCGGAACCTATTACCTCTCAACAATAATTAGTGTGAAGAA
The DNA here is from genome assembly GCA_023159025.1 of Thereuonema tuberculata. Classification (NCBI taxonomy): domain Eukaryota; kingdom Metazoa; phylum Arthropoda; class Chilopoda; order Scutigeromorpha; family Scutigeridae; genus Thereuonema; species Thereuonema tuberculata. The sequence continues at coordinate 41,646,891 of JAFIDM010008419.1, read as the reverse complement.
GGACCTTCAATTGAACAACCCCACACACACGATAGACTATTGCCAAATCGTTGTACGGAGAATGGGGCTTGTACTGAGGCTGGGGACGGCTATGTCAAACATTTATGATCTTTTGTAATTGTTGATTATTTACTGCAATGAATGTCTTTCATTATATTTTTATTTTGTATTTATTTTCTTATTTTAAATTCTGATAACTCCTTTCCTCTAACCATTTGGATATATGTTGCTATGGAATTGCTGACTTGTAATGGCCGCCAGAATGCTACGTTGAAGTTACGATGTTTCGTTATGAGTCACCCTGTTTACATTCTGATTCTGACTGAATTTCTAACAAAGAAATACCTGGCGGAAAAACTTTCCGAAAAAATCATACAATTATGGAAGAAACTAATAATTTTAATAACGTGCAAATACTGTAGTTATAAATTTGAAGTAAAATTCTTCAGGTTTATCCATTTATTCATTTTAATGATAGGATTAACTGAAAATATAATCTTAAGAACATACAAGAAGTGTACATAACGTAATTTTCCAATTAAAAATCTAGTAAGATGATGTGTAAGTTTGAAATCTCATGGGATATCTTTCAAACTGCCATTTTATAGCTAAAATTCGATAGAATTTGATCGGGTTACAGCCTAATGCCTCGCGATCAATTACAAACCAAAAAACATGCAAAACTACACTTGATTATTATTTTTCTTCAAGTTCACGATTGTTTATTTAAATTTGTTCGTTGATAAGAAGGAAGACGTAGTTTTCCTCTTATTATACTTGTTTAGTTTTCATGAAGAAAGTTTTTGGTAAAAAAAAAATGAAATATCGAATTTATTAGAAATGTATGTGTGTTTGTTTTTCCTTTATTGAGAAGATGTCTTTTTTAGAATTTATTAAATATCTTTCTTACCTATTTACTAATTCCTTTACATAAAGTATCTACACGTAGTTAGCATGAATCGTGTTAAGATAGATACGTACTTTTACTTACTTTTTTAAATATCTTATGCTTTTTTCTTTGTAGTAATCAAACAGATGGTTAAAAAACTGTTTTCTTAAATTTCAGGAAGACTGAAGACCTCTGTTTGTGAAGGGAGAGAATATTTGCCTTTCCAAAGCGAGGATGAGTGCACTGGAGACACCTATCAACATTTTAGAGCAGGTCAGATATCCGTACCGAACAACAACAGGATATATCTTTTTTTTTTTTTCAGATTTTTAAAACGAAAACCAGACCAAACAAGACTTTTAATGTCCTCAAAAAAAAAAAAAAAAATTTCAAAATTTGAACAATAATGTGTAAATTAACAATATGTAAATAAAAATCTATAAATATCTATACTATTATTATAAAGCTGAAGAGTTTGTGTGTTTGAACACGCTAATCTCACAAGTAAACCTTCTCTCCTTTGATACCGGTTTTGGGAAACCCATATATTTTCTGAAAGCTTATGTCACAAGTAGAAAAACTGTGAAAGTAGAGGGACAAGCGTTTAGGAGCTATAGGACCCACAAAGTATCAGTAAAGTGTGTAGAGATGGACATATTCCCGTAATGACGTCTCTATTTCTTGTACGTTCCCGTATGTTGCTGTCAAGTAATACTGCGGCCAACATATGTGCTTGTATCCGAGCCATCTGGAAAATTCCCGCAGTCAAAGCCGGCAGATCGTCCGATTATAATATCGTATGCTGGAAAAACAGCGAACATGTCGAAAACAGACCTCAAACGGTTCTATCGTGACGTATTTCGGCCATGTATGCCTGATGATAGGAAGAAAATTCTGCTTTTAGTGGATTCATGGTGTTCTGTGGATGATGGTGCCCGTCTCACTGTTTATTTGATGAATTGTTTTTATTTGATGATGATGATGTCTCTTGTAATAGATTTTGTTTGAAGTTAATAACAAGTCACATTTTCAACATCCCAACGTATATTGTTTCTTTTCAACGAGTTGTTTCTTCCTTTATATTGAGATCTCCACCTTCTTACCATATTATTAGTTCATATAAATACGTGAAACGAGCATTTTAGCGACTTTGGTGTCATGTTTCCAACACTTTACTGATACTTTGTGGTCCTATAGCTCCTAAACGCTTGTCCCTCTGCCCCTAAGATTTCACAGTTTTTCTACTTGTGAAATAAGCTTTCAGAAAATATATGGGTTTCCCAAAAACCGGTATCAAAGGAGAGAAGGTTTACTTGTCAGAGGTTCCGAATAATGTTATGTTACAGCTATAAAAAAATTGTTTTAATGATGTTGTAAAGAAATGCTGTACTATTAGTTATTGGTTGACTGCTTTCAATATAAGACTTAACTATTATATTTAAGTTTTATGTATTTCTTTTAAAATATTATGTATTTTTAAAGACCTATGCTTTGAGGCGCGTTTGTTTGTGATTACGTCATAATCACGTGCGGTTCCTTCCAATCGTCAAGATATCGTGGTCGGACTATACACAGGATGTCCCAGGAAGATTAAAATTCTGGGAGGTCATTCAACGTACAATATTTATGAATGTTTGTGTGCCAGAAAGGAAGATGCACTCAAAAGAGCAATACACGGGTTACAAAGTGCATTGATGTTAACGGTGGAATTTTTGAAAATTTATTATAAACTAAGAAATTTATCATTTAAACAACAAATATTTGAAACAGAACATAATAATTTCTTATCAGTAGTTTTGCACCTGTATATAAACTACTGTAGATCTATCTCGAAAAACCGTTCGGAGTAGGACACATTCTAATGAACTCCCGGAATATTGATCTTTCATCGGATATCCTTAATACTACCAGTTTTATACACAAAATACAGATTTTTAATAGTGAATTATTTAAATTTAATGAAAATAAAGAAATGACATGTATTATTGGGTAATATTATGTTATTATACAAAATAACAAGCTTTAATAAATAATAAACAAACATGCCAATGAAAAAGACATTTGCCATAATTACGTTGACACATTTTCTATCTTAATTGGGACTAAAAAAAAAAATGACAGATCTAAGCTATTATATTTATTACAAACAAATACGACACATCAATAACAAAATGCAGTGTCTTATATCGTAACATTATCTCGCACCTTTGATTTCAATATCGATAAAACGTTTAAGGGTATTTAAGTTACGAGAAGTATTAAAATATCAGAAAAATATAGAAAAGCCCACAGCAATAACCCGGAAGATGAAGGGATTCCAACAAAACAATTCTGTTTGGAAATGATGCGAATGATAAATTCATAGCAGTTGTACATTTACTCTTGAAATGAAGATTGTGTTTTTCTCCTGTTGTGTTTTTTTTTTTTAACTTTTAATGTTATGTAATGATTGTTTATGTTTAGGTGACAGGCGGGTGAACCAACATCTCCACCTGACTGCTCTGCATACTTTGTGGGTCCGTGAACACAACCGCGTTGCTGAGGAACTCTCCAAACTCAACAGTGCTTGGACAGACGAAGTCCTGTACCAGGAAGCACGCAGGATCGTCACAGCCCAAATACAGCACATCACTTACAACGAGTTCCTGCCTATCCTACTAGGTAAGCAAAGAACGAGTAAACCAGTGCTTCTTAGTATTTTTTTCACGTCTTGAAGCACAACCACAAATTTTTACTGTAATTACAATTTGAATTTCGTTTTTATATTTTAATGTTTTCAAGGTATATAGTAGAAATACTGACAAATGGGATGAAAATATCTGATTCACGCACACATCATCCGGCGTGGCCTTGTGGGCTCTCTCATGAGGCTGTTGCGTCGGAACCTGGGTTCGATTCCGGCATCGGCGTGGATGTTTGCTTTCTTTCCTGTCTATTCTTTCACTGTCTACGGTATTAGGCTTCTCCCTATTACATGGGGTTGGCGCCAGGAAGGGCATCCGGCCTTATTAGCTCCTGCCAAAACTCTCTTCGGTTATACAAGCGCCGCTTGGGCCAACAGCGACCCCACATGGAAGTGGGAAAAAGCTGTAGAAGAAGAAGAAGACAAAATTCCTAATTGCTAACTAAATGAATGAAATTGAAATTGGATAGTAAATGGGACAAATACCTTAAAGATGCATACTATAATTTACTGTGGCAACCACATTAAGATCCAGTGGTAATCCAGTGATACAGTCGCTAGGTATGGGATGGAGAAGCCAAATTTCAATTCCAGATGGGGGTCCGGGATTTTACCCGAGTCAATTCCCAGGATTTTACTCTTCCAGATGGGTCCTAAGGTTCGATCAGCCCTACTAAAATGGGGACCGGGGTTCTCTTCCTGGGTTAAAGGCGGGAGGACGTCGGATTGACCACCCGACCCATACTTCATCTCGATCATTGAGAAACGTTGTGTCCTACACATCCAAATGCCCGAAGGGCCTCCATGGCCTGTGAACTTGGATCCTTTCACTCTAAAATAATAAGAAACTCACACATCTTCAGTGTGTTCAATGCAAATTCACATTGGGAGTCAAGCTATTTAGAGAAAAAAAAGTTCGAGAAAGAACTTAGGGCCTACTTTTGCAAAACGAAACCCTTTAAATTTCTTAAGGTTTCTTCTTATTTTTATATTGTTTTCAAGGCATGAAAACGAAAAAAAAACGAAAAATCCACATTTATATTCAATCTGCTGAATATAAACAGTATAAGTTTTCCAATTCTAAAAAAAGAAACAAGAGAATTAATGCTTTTAGACAATGTCAAAAGCAAAGCGGCCCCATAATATGCACAATTTTATAAATAAACTTTTATAAACAAAACTTTATCGGAAGCGATCACTTTTGACCACTAATTTCCGGTCAGGGAGTGGTACTAGAGGTCTGATTTTTTTGGACGTGATCAACTACTTTTTGATGCTGAACACAATGGTGAAGGTTTCGGTCCCATATGTTTTACAGGCAAGCTGTAATCTAGGGGACGCTAACATTGAGTTTATGCTGTCTGGATGCTCTGTCTGGACACTCTGTAGCGGCCAAACGGTTAGAGATATTCGAATGAAACCTTCACCTTTGTGTTCAGCATCAAAAAGTAGGTGACAACCTGTAAAAATTCAGATGTCTACGACCATTCTCTGACTCACCTTGGGGGGTCAGGGAGTGGTCGTAGAGGTCTGATTTTTTTGGACGTGGTCACCTACTTTTGATGCTGAACACAATGGTGAAGGTTTCATTCTAATATCTCTAACCGTTTGGCCGCTACAGAGTATGACATCCAGACTGGATAAAAGCAAGAACGGTCCCCTAGCGGTGTTACAGGCACGCTGTAACCTAGGGGCCGCTAAAAAAAAGTTAAATTAGTTAAATTATTCAAATTGAATGAATTTTAATAATATTTTGTAAATTACTGGATTAGGTGAAATCCATTGTTTAGATTCCAGTGCTTTTCTATGGGAATTTCTCACACCTATTTCTCGAGAAGAGTCTACTTGAAAATATTCCAAAAATAAAAGTTAAACAATCTTCAGTCTTTGAATATGCCTACCAAGTTTCAAGAAGATCCATCAGCGATTCAAACTTTACTAAGAACAAACACACAGAATGAGTCCTTTGATAAGCTTCTTTTTTGTCTCAAAAGGCCCGGGGGAGACTGACAATTCAGTAGCAACGACAAACAAACAGAGAACGACAGTAACCTTCACCATCACAGAATTATAGTCTGTTTATTGTATTTGTGAAGACACGTGACAACTCCATATATGGTGAGCGATTGAGCATTAGTTATTCCGTGTACTTCCGTTCTGAACATGGCGGCTGCTGAACACTACACCGTTGTTCGTTTGTGCCAACAAAACTTTGAAGAATCAATCGAGAGGAATAATGTTATTTTTTATTTCAAGTCGTCTATCTCTATCGTAGAACGGCTGAAGCAGCAGATATTTCATCTCATTCAGTGTTCAATATTGTTAAGGAAACCGAAACCTCGCTTACCACAAAGCCTAGCCCATTGTTTGAAACGCCGACAAGAAAAGAGAGTAGCCGGCATCGATAACAGAAATGGACGACTAATAACAAACTTTTTATGAAATCGAAAATAAACAAATAAATAAAAAAATATTCTTAATATTTAAAAACCAACAAAAATAATAAAAATGAAGCATTGGAGGGCGAGTACAAATAGGATGTAAACACCGAAAGTAACTTACAACGACATTCCAGACGCTACCAAGCAATAACTGAAAGGAAATGATAATGATTGGTTAATTGTGATCACGTGTCTTCACAATTACAATGAACGGATTATAAATATCCACAGAGAGCATTCATAAATGACGTCACAATCACAAACTTTTGTTACGTATGTTAATCTTAGTAGTTTTCATATATATATATATATATACATATACACATATATATAAAAAACACAACTTTAATTTCAATTAAAATATCTCTTCCTTTGAGGTCATCTCATTAAATAATTCAATAAAGAAATTTAATATTAACCAATCATGTACCACAATTGCGATTAAATTTACATTTTATAAAAATAATATTAATTACGAAAAGACTAATTTAGTTTATTTCTAATATTTAATGCACTTAATTAACTATTTTTTTTTCTAATATATATTATTTTATTTTCAAGATTAATGTTTTTAGTTCACATAATTCATTTGAGGCTGAGCGCAAAGCTGGCTGCTAAATTATTGAATCATTTAAATAAATATTTTTTTTGCTTTTATTGGTTAGTTTTATAGATACATCATTAATTTCTACTCAATTTTTATCTAGTCTTGCATTTTTAACATTATCATCTCAATTTCAGTCATTAATTTTAATTTTTCCTTAAAATATATTATCTTTAAGGTTTTTAATTTTTTTGTCTTTTTCTTTAGGTGTTCAACTGATGCAAGTGAACGATCTGCTTCCCATGGAAGAAGGATTCAATTTCAATTACGATCCGAGCATTAATCCAACGATTATCAACGAGTTCTCCACGGCTGCTTTTCGCTTTGGTCATTCTCTAGTTCAGGTATGTCCGTAGAGCCAAGAAAGTTCATCTCCTAAGGAATTCGAACAGGACTAAACTCTAATAATAAAAATGAACATAAAGTGCTCACGCCCAGAGTTGAAACTCCCAGAATGCAACGCAGATTATAGATTGTCCTTTCCTGGCCGTTCGCTAACATTCAAATAGAAGAGGTCGCTTCTCTTCTATTTGAATGTTAGCGAACGGCCAGGAAAGGACAATCTATAATCGGCGTTGCATTCTGGGAGTTTCAACTCTGGGCGTGAGCACTGTAGATAAGTAAACTAATATTAATACAGTGACGGAAAACGTTGCGGTTCGTTAGCCTTCGTCAATTCAAATGAACTGATGAAGGCTAACCAACCGCAACGTTTTCTGTCATTGAATCAATATTGTCGACGTATTAAAAATACTCCGTATTAAGTATTTTTTAATTAGTGTACTTATCTGTGTTTATTTTTGTTATTACTGATGATCACACAGTTATTTGGAAAGGACTAAACTCTGTTCACCGTTAGTTGTGTTACGAACATAAACAGACGCAGTCATGTCCTTCTGCACAACGTTGACGCTCCTCCTCTTTTCAACGACTGTATCTTTGTCATTGAAAAAGCAAGAGAACTCAAAAGTTCAGAATAAAACATATACTTGTTTAAATTTAACCAAAAAACGGTTTTACAATGGGTTTCACAGAGAATACTCCGACCAATGGACTCTTTATTAATTGTATGTAGTACATGTAAATCAGTATTGAACAGTTTTCTATTCATTTACATCATCATTTAAAATCAAATGATCCTTTAAAATCTAAAGGTAAGGAAAAGATTTAACGGTGGAAAAATACTTATTTTCCTTAATTCTGGTTTTTGAGGTGTTTTATTGTTTTTAATGACTCCGTTGCTTTTAACTTATACGCCTTTGCAGGCTGGTTAGTTCTGGCTGATGAGAGCTTAACCTCGAAACAGCTGTCCAGGGAACCTCACTAGGCCTAAAAGATTTTCTAATTTAGATTGTCTTACATATTAAAGTGGGAGTACAGTGATCCAGCGGTACAGGTTTTGGAATGCAGGATGGAGGGGCCGCCTTTCAATTCTTTGGGTGTTTCTCCTCCAGTCTAGTCCTAGGTTCCACCCAGCCCTCTGTGAAATGAGGACCGGGATTCTATCTCAGAGTTAAAGGCAGGAGAGAGAAGGTTTCCGACCCCAACTTCGTCCCAACGGTCGCGAATCATTGAGAGCCTACATCTTCAACGGTCTGCATGACCTGATAAATGGAATCCTTTAATTCAACTAAAGAGGACCAAACATTGTTTTATTACAATCTGTGTGGGGAGAAGTTAGGAACAATAACTTAGAAGTAAGATTTAACAATCAGTAACAAACAACAGTTAAATATAGGACAGAAACAAATATGTTAAAAATACAGAGTACTTAAATCTATCACTGAACAATACTGTAAAATCTTGCTTAATATGAATACTAATTTTCTTTATAGAATTTTGAAACTTTTACAAATAAGTTAAATAAATATAAATAACAATTTTAATGTGTATATTAATGTATAACGTATTTTGTTTTGCAGGGTATCATGCACTTATCAAGTAAGGGTGGTGATAGTCGCGTCCTTCCATTCAGGGACCAGTTCCTCAACGCTTACCCTTTCCACTCCAATGGAATGTTTGATAAAAATCTTCGAAGTCTTATTGGAGAAAGTTCTCAGACGATGGACATTCACTTCACACACGAGGTACGGAACAGGATTCAATAGGCCTAACCAGAACAGTTCAATATACAGTAGAACGTCGCTTATCCGAATCATCGCCCTATCCTCAAATTACAGTATTTATTTTTAATGCGTTGTTATGGTGTGTTATTACTCCTGCCGCTTCATGCATTCGTTTTCAATTGTTTATTAGGAGATATATTCAGTATAGCATAGAAATAGTATTTTTATTGATTATCTTTATCAAATAATTACTTCATCCAGCAAACTGAAAATTCTTTATGCAATCGTACACCAACTGGTGTTAGAATTTGTAACTATTTCTCTACGGTGAAACATATGAGTTCGTATGAGTATGATATGTTATTAAAAACGTTTATATTACTTTAGCAAATACAAATTGTTACAAGATTCATTATTATTAATAATATAACGATTTAATTTCTCTGCACTCTACCCATTTTCCAATAAAAATTAATAGGAAAACTTAAAAAAGTTAAAAAGTTGAAAATGACGTTTGAAATCGATTTTATTTGAAAACAAAATTACAAAGTGAGAAAAATTGTACGCTCACTAAAAACAGCATTATGTTCTATATTATGTTTAAGGCTTTAGTACGAAAATTAACTAGTAGATCTATAACATTTCAACACAAGCTAATTAATGCTTTTAGTGTCAAAAGCAAAGCGGTCCCATAATATGCACAATTTTATAAACAAAAGTAGAGTGAACCTAATGGACGCTTACAGCAAACCGGAAGTTGGGGGGATCAAAAGTGGTCGCGTCCGATAAAGAGGAAAACGGCGATAGACGTCCCCAAATATCGATCCTTCTGAACACATTGGTGGTGGTCACGTTTTTGCTAGTCAAACGGTTGCTAAAATATGATAAAAAGAAAAACGTATTGAAGCACCGACTTTTGACCCCCTCCCCCACATTCGGTCAGGGAGTGGTGCTAAAGGTCTGATTTTTTTTGGACGTGGTCACGTGGTTTTGGACGTGAAACTTTTTTGAAAGTTTCATTCTAATATCTCTAACCGTTTGGCCGCTACAGAGTGAGACATCCAACAAGCATAAAAACAAGAGCGGTACATATGTTTTACAGGCAAACTATGACCTATGGGCCGCTAAAAACGATACTTTTTTATCCAAAGTTTGATTGTTAATGTTGTTAATGTTATCAATTATAATTCAAAATAATTATAATAATGTTTTCTTCAATGTTTTCTCTTCTAATGTAGAACGTTTCAGATTTATAAATACAATAGTTTTCAAGATATGATAATTTGTAGAAGACTCCAATTCCCAAAATACCTCTTTACGGGGACATTAAATTGTCATTGGAGGCTAAAATTGCAAGAAATTCCGGAAAGAACTTGTATTCTACTTTCATTAAATCTTGCAGAGTTTTTTTTCTTTTTTTGTTTCTTTTTTTATCAATCACGAAAAAAAAAAAATCCAATATTTCAGTTCTATAACTTTTGTCTATAACATTTTTTATCACATTCACGCGGCCATTTCTCGACACGAAGCCACACTGGAAAAATTTCAAATATAAAAGTTGGATTGTCTTTTTCCCTTTAATGTGCAAAACAAGATTCAAGAATGTTCATCCAGAGGTTCAAAAGTTAGAAGGAGACAGAAATGCACATGATGAGCCTCACTTAACTATACGAACACTATAAATCACATATCCTAAATCAACAATTATTTTATTTTGTTTCATATCTCAAAGTGCAGTAATAATAACCTTCCCTACAAAACTTGATTGTAGGCCTAAATTACCACTTTGTTTTCGTAGTAACTGGGTTTTCCCCATGTGTGTGTGCTTAATTATCGAAATAGTTAATTAACAGGACCAGCTACAATTAATTTGGATAATCGGCGTTGTTCTGTAATTCATAGTACTGGGTTGGCCAAAAAGTTCGTTTTTTTACGTTCGTTGGCTCTAGTAGCGCTTAGATGTCTTTAACGTCATTCGACACCATTTGGTTAGATTGTATTGTGAAAGCTGTCATATCAGTGTGCATTTAAAACAAAAACTGATCCATTGATGAATTATGTGTGGCCAATTTAATATTGAAGATGGGAGACAATAAGCATGCATGCTTCTTTAATGATCAGGCAAAAACTGTTACAACTTGGCTGGGAAGTTATGATTCATCCTCCCTATTCACCAGACATTGCACCTTCAGATTTCCATTGATTTCGGTCTTTACAAAATTCTCTTAATGGAAAAAAAAAACATTTCCTCGAAGACACCAAGGAACCTGGAACAGCTCTTTGCTCAAAAAGATAAAAAGTTTTGGGAAGATGGAATTAGGAAGTTGCCTGAAAGACGGCAGAAGGTAGTGGAACAAACTGTTCAAGACGTTGTTCAATAGAAGTATTGGTGACAATGAAAAATGTCTTTTATTTTTTTACTTAAAAACCGAACCAACTTTTTGCCAACCCAATATTTCTACTTTTTTCTTTTGAAATAAGTATAAGCAGGTGACATTACTATGCAAAATAAATCAATCAATAAATAAATAAATAAATAAAACCTAGCTGTATCTGACTACTAATTTATTGGTGTAAATTTATTCCCTAATTTATAATCCGCATTTAAATCTGTCTATTATCTGCTGTCGGTCGCGAGATCAAGCTTACAAGTCAATTTTTATTCTTGAAGACCTTATTTTACATGTTGAAGTTCTCATCTACAAGTTTACTTTGCTTATCTAATATCAATCATTTTCATTAATTGAATTTTTGTAAGTGGAATTTTAATTTTATCCCATTTCTACATTTTTTTATAGTTAACAAGACATCTTTTCGAAAGGGACCATTCCTTCGGACTGGATCTCGTAGCCTTGGATATCCAGAGGGGAAGGGACCACGGCATTCCCAGTTACAATCACTTCCGGAAGCAATGCGGACTGGATCGTGCTTTCCGGTTTGAAGACTTCCTGTCGGAAATCGACGCTAGCTACGTGGCTGTGCTCAAGCACATGTACAAGTAAGATATCACAACAAACAATCTGAGAGGATAACAAGAAGTTAATGAAAGAACTTACATCTTATTTTCCTGTGTTATTCTTTAATTTGATTTTTATTTTGTTTTCTAGCTTTTTTTATTTTTAAAGTCTGAACATGTTTCGTTTTTGATCACTTCCTATGAGACAGGAAGTGACCACAGACCGGAAGTCGTATTTTCCCCTACATCTACAAATCGTAAGGGGATCCAAAAAAGGTATTACTCATGTCTGTCAGACTTGTAGTTTGAGCTGTAGAAATGGAGACGAACAGACTGGGATGGACAGAATGTTAAAATAACACGATTCCCTAGCATCGTCCGTCACAGTAACAACAGCCCAGCTAATTTACATAGGAATCCACATTGTTGAAGCAGTTATCTCACCCAGGAAGGGAAGAGAATTGATACTTTTTACTGTGCTCATAATTTAGTTTTACATTAGAAAAAACAATTCTTTGGCTGTAAAATTCTGTGATTGGTATAAATTTATCGTTTTATCACCGTGCCATTTTTAACGGCCACAAATGCTACTCCTATATTAAAATTGTAAATTCATATATTTAATGTAGAATTAAAGCCCAAAGTAAATGTGTTAAGTACACTTCAATACTAACTTTAAAATATTATTATTAATATTATTAATTTTTAAGATTCTGTGAGTTGATGTGGAATTAGTCCTTTAGTGGAGATTATAATTGGGATAATCCTAATTACTTTGAGTTTCCATATGTTTTTAAATTCCTAAGACAAAGCTGCTTTTTTTTTTTTTTTTTAATGTTTGTTGAATATTTGCTGCCTATATTTTTAAATCAACCATTTATAGTTGATGTGTTGTTGAAATTTTCCTCTACTTATTTATATTGGTTCAGCAATATAATTATTGTTGATGGACAGTATTTTCATGAAACTTCGTGAAACTTCGTGAAACTTTATTATAATAGGCTCTATCTTGTAATCAATCTTTCTGTTAACAGTGTGTATGGAAATGAAACAAAACCAATTTGCCCATCCGTAAAGTAACGCCATCTGTTGTTCGAAATTGGAACTATTTTCTATTTCGATTACAGAGTGGAGGTCTCGTGATGAAACAGAGGGAAAACACATTCGAAAGAATTAACTTAATCAACTAATAATTTTTTATAGTTCCTCAGCTTGGGATCTAGAACTTATTAAATTCGTTGGCGGCCTCCAGTGATCAAGCATATTTAAATGCGAATTAGACGATATTTTCAAATGTAAATAAACATTGCGAACTGTGCGAAGTAAAAAAAAATATATATATATTTTTACAATATTTAAAATGAAGTCGAAAATTCACTCGCCACCTGTTTCTGAAAACTTATATTTGGAATCATACAGGATTATCAGTAAGCAACTAAATGTGAGGTTTTAAATACACTATGATGTTTAACAGTAATTTCTTATTTTCATTCCTGGTTGTTTCCTTTTCCACTTTAGACACGTGGACGATGTTGATCTGTTCATCGCTGCTGTGGCGGAGCGTCCAATGCCGGGCGCCATTTTAGGACCGACTTTCTCTTGCATCATCGCTGAACAATTCATCCGGTTGAAAAGAGGGGACAGATTCTGGTACGAAAATGGACACCAGGTGTCGTCGTTCTCTGAAAGTAAGTAGAACTGTTCTTTTCTGTTCCTCGATGACTTAAGCAACTGTATTTCGTTCAGAAGGATGGGACAAGTACCGTATTTACACGAATAATAACCATTTACAGCTAAAAGTCTTTAAGCTGATACCGAGTCCATAAACAAGAAAATGAACCTGTTGAACCCTATTGAAATTATGACGTAATTTTACCTTTGTAGACATAGGCATAAGAATTATGGAATCCCACAATTGAAAGATATGTTTATTTCAACACACATTTTGCTAGGGACACAGTATCATTAAGATCTACATTTTACTTGTAGTTTTTATTTTTCATTATTTTCCAGTAATTATGTACAATACTATATCAGGGACTCTTATACAATTTTTAAAGTTGCCTACCAATAAATCTCGGTACCACCTATTAGTAAGTAAACACGTAATAACTTTAAGATATGGAAATTTTTGTGTTTCAAAATCAAAGGTCTTATGGATTGTCCCCAAATGTGTCCAGCTTGGAAAGCACTACGTAATACTTGTTGTTGTAATGCACCCTTTGTCGGTGGCAGACTTTCAAGTGGACGATTTTTGATCATGAACAACTCTTGTCTTGCATATAAGTGACTTTTTACCACCAGTGGTACGCGAACCACCGATGAGAAACCTTGCTATAGATAGATTGTATACCTCCTGCAATAAATGTGTACTAAACCATCAGATATATGGAAAAATAACAATAATTCCGGTGTATGCCGGATTACTGATGGTCAACCTCTATTTCACTCCAACTCAAACAGAATATAAACAGTGCTGAAAATGATCAATTGCATCTAATTATGAAACGCGCATGCTCAGTTCAAGGCTAATTTTGGATGATTGAGCGCACAGCGAGATATCACAGCAATTTGAATAACCCGCTGTGCGCTGTACATTACACGTTCTTGAAAATTTTATATAAAATTACATTTTTATTCTCAAAGAGGAATCTTGGTATTACAATATTATTTCTTGTTTTAGGTCAGTTAACGCAAATCCGTAAAACTTCTCTGGCCCGGATCATATGTGACAACTCAGACAGTATAGATGTCCTCCAGCCACAAGTTTTCTTCAGGGAATCTCAATGGTAAGAAATTTATACACAACTAACCTGTTACTATATCTATTCGCATATAAGCCTAGGCTTTACTTAAAAATAATTCCCTAAATAGTCAAACTATTTTCGTTTTTCGCAAACGTTTTTCCGTTAGTGGTTGGTGTGTTATTTGACCGCTAGGTGCCACTTCGCTTACACTTGTCGCAAATACAAAATTCACAAATATAATTTAACTCTTTAAGTTTTTACATCGGAAGCGCAGTGGTGCTTCAAAGGAAAAAATACACAACGAAAAACTCACCAATGAAAAAAACCAGTGAGAAAATCCATGTGCCAGCGAGAGCGGCCTCAATGAACTTTTTTAAAGCATAGGACTTCAAACTGCGCATTTGAAATGTTAAAAAACAACAATGGATGAGACCAAATTATTCACAAGTGACATCCTGGAACAGCTGTTTCACGCTCGTTGGCGATCATCAGCCAGGAGAAGCCTCAGTACGGAGACCTTGTTATTTACTGATGACTTCTCCTGGCTGATGATCGACAACGAGCGTGAAACAGCTCCAGGATGTCACTTATAAATAAATTGGTCTCATCCATTGTTGTTTCTTAGGTTTTTTACTTCTAACTTTTTTACAAACTATTTAGCTTTGCAGTAATATTGCTAGCATTTCTGATAATAACGGAGAGAATATCTCATTTGCGATGTCTGTTATTTATAGACGTAAACAAAGGAATGAATATATGGGCTGATAATTGGCTACTACAGTATAGTATAGATTAGCTCTAGTGTTTCGAGTTAATTAAATAAGACCTCGTGCTTTTTATATATAAACGCATTTGTAAGGACTCTAGTAAGTCCTTCAAACCTTCTCTAGCTATTCCCAGTCACATCTCTGTCAAGCGATCCATTAATTTATACATTATCATTTAACGACGTTCGTGGTCTACACTAATTGCTCGGAACCTCGAGGTAATTCCTTACAGTTCTCGAATTGGCCTGCCATTTTAACGACTTAAAACGCAACATTACCTTCTTTACACTTTATTTTCTGTAAGTACTTTTAACGGAACATTAAAATAACGTGATTTTCAGGACACACACACAAAAGTTTATGAAGCTTCAAGTAGACGGGGATATAGACATCGAGCGCCGGTCAGACCACCTGACATCATCTCAGTCCCGTTGCTCTTAAGAAACGTTGGTGCCTTACCTCCAGCGCCTCTACGGGCTGTGAGCCTTGGGACAAACCTAGCCTAACTAACCTATTGAATTTTTTAAAACAGTTCAGTATTTTAACAATAGATGTCACTGAGATACCCTTATTTTATAAACTTCCGTGAAATCAACTTTACACTAAGAACAGCTAAACGAGCATCATTTGAGCATCATTCAACTACCACTACCTCTCTCTCCTCCTTCTTTCCTTCTTCAGTCCTTATTTCTTTATTTTCCCAATATCTCTAGATGCTGCTGTAGTTATTCTTATATAAATCAAATATATATATGTATATATATTTTTTTTTCCATTATTCTTGTGTTTCTTTTTGCATGTTTTGTATACTTTGTTTTTCCTTTATATTCGTTTTCTGCTTTTTTTAATGATTTTTTTCTATTTAAATTGTTTATTTGTTTTTATATTTGTTTATATCCTTTTATGTTAGTTTATTTTTTTTCTTTTTTTTAGAGATACTGTAACTGGGTATAGTCCCGTTGTATCTTCCTTGTAAAATAAATAAATAAATTAAAATAAATTTGGACTGCTCAGAAGCCAATCAGATTAAGTCAATAAACCAAAAAATGAAGTAGGTTTTTTAAAATTACGTACCAAAAAATAACAACGCTTGTAAATTTGAAGAATGAATTTTTAATTGAAAGATAACATAACTATACACTTGGAGGAGTGATTTGGGCACTTTGTTAACCGAAAGTATAAACATTAGAGTATGACTTACAGAAAAAATTTCAATTTAAAAAAAAAAAATGACTTACACTGATTGGCTTCTGAGCAGTCCATTTGAAACTTTAAAGAAATTTCCAGAAATCCATCAGTATCCCTTATATATATATATATATATATATATATAATCAATTTACTATTGTATTTGTAATAACAGCAGTTACTTCTACAATTTTACATTCAATAAGTGATTTGATTCTACAAGAAGCTCAACAGCGTTAATATCTACAAATTTCCTTCAAATGCTTTTCCCTAATTTTTTTTTCAAATTTTGAAAACGACAAAAAAACGAAAAGCCTACATTTCTATACTGAAAATAAACATACTGAAAAAAAAAACAAAAAAGGAAAAAAACATGCTGAAAAAAAAATAAAAAAAGGAATTAAACCCTCCTAATTTATTTACATTGCTTGAATCGAATCAATTTTAATCGCATCAAAGCAGCGCAATGGATTCATGACTTCCTATTCAATGTTTTAAGACTGAGATATTAATAGAAATAGGATAGAAATCCATTGTTTAGATTCCAATGCTTTTCTTTGGGAATTATTGTCACTATTCGCGCTATTTTCTCGCCAAGGACCCCTTGTAAAGATTACAAATATAAAAGTTAGTTCGTCTCTAGTCCTCGAATATGCAAACCAAGTTACAAGAAGATCCATCCAGTGGTTCAAAAGTTATTGGGAGGACGCACACACAAATCGACTGATTTTGTTTTGAAACTCACCTTCCGAGTATTTACAAAATGTGAACGGTAATAGTTGATATTAACTTTGTGTTTAGGCAACTTTTATAACAATCCAAATACAGGGTCTTTCAGAGATAATCATACTATTTGATAAGAATGTCGTATGCGAATGGTGCAGAGTGCAGTAAAATAAGATAGCACGGATGGACAGAGGAAGTATTCAAGTTTTATTTGTTATCTTACAGATGTTCAATATGTCCACCTTTGATCGCTCGGCAGACGTCCAAACCGATAGTTATTAAATAGACAGCATTGATGCAGACATGCTGCACCGAGTATGGCAGGAACTTGACTATCGGTTTGATGTTTGTCAAATGATCAAAGGCGGACATATTGAACATCTGTAAGGTAACAAATAAAACTTGAATTCTTGCTCTGTCCATCCGTGCCTCTTATTTTGCTGTACTCTGCCCCATTCTCATACGACATCCTTTTCAAATAGTACCATTATTTCTGAAAGAACATGTACCGGAAGATTGTATCTCAATCTTGGAGAAAGTGCGCATAGTAAGAGTAAACAATGGAATACGGCCCACGATTACTTGGAGCCCATAAATACCAGGATCTCACGAAGACCGAACTCATTAAAAAAAATAAAACAATAAAAAAACAACGGTTTATCAATTATTATCAGTTGTTGTTATTCTTGTGCTGACAAGACTTGGCTTTAAATGAACACTCTGATTATGAATACCTAAAATCGTGTAAAATGTTAATAAAAAAACATAATGTGAAAACGCACATGTTAATGAGAAATATTTAATACTAGCCTGGTACCGTCGCTTCGCTCCGGAACCCTTGCATACATAGCATAAAAAAAAAAAAAAAAAAAAAAAAAAAAAACTGTATTTATTTAGCAAATAAATTCGAGATCGGAAAATATACGAATTCCCAGCCCGTTGTGGCCTTCTCCGGGTAACTCATGTATTGGGGGTTGGCGCCACACACCTGTATATCGATAAGGCAACTTTAAAGCGAAAATATAAATCCTCTTTATTTCCTATCCCGTGGGAATTTCGAAAAATACCGCCTTATTCGTTGTCTACATCATAAAGGGAACCTCTGTGCAACATTTCAGCTTTCTAGGTTCAAGGGTTAGGGCTGGGCATTAATGAGTCAGTCAGTGAGTGAGTCAGGACTTTTCTTTTTATGTAGGTAGATGTGATAAAATATTGTGAAGACGAGCGCCAAGCTGAACTTGACAGTGAACATTGTTTATATTCCTGTACATATGACAATGTTATCTGCGTCCTCATCATTCATAGACAAATTATTAAATACGAATAAATAACACTCTGCGAAGACAACATATTTTGCGTTTCAAGTAAAACGATTCCAATTTTGTTTGCCAAGAATATATAAAGAAAAATCTGTGGATTACATCTAAAAGTATTATAAAAATAGCAAATTAATTTCGAACTTATTCGTGAAGGGCGGAGGATCACGCCTCTTTCACAAATGCAATAAAGAACTATTTTCAATATGGCGTACACTGGTGTGTGAAAACGGGGATCATTCCAAAAATTGAGAATGTAACGGCCATTTAAAAAGAAAGTACAGGAAATTAACAAAATTTCATTTACATTTCAATGAATATGTTAAAAATTAAAATAAATAATTAAAATCAATGTTGAAATGGAATCAAAATGAAAATACAAATAAGTAAAGGATGAAAATATAAATAAGCAACTATAATTTTGTAAATATTCAAAAATGTCATCACGGTTTTGGAATTGAATAAATTATACTGCAATATTTGTTATTATTAATTTAGTAAAAATACTTTATTTAGTAAAATCATAGCATAATATGCTGTTATATAATATAATATTTTAAATTTTCTTTTAATAAAAATTACAGGTTATGATTTCAGTACTTCTAAATTTTTATCTTTTCTATTTTTTGCTCTGTTAATTAAATTCTATCATTTCCCCGTGACAAAAATTCTCTAAAATTTAAAGATAATCTATAATAGTAAATAATATTTCATAGCAATTTATTTCTGGATGTATTTATTTAATAAAAAAAACACCGTTTTAAATCATAGCGTAGACTACTGTATCTTAGTCAATGCTACTTAGGTAAAGGGGGATTTTTAATTATTCAATTTTTACTTTTTATAACGAAATAAAACAATCCTTTAAAAGTTAAACATTATGGAAATAAAAATAATTTTTAAGTATTTTAGGTAATGGACATCAATTTTATCAAATTTTACTTACTTATCGATGTTTTTCTGGACGAGGGTGCTTTGTAGTTCACCTTTATTTCAATGTTTAATTTTCCCGCCAGATGGCGTTTGAATTTTTGTAGCGCAATTGATCAGTCTATGCGTGAGATGAGTAAAGAAAGAGTTCGCGGTAAATTCAACTATTTTTATTTTGTGCAAAATTATTTTATTAAAAATACAAATTTATTTGGTTAAAATGAATAGTATTCAATTAATTTTAAGCTAGCAGCACAATTAGAAATTACAATAGTCATATTAATAACTTACGACATTCTATTATTGAATATGTCAATAATAACTCAATAACGTGATTATAATGTTATAGCATATTAGTATTAAGTTACTTTGTTGAAAAAGAAATTCAATAGTGTTATAGCGTATTAGTATTGCGTTTCTTTATTGAAAAGGAAACTCAATAATGTTGAGATAGACTCGAAGTTATTTTGAAGAAAAAGGCTTGAAAAAGCGAAATGATATAATTTCGCGAAATATCGCCAGAATATTGAAGGAAGAAGATTTAAAATGGTGTAATGTTATACAATAGTCATAAGGATAAAATCTTAAATTCACTGAACACTATCTAGTTAAGCCGTGGACTTACTCTTAATTTAGCCGCTAGATGTCAGTGCTTACAAATAAAAAAAAAAGGTCTTCAAAGTTTTATTAATATGAAAATTAACAAGTTTTTGTTTTTTTTCCGTAATCCCTAATCAGTTTAAGAACAACTGCTCTAAGGGATTAATTAAATCGACGGCGAACAAAATACAATCACTTGAATTTTCATTTTCTTTTCTTTTAGGAACCCGTTGGTGCCATGTGACAGCAAGATCATCCCCCGAGTCAACTTAAAATCATGGAAAAACGAACCCGTCTTGTTTTGAACTAATTAAAAATTAATACAGGCTGATATGACCAATCAATTCTTCTCTTCCAAATAGGCTTTGGGACTTTTTATTTCTTCGTAGGTCTAATCAGGGCGGGTTTCCATTGTTTAGTATAGGGCGTTCTCACATGGGCACAACAAACAGTTATCTCGGATTTGAACACCTTTTAACTTTTTTAGTTAAAAAAGAAATCTCAGAACATAAATTACCTACATTGATATTTAGTTGAAAATCATTGTTTATGTACATAGAATTTAAATTGTACAGAATTGAAACTTTAGATTTGCCAGCTAAATTTTAAAGATGGCGACTTATGCCAGGCGAACACAACCCAATTTATTGTCCTAGTTGGTGCTAGTAACTGGACGCAATTTTTGATTGCATTGAAATATCAGCAGGGAACACGTGTCGATGTGTCTGGGATCTTTCCTAACTCTTAACGTTACGAAAACTTATCTTCAAGATTGCTTATATATCGTTTCCATCTTGTATAAAATATGGATAAACGTTCAAAAACTTCTGATGGTGAGTTTACAACCGCTTTTGTTATTTCAGAAGTTATAAAAAGAATCCTATTTTTAACAGACAGTATTCGATTAATAACATTATATGATTTCTAATCTATCAAATTACTATTGTAATAGCGAAATGCTCTATTTTCAGTTCTCAAAATAAGCCTAACGCTGTTCGATTAATAATTTGAGATCTTGAACATAAAGCGCCATTAAGAAAACGATAAAAACAATTAGTACACGTTTGAGCACCAAGAGGCATTTACAACGAGTTTGGGATATCTGTTTCGTACTTATTAGAATTCGTTAGTTAGGGTGACGCGTAAGTCCATTTGGACGATTGGTAGGTCCAATTTCAAATCGTTCTGTAAGTGTTAAAATTACAACTAAAAATTTGAAAATTTAAAATATGAATGAATCATATTCTCTTATTCTTTATTTTTAAATGATAACTGAGTTAATTACATTTAAGCTCAAAAACTGCTAATTTTTCGAAAGAATTTCAGTTCTAAATTATTTTTGCTTAAAATAGCTCCCATTTCTGATTCTATGAATAAATAAAGTAATAATGTAGTAACTGAATTCAAAATATTCTTTACTTTCCCAAAAATTGAATTAAAAAAAATTAAAACCATAAATTTGATAAGTTTCGATTTATGTTTTTATTTTTTTTTAAATTCAACTACAGTGAAAAATTGATAATTCGAAGCTGAAGGGACCAGAGAAAAAGTTCGAATTATCCAAAAATTCGAATTACATATATTCTCTCAAACAGAAGAGATAAATAAAAAAGATTAACTCCACGATCAAAGATTTAACATATAAACTTGAATCACCTAAGGATTTAAAAATAATTAACTTTTGTTGGAAAGGAATAATTTATTTCAAATTATGGAATAAATACGTTAATGTATTTAGTTTTTAATAACATGCTAATAATGAACATTCCATGAAAATTTTTCATCAATAAAGATTCCTAAATATTACTTTATTTATTCATAGAATAAGAAATGGGAACTTTTTGAAACTAAAATAATTTAGTAGAAAGCAAATTCTTTCGAAAAATTATGAAGTTTTGAGCTTAAATGTAATTAATTCAGTTATCATATAAAAACCAAGAATAGGAGAATATGATTCATTCATATTTAAAATTTTCAAATTTTTAGTTGTATTTTTAACACTTACAGAACGATTTGAACTTAAGACTTCCAAATCGTCTAAAGTGACTTACACCTCACCTTAGAGTTACCCACTGTCTATGAGCTTGGAGGCTCTAGGGTTGATAGACCTTATAACGGTTAAGGCAGTTTCAGGCAACAGGGAAAATTATTATTATTATTAAGGCACTATTCTACTTTTAAGGCATTTACTGAATCATTCCAAAATGCTGTTTTTATTTCCATATAGTTGACAATATATTCAAAAGCATTAGAAAAGCAATAGGCACATTAGTTAGGTTTTGAGGAACGACAGCAGTAACTTAAGATTACAAGCAATGAAGGAATCTTTGTTAAATATTACAACTTCTCTACAAACCTTCCTCCATTTCTTACTTTCTTTTTGAGTCGTCTTCGTCAAATTCTCTGTCGAAACTAACTGTTCTGTTTATTGAATGCAATAAACAGAAAATGAAAACTTATTGAATATATTTATATATTTTTTTGCAGAGGCAGGGGAAATTCATCTGTAAATATGATCACTTCGTAAACATTTCCTTTTATTTATGCTTGTATTGATGAAAATTTTGTAATTATGAACAATAATAGGCTTAATTTAGGCTTAAAAAAAATCACAAATTATTCTCTTATTTCTGTAGTTTTCAAAGCTTCCAGTTATTTAAATACTTGATTGTTTCTAGAAGCTTCAATTAAATTGTTGTTTATATTTCTTTTTTTTACCTTTGTAGAATAAAGATGAATGAGAATTTTACTCATTTAATAAAATATATTATTGTGATTCATTCTTCATTACAGCATGTATTTTTAAATTGTCCAATGAACTCTTTTCAAAAATGAAAATATTGGGAGATAATATTAAAGATGTATAATGTAGTAAATAAGGAGTTCAGGCATCAAATTGTAGTAACTCGCATTTGATTTGAGCAGGATATTCTTTAACATACAGTGGTACCTCGGGTTACGAACTTAATTCGTTCCAGAACTCGGTTTGTAACCCGAAACATTGAAATCAATGAAATAGAGACGATCCGTTTCAAGATGAAAGAATAGCTCCTTTTTATTAACATCCGGTCGCTTACCTGACAAAACGCAAAGAATAGGTGTACTTCACGTACTAAATAAAAAGAAAACAACCAAATAAATTAAATGTAAAATATTTAAATTTAATAAAAATAAATACATTACAATGTCTTGTTTACATCGGAAAAAGAATCATGTGGGCACGGAGAGATACTTTAAGATGCTAGGCGAGACGCCTTTGCTGTGATTTGGCCCCGTAACTGTTCCTGTATTATCAGGTAAGATTTGCCCAGACTGTAGGCTAGTGCTAAGCGATGTCGGTACTGTGTGGCCTTCGTTTATACTGTATGGGATCGTTTGTCTCCAACGTTAAACCTTGCTCTTTCTCTCTCACCTTTGTTCGTAACCCGAGACAAAAAATGTTCGAAGTTGTTGTTCGTAGCCCAAAATGTTTGTAACCTGAGTCGTTCATAACCCGACGTTTCACTGTATTGGTGTTCAAGTTTAGACAGTTTCACAGGTTGCTTTTATGAAATTCCAGGCGATACTGATATATCTTTCATGCTTTAAAAACAAAAAAATACAACAACTTTGAATCTGCTTAAAACTGATATTATATACCCTATATTAAAAGACTTCCATTATTACGTAATGTCAGGTATCACATTTTATGCTCAAAAGCCCTCAAAATAATTTCCACAGACATGACTCACTGTGGAGAGGGGGTGGGGATCCTGTGCTTGATGATACTTCAAAGGTACCGAAAGCATGAGCTGTTGATGTGTTATTCAAAATTACAATTCTGAAAATAAAATGATCAAATATAGTCTCACTGATCACCTGATTTGAATCCCTCACATTTTTGGCTTTGGAATATCCGAAAGTGAGGAAGGATGTAGCAAGGCAATCATGAGAATCATTGTGGAGTCTCCAAAGCTAAAACAGGCAGTAATCAAGCCACAAAAAAAAAAAAGAAAAAAAGATAGCTGAATTGATTATTGCCTGTTGTAGCTTTGGAGGCTCCACAATGATTCCCATGACTGTTCCTGTTATCCTCTGTACCGAGACATAGCTATTTACTGGTGACTACTCCTTGCTGACGATCACTAGATGTCACCTAATGAACCCTTGGTCTCACCCATTGATGGTTAAGGCAATCCCTACACTTTTCCATTTATTTAACGAAACAAGCAAGCAAATATTTCTCTGCATTTATTTTACTGATCGATTAGTTACCTTATAATGTGAAACATGTATCAGAGAACAAAATCCTATTTATAATGTGCTCCATGATAAAAATAAGGCAACCACGACTTTGAGTTGTCACCAAAGGGAATCTGGGACAGCTGTTTCTTCTTGTTAGGATCCAGCAGTTACATTTACTGACTAAGTACTAATTTACTTCGTAACTCCTATGATATTTCTTAAGTAATATTTTACACAGACATCCAGTCGACGCACTCCATTTAACATCTTCTAAAAATACAGTATTTCTTAAAACGTTCTTTAACGTGCGGAGTGAACTAATCAAGAAACACAATGAACACGCACACTTTACGCAAAGGATTCGCACCCCCGAGCTGTCATCGTGAAGAGACTGGGATGGACCGTTTCGTCCTTATTAGGACTCATCAGCCAGCCAAACTCCACCGATAACAAGCTCAGAAGGTGCGAAAGGTTAACCATCCCGGCTCTTGCTCCCAAGAGTGGGACTTCTCCCCAGTCTCTTCACGATTACAGCTCGGGAGTGCGAATCCTTTGCGTAAAGTGTGCGTGTTCATTGTGTTTCTTGATACAAAATTTCTTTTCCTTAAACAGGAAACTTCATCAGGTTCTGAGGACAGGAAAAAGCCTTAGTATAAATTGATGTCGTATTAATGGATTGTTGTTTCTTGCTAAATTTTAATTGTTTGTAAAAAAAAAAAAGTAATGTGAAATATACTATTACTAGTATATTGTTAAATATAGATTTGACTGTGTAAATTTTTATGAATTCTAGAGAGGAAGAGGAAAGTTATTTCCTGTCCTCAGAATCTGATGAAGTTTCTTGTTTAAGGAAAATATTGTATTTTTAGAAGATATTAAATGGAGTGTGTCGACTGGATGTCTATGTAAGAAGAAGTAATAACTTATTTAGAGAAAATTACTTTCAGTTGCAATAAATTACCAAAGCCAGATAGAATTACATGAAAGAAAACTTAATACATCAGCACTATATCATTCAAAGAAACAATAAGTTTTTAAAAACCAGAAGAGGTGGCTTAAAAATGGGGAGGGAATCAAAATCATCTTTTTTAATTACAAACTGTACCTGCAATGAAATAGAAACATAAATATTAGAATAATAAATAGATGCAATATTTAATTCAAGAAATCAGGAATGGCACAGCACGCAATAAAGTAAAAAAAAAAAAAAAATATTTCAATTTAGCCTTTTTTCTTTATTTTTTTTTCGTAAATAAGTAAAAAATGTAAATTAAAAATAAAATAGTAATTTACTCATTTGATGACCAACTGAGAAATGTAAAAGCTTGCCTTCATGTTTCGCAAATGCAGTGTAGAGTTTTTTTCATATTACGTAAGTGCTCCTTTGGGAAATGTTAATTTCAACTATGACAACTTGCGTAACGATTGTAAGTCATAATCTATTTTTGTTTTTTCCTGTGAAAACTATGCTTTATGTGAGGAAATGTCAAGTATTTTCGTATTCAAAGAACCAACAGTGTTTGCAAATGGAAACTAACTAATTTATTCCAAAAAATCTGTTTTTGAATGATACACCTCAAGAAATGTGGGATCTTTTATTTATTTTTTTTCAATAGTTAACAATTCACTGTCAGGGAAAAGAAAATTCATTAAAATTTGTTTAAAACTTACAGTCAAGCAAAAAAACTGGATCAACTATTCCTAATAAGAAAAAATAAACTACTTTTACTGAAATAAACAAAGAAAATGAACTGACGTACAATAAGCAGAAATATAATCTTAGAAATGATATTTAAATAGCTAGTATTTGCACACACATTTCTGATAATTTTCCAGATGAATTCAGACAACAAAAGAACAAATTTAATAACTATTTTTGTAAAATATAAATTTGTTTTACAAAATAAACAACAAAAATTAATTTGCAAATGCACAAAAGTCACCTAGCGAGAAAATAATGGCAGAATTCAACAAAATTTTCATAGTTTTAGAGAATTTTGTTTAAAAATTACTGAATTTATAAAATAAAGAATGGGGGGAAAAATCTGAAACTGGGATGGGTGCTGGTGTTAAGAAGTAAAATCAGAAGATTTTAGCAATAGAAAGACTTTTGTTCTATTACATTTGAGGCAATAAATTAATATAAAAATGTCATTTCTGTAATTATGTTGGTTCCTTCTTTGCTGTGGAATTTGCTTTTTGCTGAATGAATTTCATTTCTTACTGCTGTGATATGTACAGTAAAAGCCATGCTACTTGGCATTTGTATTTGAAAAACTAAGCAATTTTTTTTCTAAGATACACTTCTATATGAGGCGTTCCGAGATAGCCCTGTGGAAGCGGCGGCCTCCCACGAACTGTTGCATCGGAATCTGGGTTCGAATCCCAGTGCTGACATGGATATTTATTTCATTTCCATTCCTGTGTTTGTCCGCCTCTTCTTCACTTTCTCTTCCAGTATGAAGCCATTCCAAAATGGTTTCCTGAGAAAGGTCTAGAAATCGCCCTCAAGTATCTGTCCAAAAAAAACACCTGGCAGTAGGTTTAAAATGTATTTCCCAACCCAACATGTCATTGTGGGAGATTAGACCATTATTCCCCATGGGTGGGGGAGCTAGGCTGAAAATGGCTGTAAAAAGGGCTGAAGAAAGAAAAGAAAGAAGTTCTACGTTAACTATACATTGTATTGAAGGTTTCTAATGGAGTCCAGGATCCTGATGCAATAAAGAAATGATTGGAACTAGTGACTTTTTATTTATATTAAATATATCCTGAAATAAGTTTTTCCCTCAGATAATTAAGTTACCCCATTCAAGTTGTGCTTCTAACGCATTCATCCTTTGTAACCGCTCTCTCACACGAAGCGACCATGGTCGTGCGGCCAAACACTCACCAGCCGAAGATCATTAAAGTGACTCAAGCATTTCAGGCGACTGCAAACCTTTTATTTCTTTTATATATTTCTTTTACCAATGCACCAAAAATTCTGAAAACTTAAATATGAACTTGTGAAGTGTGTGGGAGTTACATTTTCTTGATTTTAATTTTCAAAATAATCTGTAATTAATGAAATTAAAATTCAAAACAGTAAATTTTTGTGTGGGTAGTCGAGGTATTAGTCGATTTTTTTATAAAAAAATTTTACGAACACCTACTTGATAAAAAAAATGTATAAAATAATGATTCATGTTAAAGATATTTATTATTAGTGCAATAGTTAAGCCTAATTTTTTAAAAAATAAAAACTTTTTAAAAATTGTTTGAGATTAATTTTTTTTTTACGTGCTATCAAATAATCATAATAAAAAACATTTTCATTGAATGGTTTTCTAAATATTAGGCAGATTCATTAGTTTTCAAAAATAAATTTATTTTGAAGCATTTTTTTTTTATGGCAATAAAGTTCTGTTAATTTTATTAAAATCCATTTTTAAAAAACTGTTCTTTGTTTATGAATATTCACTGAACTTCTAATATGAATTTTTCAGTCAAAGTCCCCATTCTCTAAAGTAGCTTCGTTTTAATCGTGTTTTTCAACACTTCTCAAAGCGAAAATAAACAGAAATGACCTTCTGGCCACAATGAAAATCGTGTCTCATGTGAAAGGATCCACTGAAATCTATAAAACGATGGTGGTCGCGCAGTCAGTCCGGCCGCTTGAAAAATCGCATCATGTCACGGCCAGAAGCGACCAAATGGACACGTGTGAAAGGTTCCACTGAAATCTATATAACGACATGATCGCGCGGCCATGGTCACGTCATGTGAAAAGGGTCTAAGAGTTTCCCAAACTGTAATGTTGTGTTGTGTCTCTTCTAATAAACTTTCATTATTTTGAGATCTGAGGCTTTCTGTATTTCAATTTCAATTGAAAATGAATGCTGGGTAACATAGCCTTTACTGTATTTAATGCCTTCTTTGACTCTACATGGCATTCTCATAAATTATCAAAACCTCAGCAGGACGTCCCACTTATTCATCATTAAGTGAACTATGATAGCAGAAACCGCGAGCATGAAATCAGAAAACTTTATTTCAACTATGTAGAAAATGACATTAATTTAGCTAGAAATAAAAAAAAAGGGGGGGGGGGGAGACATAATTTCTAATTATATAGAACTTTCCCTAACTCCAAACTTGAAATAATAAAATGTATGGAAAATAACAATTTTTTGTCATTACAGCTTATATGGCGAATCGCTTGTCTTCCAGTCATTAAAAATCTTAACTCCAATGACCCTTTTTCCTATTTTTCTAAATCACGTTGTTAAATACATCCTTCTTTTTTTTTTTTCTTCTGGACACTAAATTGCTCAACTCATGGATCTAAATTGTATCCATTTCTGATCTTATTTTCATAATTTCCATCTGTTTTCTCTCAAATGTTTCCAATGTGATTGATTGGTGGGAGCGGCTGACTAATGGGTTTCTGTAGAATTTATGAGAATGTTTAGAGTGAAAATGTTTGAATAAGCAGTCTTCAATGACAACAATTACTTTTTTTTCCCTATTTAAGAGAGAAAACAAAGAAGCTAATCCAACCATAAAAAAAATCATTATTATTATGCAGTACAGTTTTTATAACAAACAGAATTATTTTCAGATATTTCATACTGCCTTGTCTCAAATCGTTTTAGATGGCAACTGTCGCAAACTACAAACACGTGAAATCTTGTTTTCAAGTTTGTATATCATGTCTTTTTTTTTTAAATTTACTATGATTTTAATACACTGCAAAAACAATTACATATTCATAAAAATAAACAAAACAAAAAAAAAGTATTTTGATCAGGAAACAATAAGTATGTAAATCAAACAAAATATACCGTATTTCTCACAAGTAACCTCAATTGCAATTCACTTCTACTTTATCAAGAACATTTGAAAATACACAATGTTTAAGTAAAATTTATGCATGTCAGTGAAAATTATTATTAAAATTCAACTGGCAATACATTATCTAGGTTAAATTTCTATTAGGCCAATTTAAAACAAATACAATTACATCATCCAAAAGATGGTAACTTAGAGAAGGCTTGTTATTGCAGACAATTCTAAGTGAACATAATATAATATAATATAATATAATACAATATAATTTTAATTTAACAAACCAACATTCTCTACTAGCACCACCGTCAATGCGACAAGATATTAAAATAAGAAAGAATAAGTGGAACTTTATAAACAATATCTAGAATATTCATACAAGATACCAATATTTCTATAAAACATTTAAAACAACAATAATTTTTGTTATAATTATAATTTGTATATGTAAACCTTATATGAACACATTTGAATATATCTGTTATAGATAATATTATTATACATTATTATATATTCGATACAAAAGGTATTTTCAAATAATATTTTGAAAGAGGCATACGAATGCATCTGTGAAAACAACTGAAGCCATATTTATTGGCTGGTGCAAAATATCTGCCCAAAATATTCTCTAATTCTGCAGTAGAATAGATTTTGATTTGCTTACACTCATACATCGCGCAAGCGTACTGAATTTTTTTCTTCTATATTAGAATTATAGTTAAGTATGTTACTTAACAATAAAAAAAAGAATTCTTGCAAAAAAAAAAAAAAGAAGAAGAAATTATTAATAACATTACACTATGGTTGTTAATGTTAAACACAGTATTCAAAAAAGAAAATTATCTTTTGGGAGATGTTATTTATTTTAATTTTAAATGTACTTGAAAAAGTAAAAGTGAATTATTTCCATAAATTTGGATGAAATCTCATAACCAGTGCTCAAAGCGGGGAAATAAGATAGTTGTAGACCAGTTTGTAAACTATATATTAATAATAACCAAACATTAACATCATTAATAGGGGCTGTTCAAGTATTATGTAAGCAATCAAAGAGGGAAGGGGAGGATTCAAGCTTTGCTTATTTTTCCTGACGGGGGGGGGGGGAATCAGAGCAATGCTTACGTAAGACAGACAAGCATGCACGCATTGGGCGACAGATTAAAAATAATGATCGACTTTTTCCTTGGCATTTCAAGTGTACTTTCATGTTTAATTTGTTACATTTTAATTCAGGAGTGAATATCTTGTATTCCTAATATATTATTATTATATATATTATTTAAATTTGTAAGATAATTTAGAAGTATTAAACTAAGAATTAATAAAAGTGTTAAAACGTTGATATAATTTTGACTGTTTAATTTAGTGTTCAGTGGTATTTGGCAAATTTTATGTATGCAAGGAAGGTCAGGCATCTGTTTGTTTTTCCTTACGGTGGGGGGGGGTCCTCTAAAATGACTAAAATGTGCTTAGGTACTACTTGAACAGGCCCATATTATAAGTTCAGGAAAATTTCGAAACTATTTTATGATACTACAAATTTATTTTTAGTTATGCCACTAATGAAACCATGGAAGCTTTTTCTGTTATAAGGTTGAAAATGTGCACAACTGAAGAAACATTCATTCAAATCCTCCACTCTTCAGTATGGCAGTTCTCTCTCCTTTTCTTTTCAAAATTCATACATCAGTAGATATTTACCAACGTTCAAAAATGGCAAATTAGTACATTAAATAATATATGCTATCTCGGATGGAATATTAATATTCAAAATACAAAAAGCATGCAATTAAATAAACAACTTTAATACAAAAGGATGAATGCTTTTTTTGTTTCCTTCTAATTCTATTCTCTTTTAAGATCCTTATATTTATATATTTTGTGTATATATATATTTTAATTAGGCCTACAATTAAATTATTGTATGCAAGGTTATTACATAAATGTAAGTATTATGAAAATAACCGATTTAAGAAATAGTTTTTAAATAATCAAAAAGTGTTCTGACGAAAACAAAAGGAAGCCAAACATTTGATTTTTTAATGTCATTGATAACTTAGGGCTGTTCCTATGCAATACTGCCTATTTCTTTGAATAACTGAAAATGAATGCATTAAGCTGCAGTGTTGGTGTAGGGGTGGGGGGGGGGGGGGCGCAGTGATTTCGATAACTGCCGTTCTGCCATATGTAAGTATATAAGTGTATAATACTAAGTCCTTTTTGTTTTCTTCGCAGTATTAATTTAGACTGTCAAAAAAGATACAATAATTTTATTTAACTCAACTTTGTTTAACTTAATTCTTTTCTTTGTTCAAAGTCATATTCAGAAGTTCCAGGACTGAATTAAACCAATACAAAGTAATGGTATGGCTTTAAAATGGAGTGACCATCTTATCCTGCCACACTTAAAGCACTGGAAATAACATACACCTTATTCAATTGTTATTCATCTTCTGATACTTTAGAAAAGCAGTAACATTCAAGGCAAACGTATATATCTTTAAAACAAGGAATAGGTTCTTTTCGCCCGGCACACTGGTTAAATAACGTCAAAATTGTCGTTTTTTAAATTAAGAATTCCTAAAATCCTTGATAGTTTCAAAATACAAGCATCTTCTTACAATTTTTAAGTATATAATCTGCTGCAAACTGAAACTGTTTCGCTATGAAAATAATTGCCAATGTTTGGTAAGATAAACAACTTCACACAAAATAGTTAGAAATAAAGAATACAAATACGCAGTAGTTAAAAACTAAACGAGAAATAAAGGATTTAGTTAACACATATGATGGCTTTCTGATTTCTGTCTCCTCTATTCGCATCCATTAATTTATATATTATATAATTACAGTTGAATTATATGCTTACTATTAAGCAGCAAAAATGACCTCTCAAGAGAAGCGTTGCATTACTTAAATAAGAGAATACAAAAATACTCATTAAAATATAGTTTCTTATTTAAGTTAAGAGATTTGTTATTAGCTAATGTCTTGAGATTTATGATTACGTAAAGTGTACATACATCCCAGTGCATCAAAAAGAAATGCGTACTTAGTAAGCAAAACTAGTCCGATTGCTTTTGTTTAGGCATTTCGCTGCTGGAGTTGCTCTGTAATTAGAATACTGCAAATACAGGAACTGTGCAAACTTAAAACGGGTTTTTATAGAAAACTGGTTATAACTACAGTTACAATTGAGTGATTAATTACTTAACGACGGCTATACTTAATAAGAACTCCAAAATCGTAAAACAAAGCATGATTATCAGTGACTCTTAACTCAATTTCAGTAAAATTATATAACACTTCAGGTCATAACTGATACAAAGAGAAAAGAGGACAAACATTTAAATTTTCTGTTATACATTTCGGAGAGTTCAGTGCATTCTGATTTCACTTTTCAGAAGAATAATTACTATTACTAATTATAATAATACGAAAATAAGTGATAGCAAAGCAAAGCATCTTAAACGAGTAATAATACAAAAACTATATACAATAAATACTGGTCTTTTGGTTAACTTATTACAAGTTTATTATAAGTTTAGCTGTGTTTAACGATAAAATGTTGTTAAAAAAGATATATTTAAAAAAAAAAAAAATCTCAAAGAGGCAATTTGAATGGATGTAAAATATACCGTTTAAAATATATTTCTATAATATTTTGATATTTAAATTAGAATAATTGACTGGGTTATCAAGAACCTCCATTTTTTCTCATCCATACCTGATATGCGTCGTTATACTGAATGTTACAAAAAAAACCAGCGTTAATCTGGTACTAACTTATTGAAAGAAAATTACTTTCAGTTGCAACAAATTACCAAAACCAGATAGAATTAAGTGAAAGAAAACTAATACATAATCATCAGCACTACATCATTTCAAAGAAACGGTTTTAAAAAGAAACAATAAGTTGTTAAAAACCAGAAGAGGTGGTGATGGGGGAGGGGATCAAAATCTTCTTCTTTAATTACAAACTGTACCTGCAATGAAATAGAAACATAAATGTTAAAATAATAAAAATGTGCAATATTTAATTCACGGAATTAGGAACAGCGTGCATTAAAGTATAAAAGAATATATATTTCAACTTAACCCTTTTTCTTTATTTTATTATTTTTTACGTAAATAAGCAAAAAAAATTGGAAAGTAAAAAAAAAAAAAGTAAATTAAAAATAACAGTAATTGAACAACATTAAGAGCTTATTACTATATTTACTATGTAATTTACCCTTTATTTCTGAAAACTTCATAGATAAAAATTTATGAAAGAAATGATACAATGAAATTGATGATAGAAATAAAACCGAAAAATGTTTTTAAATAATAAAAGAGAAAAGAAAGAATTCTACAATGCAGTTTTCCTATAAATATAAAATATATGTTTCAAAAAATATTATGTTCTCAAACATAAGTACACTTTTAATCATGGCTGTGGAGTCGGTACATAAAACCTTCGACTCCGACTCCTTAATTTATGGTAACCCCGACTTCTTTTTGTATACATCAATACAGAAAATAAAATAAATAAATACATCACATGCTTTTCACAATCGTCATCTTCTATAAGACACTGACATATAGAATGTTTCCGGACTTTTCTGTTGTTATTGTAACAGGTTCAAAAACATCCAACTTCGTTTACACTTGTTTTGCCATTGTGAAGTTTTTTCATGGGGTTCTGCTTTCATTAGTATAAATATCAGAAAATACGTTAAGTTTTGAAATTTGCAAAGACTTAAATTTAAAATATATCCTGAAAACAAATTTAAATTATAATATAATTTGTTAGGAGTCGGAGTTGGAGCCTGTACATTTTTACCAACTCCAACTCCAGTAATCTAAAGCCCCGCGAACACCATCCAACTTTGCACCAACTTAGTTGGCTAACTTCAAGTCCACCAACTTTTTGTCAGCCCCGAACACCATCCAACTCGCAAATGAGTCGGCCGTGATTGCAGCAATCCCATAATGCAATGCGTTTCCCCCAGCAGCTGTGGAAAATCCGAAAAAATCGAGGTTTTGAAACCTTTGATAAATTCTGCCGCATACATTTACTGCATTTCAGTATAAACTTTATTTATGCATGAAAGAAACTCACAATACTCTGATATTCATTGTGTACATGCTTGTCTTTGACTCGAATCGGTGAACATCGTTTTAGATGCCATTTCTTCCATGGGCGTGATGTCACGACTGACGTGTTCCAACGCTGTCCTGTGATTGGATAATTCCGACCGACTTCCAACCAACTTTCCGAGTTGGTCCTGCACAACCAACTTGAGTCGACGGACTAAAGTTGGTGCCAAGTCGCTGAAAAATGGGCTCAAAACTGTCTCTCGTGATGTCAAAATCGGCCGACTAAGTTGGTGCAAAGTTGGATGGTGTTCGCGGGGCTTAAGAATTGCTTCCAACTCCACAGCCCTGCTTTTAATTACTTAATTTCGTGTATAACTTTGGTTCCACTCCAACATTCTCTTACTGAACCTTTACTCCGTATAAGCACTCACAATGTAACTATTATTGCCTTTTTCCTATTTGAACACCACCATAAAACCCACCAACTTTAAAAATCCTGCAGAGACATCAAAAGCACGTGAATACTCCTCAGAGAACAGCTCACACTAACTTATCTACGCAAATTAACCAGGAATGGATCTTAAGATTTTGACAGGTTTTTTTTTAATGCATACCGACTGCCATCAGGAAAGGAGCAAACTTATTTACAGGAGGGCCAAATCAAAAAAAAGAAAAACAATTCTTTTTGGCAGGTCAAAGACTTCCATTCATTAATTTTTCTAAAAAATTCATTTAAAAACAATGATAAACATCCATACAACAGACTGACATGAATATTTTTTTTAATATATTGAGAATGAGAAGCAACCATAAATATCTACTATGTTGTTTTAAGTTCATTCAGAGGATAAGTGTGTAAGAGAGGAGGTGATTCTCAAGAGAGAAGATTTACAAATCTGTTTCTAAGATCACTTCCTAAGTTTCAAAGTTGAAAATACTTGTTCACATGAAAATGAGGATGCAAATGTTGCCATATATTTTTAGGCATGATTTTACAAAAATCCAGATTTGCCGTGTTCAAAAAAAAGCCTGCTTCATTTGCAAACTGCACTAATTTGAGCTGTAAGTCAGTTCTCACTTTTTTATAATTCACATTAAATGGCGTGCTAAAAATTTCAAGGCCGAGCTAAATATTCTTAAAATCTTGAAAACATTGTATAAATTCAGCTAGCAGTTTTCTTACACAGTTTTCATAATGAATGACTTTTGTTATCTGAAATAAGTGCAACAGACTTTAGCCTTGGAAAATGCGGAGGGAAAAAAAAACCCACTCTTAAATAGGTGGTTGGCAAAAATTATTATTTATCTTGCATTTGGCCCGAGGGCCGTAGTTTGCCCATCCCTGGTTTCACGGCAATACACATAAAGGAAAATGAGGATGCAAATGTTGCCATATATTTTTGGGCATAATTTTATAAAAATCCAGCTTTGTTGTGTTCAAACAGAAGTAATACATGTATTACTTTTCGGTAGATTTTTACGAAATGTCTGAGTAGAAAACTCTTATTCCCTTGAAATGCTTATGTAGACCGAATATGGAAACACGAACACTGATATTAATGTTTTGCTGAAGTATAAATAATGCTGGAGTTTGGTCCTGCCACTATTACAATCCTGTGAACTTCTAAGAAGATCTTGGGGAAATTAATTAATTCAATATTCATGCACAAGCACAGAATTCCAGAAATGACCAGAATTAGGTTGACAAAGTATAACCTTTATTCTTTTTCTGTACATCTATGTAACTACGTATTTGTTATATATTAATTAGTATATTAATACATAAATTAATTATCTATTAAATGTATTGAATTTACCGAGTTGAGGTGATCTTGCTTCTGTACTAGGATTATTTAAACCTTCCAAAACGGCATTGGCTTGTCGTTCAGATGTATATTCCAACCTGGCCAAACTTAAAGCTTCGGAATACTCCGTTCTTGCTTTTGTTACTAGTTCCATTAATTTAAAATAGTTGTCCTGTAAAACAGAATAAAAAATAATAAAAAAAAAATCTGGCTTTCTATACACTGAGTTGTCAGTTTAACAGATACACCTATCTATTACATGAATAGGTAGTGTGAGTATGCATGTTTGTATCATTGCAGATTTATTATTATTAACAAATGATAATTTTAATAAAAAGAAACATATAACTTATTTAAGACAGAACTGAAATAAAACAGGATTCAACAGATCTCAAATTTAATATCGGGTGTATCAGTTGACCTGGTCAACCTAGAAACTTCTTCCTGGGAGCCAGTTTTATACATTTTCACAAGAATAACGGTATCCTTACACAAGGTGGACACCGAGAGGCTTTACCTGTATACAGTAGTGGACATACACCCAACATCAATACAAGCAACTCATGACATTGAACGCTTGTTATTGACCGTGCGATAATTCACAAAGGCAGGCAGGGAAAGCGGTGAGTTTTGGTTGACATTAAACCAACATGTGTCTGTCATTAAGTTTATTTATGAGGTCGAAAAACAACATCTCTGCAGCAAGACGTTTATTCGATGAGGAGTATGGTTTTTCTCTGAAACGTGAAACAATGACTGCAATCAAGAAGAAATTTGAAGACATTGGTTCTGTTACAACAAAATAATGCTGTGAAAGGGTCACACACCACAATCACAACCAAAGAGAACCAACACATCAAGGCCGAAGCGTTGGTGAAAAGTCCAAAAAAGTTAATGGAAATTGATTGCGTCCAACTAATACACCTTATAGATTTAGATTATGTAATACAAATCCATTGAATCAGTTTATTCTCCTGCCTTTGGAGTACACATAGGGCTGTAGTTGTGCTTTTTAAGGTCAAAATGACAACTTCATCATTTATCAGGTATCCTTTCTCTTATTAATAAATCAACAGTTTACAAATGCCAATCAATTATATCATGCAAAAGTATATGAAAATGAAAAGTAATTCTGAATTCTACAATGAAACTTCAACGCAAATGATTAATTTGAAACTTTGATATTGTATTAAAAATTTCCAATTAATTAAACACATTGAACTAATTATATACAGTGTTACCTCCTTGAACGGACACCTCTAATTAGCGGACATTATTGCGAGTCCCAGTCCCTTACAATAGGACATTCCATGTTATCCACTCCGAATAGCGGACACTCTGAATAGCAGACAGTTATTTTTAACTGTAAAAAAAAATTGTTTTTCGATTATTATTTTGACAAACCATTATGGTTGTATTTACATTGGTGTCCCATACATTGATACATTGTATCGGTATCCCTCCCCCCCCATACATTGATACATTGCAATGTAATGGGCCGGTGATTCAATGCACGAATCTCAGGCCCTTTTTTTCACTGCAGTTGCTTTGTAAATGTCAATACCTCATAAAGATATCCTATAAACGTGTTGATTAAATTTAGTGCGAATTAAAATGGCGTCAAAAAGGAAGAGATTGGCACTGAAAGAAAAAAATTGATGTTCTTGAAGTTGCTGAAAAAGAAAGCTGAGTGTGCGTTGTCTTGCTGAATGTTTTAAGGTTGGTAAAACTTAGAGATAAGTGAACTTTTGAAGGACAAAGATGAGATTAAAAAAATGTGGATGGTGAATTCAAACGAAAATTCAAAGAATTTGAAGTTTCGTAAAACTGAAACAAGCAAAATCGACGAAATGGTGATAAAATGGTTTTGCTCTGCTCATGCAAAGACTCATGCAAAGAACATTCTTAAAAGCGGTGTTTTGCTTTAAGAAAAAGCCAGAGAATTCGGTCAACTTTAGGATCGGACACGTTTAAGACATCAAATGGATGGCTAGAAATTAATTTTCTATGTATTATAATTAATTTTGTCATTAATTTAAGTAAGACAAACGGATTAGCACTCATTTAAAAAGGAATATAGTAAATAATTTTCAATTGTTCATATTCTCTCTCGTATCGCAATGGTAATTGTAGAAATATAATTAAGATTGTACGTAATTTTTCATTAAATGACATGCTATAAGCTAAAAAATGAAAAAAAGATAGTCCTCCCCAATAGCGGACACCTCCCAATAACGGACGAACTTCCGGTCCCGTGACTGTCCGTTATTCGGAGATAACACTGTATCAACTAACATGCAACATTATTAATAATAGCAAAATTTTACATGCGTAATACATATATAACAAGAAACATAAGCATAAAAACGCACACATTTAAAGCATTCACTGAGCTATTTTATGAAAATTTTGTATCGGGAACCCAAGACAGACTGTTTCAAGCTCAGTTACTCATAGCTCAGTGGAATCCAAAGAAACATAAACAAAAGATAAAATTAAACAAAACAATGGCTCTCCAGTTAAAAAACATCATGAGCACTAGGCAAATCCAACTGACGAGAGGTATGAACCTCGGAAACAGTCTGTATTAGGTTCCCGATATGAAATTTCTAAAAATAGCTTAAATGAATCCTTTAAATGTGTGCATTTTTAAGCTTATTTTTCTTGTTACATATTTACTATGCACATAAAATTTTGCTATTATGTATATATCTGCTTTACAAGTTAATCTTCCATAAGCTAAGCGTTCTGCTGGGGGGATTAAGTTATTGCCCTTTTCATTCTTAATTTGTTTTTAAGATGTTTTTTTTTTAATTCAAGGGCCACTGTTTTTGTTCAATCTTGTCTTTTGTTTATGTTTCTTTGGATTCTACTGAGCTATCAGTACTGGGTGAATCCAATTGACGAGAGGTAGGAACCTCGAAACAGTCTATCCTGGGTTCCCAGTACAAAAGTTCCAAAAATAATTCAGTGAATCCTTTAAATGTATGAGTTTTTATGCTCATTTTTCTTGCAGCATTATTAACAAAATGCATTAGTCTATCATAAACATTTGTTGATTAGTTAAAACATTTCAGAAAAATGTAGTGCCGAAATTAAAAATCCTGACTTCAAAGTGAAGGAAGAATTGCTAACATACAGGTCGGGTAGCAATTCACCGTCAAAAGCAATTTTAACGATTTTCTTTTTCTGTTAAATTTCATTCTTTTGCAATAAAAAAGTTAAAGTATCCCACTTACAGGCCTACAAAGGCCTATGGGATGGCTGGAGGGTAGGCTCCAGCATTCACGACCTAACGGGACGAATTGAGGTCGGGGGGTCAGCCCGACGCCCGCCCGCCTTTAACTCCCGGGAAAGAAACCCGGTACCCATTCTAGAGAGGGCTGGGTAGACCCTAGGACCCGTTTGGAGGAGAAAGGAGCATGGAAAAATTCCCTAACCCACTCGGCTACCGGGCCCACCATTCTTTTGCAATAGCCATGAAAATTTCAACAAATTTTAATCCCTCTGAGGATAAATGTGAACAGAATTCATGTCAAAAAGTAAAGAGAGATTATTATTAGATGGAT
Source organism: Thereuonema tuberculata (assembly GCA_023159025.1). Lineage (NCBI taxonomy): Eukaryota > Metazoa > Arthropoda > Chilopoda > Scutigeromorpha > Scutigeridae > Thereuonema > Thereuonema tuberculata. The sequence continues at coordinate 41,607,468 of JAFIDM010008419.1, read as the reverse complement.
TTTTTTACAATTTTTAAGTATGTATTTCTTAACATCAAATTTAAACAAATCATGTGAAATTTGAAAGGATTGCACAAATAATGGTAAAACACTATTGCTATATTTTGACATCGTCAATTGTAGTGAGGAGGATTACGGGGTTTTGGCATGGATTTTAATACAGCACAGGCAGCCTTCATATCTGGGAACCCAAAGAAAAGTGAATTAAACTAAACTGCAAGTTCATAGACATTCAATAAAAAAAGAAAAAAAAAAAAAAAAAAAAAAAAACTAATAATAACAATTCAGAAAATTAGCTTTCAAAAATCAGATTTCGTTTGCAAGTTTCAAAAGACTTTAAGAAGACCAATCCAATGATTATTTCTCTTACTTGAGATCCTTCATAGTTGAAAATGCCAATACAACTAACAGGAACTTTTTTCAGGCAAACACGTCCTAAGGCCTTCCTTCCCATAGAAAACACACAAGGAATATTCTGTTCCTCAGCTAGCCTTATAATGGTAGTGACAGCGTCATCCAGTCCACCTAAATAGCAGAAAAAAATATAAAAATATATTTATTCCAATGCTTAATAATTGAAATACAGTATGCGCCAAAACAAACAGTACAGAAAGTGGAGATTGAGCATTTAATAGACAAACATGTTCACTGATGACGGTCTGTATAAAACTGTTCAAATTGATGTCCATTGCATTTAAAACAACATTCAAAATGTTCTTGTAGATTCTCAAACATGTTTGTAAATAGAGGTTGCTGCAGTTGGTAAAAGCATGCCACTATCTTTTCCCGTAATTCCACAATTGTTATTGGTGGGTTCTCCTTAAAAATGAACTCCTATATCACATCCCACATAGGCATCGGTTGATGTAAGATCAGGTGAATGCAGTGGGTAAGGAAAATTTGTTCCCAGAGTGTTTCTGAAGAAAAGCGAGTGAGTTTCTGGGTCATGTGGCAGGAGACCTGTAACACCTAGTTCAGGAGCCATCCAAGATTCTCAATGTTTATTATCGTAACTGGTCGACCTGTGCAGTCCTTTTTTTGGTTGAGGAAAGCTTCCTGTATGGCAAAACTTCTCAACCACTTATAAAATAACCATATTACTCAGTGGTATTACTTTTCATGATATTCATTTGAAACGTGTTTCAAACTTGGGCCATTTCCACGTCCAAGTCTGTACGAATGAAATAATAATTAACAATAAATACTTTTTCCTCTGTTGTGAGAACCATTGCTGCAATACTACATTCAACACTGCATCTACAATATGACTTTGTGTACTAGCAAATTAATCAAGCCCATGTTGCATGGCGCACAACAGCAGGAGCGGCGAGGCCATTTGTTGGTTTTGGGACATACTGTGTAACTCATTTTACCTAATGTAAGCTATAAGGATTTTACTCCACAATCTCAGTAAATGTTTTCCATTCATACGATCTGTTATTTTCTGTGCCATCCAATCTGATTAGAGTCAAACTATTAAAACAAATGATTTAATGTTTTACTTTATAAGTATTAAGTTCATATTTCCTCCTAATGTATTTTATTTAATAAATTTTATTGGTGTAAGATGTGGTTATTTAAGTTTACTTTAGTTTGTTAAATGAGCATTACTTTCTACTTTTATTTTACTTGCAGTGAAAAATAAAAATTAGGCACAAAATATATTAGGTATTTTAAAATGTAATCCACAATTACCAATGCATGATTTCATCAAGGGAGATATGCTCATATAGCTAGACTCACTGACAAAGTTTAAAGAGCCCATTTAAGTTTGTTTTCACTAGACCTACTGTGCTGCTGCTGGTGCCATCATTCACTGGACCACTGTAATGTTATGTCCATTTTTCACTCGTGGACCAGGCCATGGCTATTCCTACCAATTCTAACGTCCAAAAACAACCAAGAGGAAATTCGGCCCATCTGAATTAGAGGTGGAGCAGTCTGAATCAACAAACATCCCTTACTTCCAATGGACACTACTCAAAATTGCATGGGCCTTGACCTTGCAAATTATGGTTCAAGGGATTAGTGAAGGCGTACAGTAAGCACCCTCCATTGTTGCTAAATAAGAAACTGTTGTTATGTATTATTTTTATGGAAGAGATGCTTTTTTCGATCTTCTACCAAACAATACCTGTAGACAACTGGTTCCCTTCATCCAAACCCAGTTTTATAACTTCCTTATGAAAGCTCAGTTCATTTAATAAAAAAATCAGTGTTTGATGTGGAGTGGAACAATGTAGACTGAAAATCAACTGCATGTTGACAGAAAAACAATGTGGTTGGAGCCACTTGCCATATTGTACAAACAACTATCATGGAACGGAGATAAGCTTGAAAAATAGCTATTTTTCAAGGGCTCGTGACACCTCAAGATATCCTGATGGGTCTCCTCCAGCTTTTTTCTAAGGTGCCATCTCAAAAAGACACTTTTTAACAACATTTCTCATTACAAAGAAAATCTGAAACTTCACCTCAAATGACTGTTGCGAATATAAGTAATAAACTCCTTGTTGAGTAGCACAGAACATTGTGAAAATGAGTGAATGATTGAGTCACTTTCGCCATCGTTTAGTTACTGTACTTCAGTCATGTATTTTATGTATTTTGTTTGTGGTATTACAGTAGAACTCCAATTATCTGGATTAATTGGGGATTGGCATGATCCAGATATGCAGAAATACCAATGATTGGGTCATAAGTGAAAATTACGCTAGCAAAGTGTTATTGTGAAACTGTAGTACCGCATGTAATAAAAGAATCAAAGGCACAAATACGTACCTGTATTTAAATACAAAAGTGCTTTTTTAAAGTACAGTACGGTACATGCAATGAAACATTTAAAGGAACTCTTCACATTGCAGCACAGAACAGAACATTACATATATATGTATTCTAAAACGAAATGTCACTGAATAAATAATTTCTAAGTTTTCTGATAATCGATCTGGATAATTGGCAATCCGGATAATTGGAGTTCTACCGTTTATTACAAAGTGAAATTTCGGCTGTGAAAATGAACATGCTGCATGATTGAGAAAAATGACAGATCTCTCATTCTTTATCAGAGAAAATTAAACAGACAGAATTAGCATGTAAATGAAGTTAAACACTGACAATATGACATCAATGAATAAAAATGTATATGATATAATATTTTTCCCATTATTTTAACAAATAAGGCAATTAACAGCAAGAATTTCATAACAACAGAAAACTTCCTAAAAGCATTAAACATTTATCAAAATTATAATTTACACAACTTATTAAAACTGTATGTCATACCTTTGGACCTAATTTTATCCAGATTGGGAGCAATTATTAAACATTTAAGTTTCCTTAGTTTTAGATGTTTGGTAACTTCTCGTAAACCCAAGACAATACGACGGCGAATTCTAGCCTACAGAAATAATAACAAAAATATTTTATTAAATTTTTCGGTACTTACTTACTGTTAGGACCCATTTTTTAATAATCAATTTCTGGTGTTCTTTTTTCATTTATTTTCTGTGTGTGTGTGTGTGTTGTTGTTTTTTTTTTTTTAAAAAAAAACAACTTTGAGTGATATTGATGATACTGCTGGTCATTTCGAAATGGAAAGTATTTTTTTCCCCTTCTTATTTCCAAACAAACATCCTGGAAAGGATCTCACCTCAATTAACCTACCCTAGTGTTAATTCAAAGGAAAATGTCTTTTTTGTTTTTTGTTTTTCCCAAATAATATCAGATAATAAGTATCTATTTTTATTACGTATTGGAGAGGTTAATGATTTAAAATACGCACCAGAAATCGATTATAAAAACAGGGTCTTGATAGAACATAAATACTTTTCTAATAAGATTCTTTAATTTATTGTAAAGTAGTAGTTTAACTAACAGTTTTTTACGTGTACTGTAAAGTTTTAATAATATAGGTAACATCTGTACACTTGACTAGTTAAAAATTTAATAAGAATTAAAATTACATAAAAACTAAAAAATTAAAAGATTAAAAACATGCAATGACCAGGTTTCTCTCCCGAGAGGGAATTTTTTCAAATTGATGAAATACAGGAACAACAGGTCTATTTATTAAATCAATTGTCCGATTGGGTGGCGTTACTGACATTAGTGATCCCATTTGGTGTCTTGAATTAACAAGTCATGACGATCTTGGGCGGAAGTTTGTTACATTGTTTTTTTCTTTTGCATTTACCTTTAAAGGATCCTTATGATAAAGCCGTGTGTGGAAACGAATAAGATCCTGTAGCAAAACTGTCACAAGTTCGTCAATTTCACTTTTCAACATGTGATTGCAGTACCTAAAAAAATAAAAAAAATAAATAAATACTAAACGAAATGTTCCTGAAAGAACTTGCAGCCTACTGTCAACAACAAAGAGAAAAGAATATTCGCTAACAAAGACACAATCACAAGTAATCAGAAGCATGCATTTCTGCTTACAAAATCTTAAAAAGAGTTATCTGCAAATACGTAAAAGGGAACTCACTCTCTGAACCTTCGACTATGAATAACTGACTTCGCATAGATCAGGTCGTCTGATTCCTGCTTGATCAGCTGTGACAAACTGCTCGATCCCTTTGAACAGGAGCTCGAATCCTCACACACAGATTCTTCTGTTATATAACCTTAAAAAAAATAGTAACAATAAAATGTTTCATTTATTAAACTAAATGACAATGGCAAGCATTACATTTTACAAGTAAACACGACTGTTGATCTGAATCTCAAAATACTTTACCAATTTTAATCTCATAATGTGTATCCATCTCAATTTTAATATCTGTGGTTTGACTCGATTAACTATAGATCTACGTTCATTTCGATAACCTTTTGTACCAAAGGATAACAATGGACCACTTGAGGATAGGCGGGGCTTTGTAGTTACAAAATATCCCACCAGGCTACTGCTTGGCTTGTGGGATAAACAAAGCCATGTGCTTTGTTTTAACCTGTGTAGATATAGAGGAAATATTATATTAAAGAAGGATATTCCAAGCGTTTTTACAGAATTATTACAATAAGGAACTGCACAGTACTGAACCATCCGTCTTGAAATATCAAAAATCGACGATTGTTGAGTACTTCACACTAAGTTATGTACTCGCCTTATGGGCTATAATATACTCGCTGTTATTATCCCACAAGATCTCTCAGCATGTGCTTACACGTTATACTTGACATCGGTAGGGACGTAAACCTCAAGTGGTCCATTACAAAATAACCACTTTAAAGTATCAACAATGGTGCAGAATTGAAATATTCATAATTTACACTTAGTTTCTTCATTTATTTATGAGATTGATAGATTTTTACATTGGGATGTTGATAATTTAAAAGTGGATTGATTGACTTTCAAGATCATGAGGGCTTCAAGACATGAAAAAGAAATTCTTCAGAAAGAAACAAACAAACACGAGATTGACTTTGGAATATTTAGTACAAAATTTACACTGACACATGTATATTATAGTTAAAAGGTTAACGGAAGTCATAGGGGACCATGAAGCACCATAGGGCACTGAAGGCCGGGCCCCCACATGAGGGAGGACATCAGGCAATCTCTTAGCACAGAGGTCCGGCCATCAAAAAAAAAAGAGAGATAACATGAAGTAGCCTATCACTTCTCGATTTTTTTTTTATTATAATTAAGGCTACATTTTATATAAACTACTTTTCTGCTTTGACTGTCTGCATAGAACTATTCTGCATTTCAACGTTTGCATAGTGCGAATTTTTTTTCTAAACTTTATTTCTAAACTTTTAGGTAGAGCTCGAAAAAGAAGATGTCGATGTTAAATTAATTTACTCTAAAAATAATGCTAATAACTGTGTGACATGTTTAAAAGGGAGAAATATGAACTCATGCGGTGTTTTCACAATATTTTTGGCTAAGAATGGTTTTGACCATAACAAATTTAGCTTCTTTATTGTTCTTTTTGTTATTTTATGATTGATTTCATAGGCCATTTTTTAAATATTTTTATTTTTTTATTTTTATGCTTTCAGTTTTTACTTTTATTTTAAACTTATTGATGGCATTATTATTGTATACTTTTAACTTTTATACTTATTATTGTGATACTTTTAATTACTTATTTGTATCACACCAAATTTAAATGTAAAAACTACATTTAAATTTGGTGTGATGTTACAAATATTTAATAGTAGAGGCTTTAGAAGAGAAGACCTACTAAAAAAAATATGGGAACTTTACATAAAAAATTACTTATGTTTTACCAGTAAATAAATGAAAGGAGCCATGTCTAATCTACAAAACAAAATTAAAGAAGACATTAAATACAAATTAATAAAGACAGAAACTAAAACTAGAAAGAAGACTTAAGAATTCTCGATTTGTAATTGACTTACATTTCAACTTTTAGAAAACAATATGACAATATACTGATTCTTACCATCGGTGTCTGATGTGCCCCCAGAAGCAATGTTATTTTTTCTTTTTTCTTGTAACAACATTAGCCTCCTCTTCTCTGCTCTTTCATTTAAAATTACCTAAAAAAAAAAAAAAATCAATTTTTGAAACCTTACAGCAGCTTTTATCAGTGTAGAAAGGAAGAATCCGAGACTTTTTGTTCTGACAATTCTTTAATAGAACTAGTGTGTTTTCATGCAGGGACCGTCTGAAAGTGTCATTTCTAAGTAAATATAGATTTTTAATTTGCTTTTCTGATCACTTTAAGCATTGATTTAATAAAACTTTTCAGTCTAAAGCAGTGGCTCTTAACATTTCCTGCTTCAGCATCGTTTTGTTCCATTGAAAAGCTAATGTAGGACAGATCTATAAATGAGGGGACACAATCATAGTGGACCACGTCCATCCACACTAAATTGAAGAAATCACGGTTTGAAGTTTTGAAGTCTATGGAAGTAATATTGTGAAAACAAATGTCTCTGGGAGAGAAAACGTATTAATCACTTGATTCACTATGGAAGTGAAAGAACATGTTTTTATATATCTCCATTTTTAAAAAATACGGAATTGCTATGGTTGTGAGCCCCTCAAATAGATCATTCAGAGAGGATAAATATTAGCTTAAAATAAGATTTTATACACATAAATCGCCAGCTTCTTCATGTGGAGCAGAATATAAAAATAACAGTCCTCAATTTGAACAAATCTGCTGTGGTGTAATGCTGACCATTGTTGCAAGGCAGCAACAATGTATGTGCAGATCGGTGCAGGCAACAACTGGACGTATAGCTGTAAACTACATTGTAGCCAGTCAGCTCATTAGTAAAGATGCTGATGAATCTTATGACGCTTGGTTTAATATAAGTTATAGTTGCTAATAGAGTGCATTGAAAGTGTTTCATTATAACGACTTTTGTTTAGTATAATATTGACAGACTCCTTACATAGCAAGAAAAAGTACGCTATGATCTTGTGAGGGTTGTCAACATCTAAAACATGGTCAGAAGCAGATGATATATCAGCAAAACCAGTTCGGATGTCTTTTTATTTGTATTTTAGTTGAATGTATTATTATTTTTATTAAGCTATGTGTTTAGAATCTATTTTTAAACCTATATCGACAATACATGTTAACTTTCTCGTAACTTTAGATGGATTTAGAATTACATTTCTATTTTTTCTTAGAATTAAACATTGCACGCAGTCTTGAAAAAAAGCATCTATAAGTAAACAAATTAGTGAAGTAGCTGTTGTTTCCTGCAAAATTTTTGTTTTCATTAATTCGGCACATCTTTTTAAGATTCATGTATATTTCTGAATCAGAAGACTAAAATTTTTTTAATTCTTACTAAAATATTGTCTTCTGATTCAGAAATGTAAACAAGTGCTTTTGCAAACAGCAGAACATATAAAAGCAATTAAAGTTAAAAACTTTAGAAATGATTTTCTTTTGGCAATATTTCCAACAATATTGGATTGGCCTCCAAGTAATAACAGTAGCGTTTTACCCAACACGATTTTTTAGATTCTCAGTATTATTCAATGACAAAGTGGTCAGCAGGAGTGAACTGCTTGATGTGTCATTTTGATAATGTTAATTTGAAGGCATTTCTAATGTCTTCATGTGATACACTTTGATTAGGTACTTGGTATAGTGCTTCAGCGTAGGTAGGATTTAAAGATTACCATTAAGGTCGTTTTAGATGTGCCCTTAAAGTAAGCAATCAATATGCCAACAACTCTTGGCCATAAGATTGCCACATTTGCTGTAAAATAGGATGTGATCTATTTTAAAGCTGATTGCTGTCTGTGTGAAATAACAATCTAACATCAGTGCACATGATGTCAAACCGAAGTTCAACAGCATTTGTGTCTTGTGTAATCAAAATTACTGTCTACGAAATTGACACTCACGATCACAGGTCATCTTTTCATTAGGTTTTCTTGGAAAAAGGATTTTTTTTTTTTTTTGTAATTCTTCGTTTTCAGTTTTAACATTTCTTGTTATATCTTGAACAGTGACGACATGCTTTTTTTGTGAATTCATTCAGTCGCCACTTCAGATTTTCAGGCTGGAACTCTGTATGACTTTGGTTTAATAAGGCAACTTTTTCTGGAAGCAACCAAGAAAACGTTGCCTTATTAACCAAAGTCGTACAGAATTCCAGCCTGAAAATCTGAAGTGGCAGGTTGAGTGAATTCACAAAAAAAAGCATGTTGTCACTGTTCAAGATATAACAAGAAATGTTGAAACTGAAAACGAAGACATAAAAAAAAAAAAAAAAATCCAGTTTAATTAATTAAAAATATTCTGCCACCTATTCTGAGGCATTGACTTTCATGTAAATCAGTGTTTATCTTCGTAAGCAAAATGTATGAAAAATAAACACCGATTTATATAAAAGCGGCATTAATTTATAATGATCCAAAGTCTTCTTTGGCAAAATAGAGGTAAAATTATTGGTGAAAATCAAAAATGTGTCTTTTATTTGTACTTATAAACCGAAAGAATTTTTTGATCAACCTAATAGAAGGGCAAACTAATTTTGTGTGTGTGGGTGTGCATTTAATTAATACACATTAAATTTTTCTTAAAAATATAATGCAAACATTACCTTTTTCAAAGCACTTAGTCTTTTCTTGGCGGGCGTCTCTCTTTCTTTCCCTCGCCTTCGTAAAGGAGCTGTAGAATCTAATATATTGGCTACAACAGGATAGACCTAAAAGAAACACACAGAAATTTCAGAATCCATGAAATCCCAAAGGCTACTGTATAGGATTCATACATTTTGAAGAAATTAATTTCAACGATTCTTTCAAGGACTTTCAAAGGCCATTACGAAAATGTAAGGACTACAGTAATATTCAATCATAATCGATTAAAATATTTATGTCTTTTGTTAAGATAAGTTTCAATTCTGATCATGTACTTTCATAGTATTGTAAGGCATAAGGGTGTACATGTTGATATAAGCTAAAGATAAGATGCATGCTTTAAATTAGACTAAACAAGCATTATTAAAATTATTAATTTGGAATATTTAATTAAAAGCTTTAAAAATATTTACTCAATTGATAATTCTGTTAAGGACCCATCAAGGATTTGAAGAAAAAAATAAAGAAAATAATAATAATAATAATCAATACATATATAGATATACAGGGTGATTCAGAAAGTACTGGAAAAATAGGCCTACAAAGAACGAACATCGAAATATTTTTCTGTCAAATTCGGTGTTAAAAAAAAATGAAATAGGACAAGGATTTCCGGATCGAACGTGCGATTCTGAGTCGGATGATGGGAGTCCCCTAGCCTTTTTTTCTGCCCATATGAAAAAAAAATGGTCTAATTAGCACCCTTCACAACCGGGAAGAGCAAGGAAAGGGAAGCGAGATACTTCCAGTACTTTATGAATCACCCTGTATAAAAGAAGAGTCTGTGAAGCCCTTTTTCTCGAGAACCTCCTGAGATACAGCGTTAAATGTAGTATCAAATAAAAGGTCCTGATGTGGAGGCGTGCATGAGCATGTTGACTTTTGTCAAAAGTAATTTTAATAAAAAATTTCTTAAAAAAATTGACGCCTCCTGGATCCCTGTTATTGCGTTCTCCTACAACTAGAAAGTGTTTGAATCCATTTGCAATAGGATAATGTTGCGAGTGGTTCAATCACAACATTTTTATCCCAATTGTCTTTGATTATTTTATTTGTTTGTATTTTTTAAATTTGATTTTTAAATTTCAATTGTATAACAATAATGTTGATTTGGATTAATAAAACTAATAAATTTTTGCAAATGAAAAAAAAAAAAATTTTGCGCTTGACTTTTAACTTAATACTCATGTAAATATGATTAAAAGATCTTATTTAATCTGAATTGCCACTTAATTATGATTAGGAGAACTATCGGTAGTTTTCGAACTGTATAATTTCTACAAGTTCTACTAGTAATAAAATAATGTCAAAGGTTTCAAGTACTGCATGAACCTTAACTATTTTTTTGTTCAATCCAACTTCCGGGCTCTCAGCACTTCGGCTATTTTGGCCTTGACAAGGGGAGATAATCGTGAGCTAAAATATTTAGCTGAAGAATCGTTGCTTAGGATACACCATAGGAGGCAGCTCAAATTATACCCATAGAAACGGATGAAATACAGAAGAAGAAAGTCACAACCATGCCAACTCTGGGATTCAAACCCAGATTCAGATGTATCAGCCTCACAGCAAGGCAGCCGTCTAGACCACAAGACTGTGCCTGAACGGCTTGAACCCTAAGTATATTACTATTTTTAAAGGAGAATGGGCAGATCTGCCCCACCACTGTATAGCGATAAGATATATATACATAAGGACAGATCTCCATAAACAGAACATTTTTTATTATTACGACTTGTCTCAATTATTAGTCCTTTCGGAGTTATATAATTCTAGATATGACTTATCTAGTTGACATCTTAATTTCTGGATTTATTAGATAATTAACATTTAATACTTATTTACTGTTACTGAAAATAAGTATTAAATCATAATTAATTAATAAATCCAGAAATTAAGATTTCAACTAGATAAGTCATATCTAGAATTATATAACTCCGAACGGACTAATAATTGAGACGAGTCATAATAATAAAATATGTTCTATGTAAGGAGATCTTTCTATAGGTATATATCTTATCACTATACAGGGTGGGGCAACTTCCCATACATTTTTGCCCATTGTCCTTTATTATAGAAATTTAAAAATAGTAATATATTTTGCTTTAAATGTATGTAATGAGAGCTAATTCAAATAAAACTTTAGTGGATTAACATTGAAACTTTTTTTTCTAATTCATTTTAGATTTTTTTATTTTTTATTTTGTGATTTTGTTCCATGTACTTTTTAAGAGCAATTCCAAACAGGAGATGTAAAAAGAATACACTACATTCTTATTTCATACATTTGTTTTTTCTTCCTGAATTGAATTCTAGTAAGTAGCTTTATCAGATCTGCACTTACAGTAGATTTGGTTAATTGGGATATATTGAGGACTAGAACACTTGGGTTGCTTGTATAATTTCAAATCAGAAATACTGAAGAAAGTTAAACAAACAAAACAAAATAATCAATGGAATAAATAAAAAAAAACTGATCAAGAAGAAAAAAAAAGGTTAAGTGAAAGGACTTTACTGTAATCTCCTTTCTGCCAATAGTTTTCAACGACATAAGAAGGGGATAAATACTGATATAACTATGCGTTTGTGGAATAGACAAGAGAAAATTAGCAAGTGCTGAGATGGAAGTAGGACATCAAACAGGTAGATAAACGAATAACAAATGCCAGATTGCCAAACAAGCTCATTAAATATGTTTCTCGAGACAGAACAATAAAGTCTGATCAATGAGAGAAAGACCATAGACCCGATCACTACCATGTACACAGGCTCCTGTAAAGCAGAGTTTCTCAACTGTGTATCATGACAAATCCATGATGTGGTGGAAAACATCAGGATGCTAGAGCATACCTAAAGGGGGTCGTCCATTAATCACGTGAGGTTTTTTTAGGAACTTTTTAACCCCCGCCCTCCCCCCGGTGATACGTGGTGACGTTTTAGACTACCCCCCCCCCCTATCTAAAATCACACG
>JAFIDM010008419.1:41569265-41585409 GCA_023159025.1 Thereuonema tuberculata | reverse complement strand
ATTGTAATATAATGTAATGCTTAATAAAGAGGGTCAAAGACAAAGATACTCTGAAAACCTCCATCTTATTTGAATTATGTTTTACTTTTATTATATTAATGAATGGAGGAAGAGAGAAGATATAGAAGAAATATTCAATTCAAAACTTCTGCCGACTAAAGTAATCTAATGTAACAGCTTTGCTTTTCCTTAATTTCATTCTAAATTTCAGCAAATCATTTCAAATTCATATAAAATCTAAAGAAGAAATAATTAATTTACCTTTTTCTGCTGCAACGCTGCACTGTAAGACAAAGGAGCAGTCAAGGAACTCTGTGCTGTATTGTTCGCCTGCTGTAAGTCTACTAAGTCTTTCGCAGTCTGGCGTAAATAGCTGTGAAATGGATTCGAGGAATCGTATTTCAGATTTAATAATTTATCACAGCCATCGTCGCTTTCAATGTCGCTCCATTCGTGAGCACCGTCATCCTCCCCAATGTCCTTCACGGCAGCGTCTTCACTTTCCGATACCCTACCTTCCTTCTTGGAGGGGGAGTGTGGCTTCTGAACCTGGTTGCCAAGTTCGGGATACTCCTCGTAGTTCTCCAAAATCGAAAGCTCATTTTGGTTCGAAACAGACTTCTCATTCTGTTTGGTCAACAGCATGTACAGTTTCTGAGATAAAACAACCATTTTCCCTTGCAGATACGACACCTGCCCTGCTTTCTTTCTCTTTTTTTTCTTTTTTGATTTCTTGGTTTTGTTTTCTTCGCTGGTGCCCTGCTTCTCTTCCGAAAGCACTTCACCAGCTTCGGGACCTGAGTCTTTCTTTGGTACAGGCTCAGCAGAAGGTTTCCTGCTGGGATTCCTAGTTGCACTCAGTGTCCTTTTAATGTCACTATTTGGCTTTTCTCCCTGCAAATCTTTACAACCGAAAGCTTCAGTTTTGTTGCTTTTCTGAACAGGAGATTCTTTGGTTTTGGCACACTTACTCGCTGAATTAGACAAATCTGTTTCAACAGTATCTTTACTCCATTTTTTCATATGATCTTTTAATTTATCACTGTACATTCCGTGATCCCTATTATTATTATTATTATTGTTGTTGTTGTGGTTGTTGTTGGTGTAACTGTTACTATACTTATTGTTGAGTTCAGATTTTTTGGCTTTATTCCATGGAGTAGGCTTATTCCTATTTGATATTAGATCAGATTTATTTTGAACACTATTTCTATCAAGAGTATTGTTTTCTGTAGAAACATGACTTATATCTAATGAAGTGCTACTTTTATCTGATTTTATTTCAGAAAACGAATCAGGAAGATTCAGTCCAAAAGTCCTCATGGCATTGTTTTCTTTATCGGCATGCTTAAACTTGGCACCAGTGTTAGGTTCAGCATTTCCACGAGTTCTCTCAGATCTGGGAAGCTTAGAATTCTGTTTGGTTGATAGTTTTTGAGCAGAATTACCATTTTCAATTTGTTTTAGAAATGAAAATGTAGGCACTGTTTCTGTGACACAAGAAACGTTGTAGTTTTCGTTTCTCTTGGTCTCAAGCTGGGGACGATTTTGATCGGTGATATTTAAATTAACAAAATCACATAAAAAATCATCTTGCTGCCTTTTGATGTTGGCAAAAGGCCTTGAACTTCCAACTACTTTGGAACATGTCGAGTTGCTAACCAAGTCGTTATCGGAACTCTTTTCAAAGTTGCTGGAACCTATACTACTACCAGAAGGCGTTGTTTCTTTGGGAAAGCAATTTCTGTCTAAATTAACTCTGTCGGGAAACACTGAAGAGTAGCTACCCAAAGTGTTCCCTGCGGTTGTTGCCGGTTTGTTAGGAACATCGGGTAACGGGGCCGATTTGATAATATCGGCAAAAGACCTCTGTTTAACAACAGGGACTGAAGAATTTGATTGGGAAAACAATGAGTTTTCGCCAGCTGCCGGCCAGTCTATATTTAAGTTTTCAAATTTAAAGTTGGTGTTTTCCTTTGACGGCTGCTTTGAAGGTCGAAGAGGCAATGCTGCTTTTGAAGAACCCCGAGATTCTGCCGGCTTCTGGGGCTGTGTGGGAAAGGACTTTATTTTCTTTGATGTCTTTGCTCCCTGGAAAAAGTCGCCCAAAGTACAAGCATGTGATCTGGAATTTTGAGGATTGTTTCTATTGGATCCTTGATTAGCTTTTGGTTGACTTGGAGGTTGGCTCTGCGGTTCATTGTTTACAACTAAAAAAAGACAAAAAAACAAAAAAACAAAAACAACAATAAATAAGCAATAAACATTTGTAACAATATTATCTCATTGTATTTTTATATTGAATTTTTGTTGCAGAATCCAGAATTTGGGAACTAATATAAAATGTAAGGCTTACTTAAGTTATGTTTGTAATGTAATTGTAAATTAATAAATTGATAATAAAAGTATTACAGTGGAAACTCAATTAACTGTCACTCTCTGTTATACGTCATCGATCGCAAAACCTACTTCTCTGTAAAATACGGGACATTGCCGCGAAAAAAAGCTCGAGCCTCGAAGAAACAGAAGAAGATCACTGATTACAGCTTCAACATATAAACCTTATTATCTAGTAGGCCTACTGTTTTATGTTTCTATTATTATTATTATTTGTTTGGTGTTTGACAATATCTATTTGTTACCGATAGATTTTTCTTTGTATTAATTTATTGTCTGCCTTTTGTCCCAAACCAGCATTGAAATTTCGTTACTGTACATGTTTATTGAAAAATTTCTATTATCCGTCTATTCGGTTAACCGTCACAGTCCCGGTCCCAAAGGTGACGGTTAATCAAGTTTCCACTGTATTTATATATATATAAAAAAATTATTAAACATATAAACATACACGGTTCAAAGAAAAAACAAGAAAGTAGTTACTTTAAACTGAAATAATAACGATAATAAAAACTCTAGAAGTTATCATTTTTCTTACACTGTTAACAGTTTGTTTCAATGTTTCACTTTTACGAAAATCAAATCTGTCATTTTGTTCTGAAATATGTCTGGCAATGCTGCTGACTGCATCTTGTATTTTAACTCCTCTAAAGTTCAGCTTCTACACAGCTATTCAAATAGCAGAGATGTCTGCTGTGAAAGCAATAGGACAACACCACTGTCATAATGCAAAATTGTACATTGCAAGGGGGAGAAAAAAAATTATAAAGCGCAGGAATGCCATCCCAAGCATTTTAACATAATACCTGCCAAAATGACAAAATTTTTCAGAAAATTGAGAAATGCAAACAACATAAAAAGGCAAGATTGTGATATAACTGGCAGTTTATTGATCTTTAATCATTATTTGTTTTTCCAAAGGAAATTGGATTCAATGAGATCTCCAGCTGTTAAACTACATTACTGAACTCAAAGCTGTGATCCTCTTGAAATGGTAATGATTTAAAAAAATAAACTGAAAGCTAAAGAAATGCAAATAACATTCAACATATTTTTCCCAATGGAAGAACATAAAATAAGAAGTTACACATTAAAGCCTACAAAAATTTATATTTTATTGGTCCTTATATTTCCTTTTAATCTTTTTTTTTTTTAAGTAAAAATAAATAGAAAATAGAATTATAAAAAAATAAAAAAATAAATAAATGAAATGAAAACACTAATAACATTAGTAGTGCATTATATCACACGATTTTTTTTCATTTTTAGGCTTCTGATTGAAACCTTATAGTCCCGGTTTGTCTGTGTGTCTGTGGACAAGTATACAAATGCTTCACAACAGCTTCTGATACATGAATGAAGAAAATTATTCAAAAGTTATTGAATTCAGTGTATTAACAAGGTTTGAGCTAAGAATGATGATTATTCCATTTTTAAAAATCATTATTAGGAGTTCAGTGTATTAACAAGGTTTGAGTTAAGAATGACGATTATTCCCTATAAATAAGGGATGGGTAAGATAGCGTGGGGTCTCTAACAGACTTATGCACATATTTTCTAGACCACCTCGACGCAGTCTATTCTAATGTAAAGATGACTCAATCTTACTCTACTCATCCTTCTTTTTAAATCATTATTAAGAATTCAGTGTATTAATAACTTTTGAATAATTTTCTTCATTCGCGTATCAGAAGCCGTTGCGAAGCATTGTGATTGGTTTACTAATTGCTACCTAGTTTGTTTGTTTTTTTATATATTTAACTTTTATTCCAAAATTTCTACTTTTCAGGCACATTTTTCAGTTCTGTCACCATGAGTTAATGAACACTTGAATGACAGCTTCTTAGTTCATACGATGCAGAACTAAGATGGAGGGTAACTGTATTTCGGAATTCAATCTGCCAAGAATTTGATTCACTGATACAGGTTCCTTTTTTTAAACAATCCACTTCTTTCCGAGTGTCTTTTAGAAATATTCAAAGAATTGTAAAATTTATTATTTTTTAAAACCAAAGTGCTCATTAACTCATTTAAAACCAAAGTGTTCTGTTTTACCAGTTTTCTTTAATTATAGTAGAGTCCCGCTATTCCGAAAATCCGCCTATTCCGAACAGAGTTCAGAAAATACCAATTTTTTTAACTTAAAAACAGGAGAAATTAAAAAGATGTTCGTGAAAAAACGTACATTTATTGTTGTACAAAGAAGTTAAATAGAGATATACATAGAGCCTAAGCTTAATGAAAACGCCCGAAACCAAATTGAAATGAAAGCTGGTTACTTACAGTATATGTCGGCTCTATTTATACAATTCTGTAGAATCATTTTTAATCACTGCTAAACACAAAAAATAACTAATTTACACACACTTAAGTAAAGTCACGAAGAGATGTCCCCGCACTTAATTTACGCCTTAACAAGTCAATACCTTGATATTATTCATGAAATCCGCCTATTCTGAATTCCCCCTAAATCGAACAGTGCTTGGTCCCAATTAGTTCGGAATAGTGATACTCTAGTGTATTTGGCTTTTTTTTTTTTTAATTTTTTCAAAAATCACAAAAAAAAAATATGGCCATTGTCATTTGAAGTGAAAATATTTTTATGAATGTTTGATGTTTAGCATGAGTATGGGGGAAGTCAATGCCTTAACTAAGAAAAACTTAATCTGAATTGCGGATTCGTCATCTTCCACTGAAAGATCAGAAGGACGGACATTAATGATACTGCAGCTTAAGAACACTGGAAGGATTGCTACCCTTGTATGAGATGTAAAGTTCTCTATTGTGAGGAGGCAATGTAGCTGCAAGGCTTCCAATAGTAAAAATAATAACCGTCAAATTTTCCAGGAGATTCCTTATTGACAGGAGATCAGATTGCTGTTTTAGTGGAGAGTAGGATCACTGAGATGGAATATAACAATTCCCAAAGGACAACAAAAATTCTCGGAATAAAGCACTGCAGGACTTTGAGATGATGATAAGTTCCTTTGTTCTTCAGATGCTACAGATAAATCAAAAATCAAAATAAAGCTAAATCTGGCTGATGAGTCCTAATAAGGACGAAACAGCTGTCCCAGATTGCTATTGATAATGACTCAATGCGTTAAAAGCAAACAATTCTAACGAATTTGTGCATTTTATAGATTTTTCTTCCCTTTTCATATTACATTAATGCACGTTAACCTTCTTTATTATTAAGTTTTCGACTTTTTTGTTAGGTCTTATACCTTTTAGTCCAGGGAAATTAGACATTGACCCGGACATTTGAAATAACAAGCTGAAAATTGGTAGAAATGTTGAGAATAGTGTTCTGATTGATATCCCAAAATTCCCAGAAAATCTATCTTGGGGAAAATCCGCCATTTTGAAAAAACCGCAGCCATCTTGGATATTTCGAGTTTTAAGCATAGCGACTGAACCGAGTGTCTGAATGTATTCATTTTTGCGTCAAATTACGTAATTAAGGCTGCATTACCTTCCGAAACACTAAAAATTAATAATTATAGACCAATTGTGGTTCTTGAGAAATAATAATAATTATGTAAATGCGACAACCGAAAATTGCTCTAAAATTGTAATAAATGGTATTGTAACATACAAAAAAATTAATCAAAGAAGACTTCATAACACAAGGCGTGAAATACAGGCTTAAGCAGCAATACAAATACATTATTAAGGGTAAAAGTTATATAGCTTGTTTCGTGTTACCACTGGAGCTCGACTGCCTGTTCACTAACTGGCCAAAATCTTTGACGGTAATGCATGATCTGAAGAAATATAACCTATATTAGCATCAATTTCAGGCAAGTAAAAAGTGTTCTTTAAATTTTGTAGGTATTTAACGTTTCTATGACAACACGTCTGTCAAAGGTTCAACGTTGTCATCGATATCCGAATCAGAGTAGTCCATATGATTTGTGCTGCGAAGAACACGGTGACCCAGATGGTAAACGTCCATGCCTACGCTGGAGCTGCCTGCGCATATCTTCTGATGCAGCTGTCGTTGGCGATCTTGATCATTCAGGATGTACAAGACGCAGACTCTCTTCTCAGCGATCGCTTGAAAGAAACACACTCAGACCTCCTCTCTGGAATGACTCCGGTGGATGACGTTTTGTCGTCAGAGTACATCACCCAGGCAGCAGTGTTGTCAGACGCAAAGCTGAAAGGCCTCTTTTGTTCTTGGCGACTCACTGCGAAGCTGTGGGTGCGATACTTTGAGATGGTTGGCATCATGCATCTGTTTATCAGAGCTGAACGCTCTGGAGATTGGTCTCTTCCCTTGCTCTGTCCAAAGAATGATTCCATATTTCTACTCTGCAGGACATGTCAGCTCGAGGATGTTATGACTCCCTTGGAGTTCCGGCAATTTGTTAAGGAATGCTGCTTCACTGTCAGGAGATCTGCAAAGTTCTGGTCAGGCATATGGACCGATATGACTATAGAGCAAGTGTTGATGAGAAACATGAAGACGGCGGATGGGCTCACACGTGGACGTGGATTGACGGATAACATTATTGCTCGATGGGTTTGTGCAATGCCTTTTTCTGCAAATGTAATAGACGCCACTGAAAGGTTTTGTGGAGTCTTCGCCGAAACCTTCGACCAACATGTGGAGCTAAGAGAGTCTCGGCAAGTGAGAGATAAGGCAGACGTTCGCAAGATGGTAGACTGGCTCCAGTCCCACCATCCTTTTAACGACTCAACGAACCTTCTAGTGCCTTGTCTACCGGTATAGTAGCCGACGATTCAGTAAACTGTGATGAGGCTCTCTCCCGTGGTTTGCAAGCAAGGAAATCAATCACAGGTCAATGATTCAGTAAAGTCCACTTAAAACGAAACAACAAAATCACGACTTTAGCCACTGAGTCTAAAACGGTCATGATCAAAGACACGGTCGTCGAAATCAATCCTAACCAACTTTTTCACCGATTGCTGTGTGTTGTACGTGACGATGTGACCTCGAGGAGTACCTGACATATGAACTTGCAGCAAGGCCTCCAGCGCTGTTGACAGGATGTTGATGCGGAAAGGCACCAAGTCTGGATTGATCGACGTTTTAGAAGATATTGCGCCGTCCAAGACAAATTTCCAGTGAACGCAGAGTTTACAGTCGATGGCGGGTTCCTCCTGCATCGGGTTGTGTGGGCGCATCCAGCGAATTTCAGCCACATCTGTCTCCAGTATGTGAAGTACGTGGAAAATCAGTGGATGTGATACCACTTCTGCTCCGTTCAGAAAAGGCACAAAGGGATCTTTGAAGAAGTACAAGCTTGTTTAAGGGAGACAGTGTCGGTCGTCAACTAATAATTCTAGGTTCCAGTTTGGATGGGGAATCGCCTGCTGGGGGATGGATGAATCATGCAGGTCAGCTGACACCCATTCCAACTAAAGAAGAACCAGCACCGGAACGGGTACTGAACATCATATCCTGCAACTGTAGCTGTGGTTGCGAGAAGAGACATGGGTGAAGAAGAAACGGTTTTCTTGCACAAGTATGTGCGGCTACTGCGCAGGACATGGCTGCACAAATCATATGGACTACCCTGACTCGGATAGCGATGACGACGTTGAACATTTGGCGACGTGTTGTCATAGAAACGGTAAATAACTACAAAATTTAAAGACCACTTTTTACTGTTATTAAATCGACGCTAATGTAGGTTATATTTTTTGAGATCATGCATTACCAGCAAGCGAAAGATTTTCGCCAGTGAGTGAACAGCCAGTCGTGCTCCAGTGACAACGTGAAACAAGCTACCTAACTTTTACCCTTCATAATATATTTGTATTGCTGCTTATGCTTATACTTCACGCCTTGGGTTATGAAGTCTTCTTTGATTCATTTTTTTGTATGTTTTATTATTATATTTCTTATAATTTTAGACCAATTTTCGTTTGTCGCATTTAAATAAATATTATTCTTTCTCAAGCACCAAAAGTTATATATAATTATTAATTTTAGTGTTTTGGAAGAGAACGCAGCCTGAATTATGTAATTTTGTGCAAAAAAGAATACAATCAGATGCTCCGTTCAGTCGTTATGCTTAAAACTCGACAAATCCATGATGGGGGCGGTTTTTTCAAAATGGCGGATTTTCCCCAAGATAGATTTTCTGGGAATTTTGGGATATCAATCGGAACACTATTCTCAACATTTCTACCAATTTTCAGCTTGTTATTTCAAATGTCCGGGTTCGGCCACTTTTTTGTCTAATTTCCCTACACTATTTATTAAATGCCTTTCGAGCTCAGCGCAAAGCTGGCCGAGGTAAATTTGCTGTACTGGTTACAGCATTTTTTCTTTAGTCGTTTGCTTTCAACTGGGTCCCACTTTCCTGAGGGTGAGACGGGATAATAGGTACCGACGCATTCCGAGCTCCATTATTAAAGCTAAATCTGGCTGATGAGTCCTAATAAGGACGAAACAGCTGTCCCAGATTGCTATTGATAATGGCTCAACGCGTTAAAAGCAAACAATTATAACGAATTTGTGCATTTTATAGATTTTTTCTTCCTTTTCCCTATTATAGTTAATGAGCTATGTATTCATTAACACTTAGTTATTTACTCATAATGTGTCTGAAACAGATATGGATAAAATCGCAATTTAACGCGGGTGAAATCGCGGGGCACAGCTAGTCTAACACACTCTTCCCTCTCCATATTGTCCTATTTTTAATGACAAGCTTTTATTTAAACTTCATAATGGAAGATGTTAATGCTTTGGGTTTTATTGATATCACAATGTAATCTGAAGAAGATCTGAAAGCTCACAGGGCCAAAATGTCACTTAGAAGAATAGCAAATAGGATAAATTTTTGTTTCTTTAATCTTAAAAAAATTACCTTTTGGAACTGGCTGTGTTTTCTTCTGAGTGTCTTCTACTTGGGTTTTTTTAACGCCCCTGTGAGAAAAAGAACCTCGTGTTCCTCCTCGAGAAGATGTACTTCGATTTTTCTTATTCGTCTGCGGCATTTCAACGGACGAACCTGAAGTACTAACAAAGCCACTGTATTCGCCATCACTCATACTGGTTTTACTTGAGAAGGAATCGCTATCATGTTTGACATTGTTTGGAGGAAGCTAAACATAAAAAAAGAGTAAAAATAAATAAATAAAAGAAGCTTTAGTATAAGTTTCCTAACAATTTACAAGCAGAGTAAGTAAGTGAACAACAAAATGGATTTACAAATCGTAATCAAAGTAAAAGCTGTGAATTAATCCCTTGCTAACTTCACTACGCATTAAAGGAAATTAGGAAGTTAATTAAGCTTAAGAACATGGATTAAAATAAAGAAAATAACCACTTTTACACCCTTGAGCCTTGTTTTTTATTGATTCTGAAACTACCTGAAATAAATACACTTTAATAAGAAATTTGAACAGTGCTTCCCAACCTTTTTTTTTTTTTTTTGCTTCATGGCACACTTTTATATTTGTAGAAATCCCACAGCACACCAAACCTTCTAAAATTCCATGATACGCTAGTCTTTATTGCTAATCCCTTGAAATGCTTACAAATGAATTTAACAGTCTATCAATGAATTTTATCCTTCATTTTATTTAATGAAGGGGCAGGTAGCACAAAAGGACTCTATGATCACTATCCAAATGGAACAAAGTTGAAGTCTGAGTACCAGTCCAATGCTCATCTGCCTTTAGTCTCCTGGTATATGCCTATGACACATTGCATATGCTTATGTGTTCCGCTGTGAACTTTGCACACCAGTTGCATATGTCTGTAAATGTCATGAAGTCTTCTCCATATGTTGAACACATTTCAAGATAAATTTTAGCACATTTTCTTTCCTTTGCCACAAGAAATCGGATGATGCTTCGGATCTCAAATCGCACTGAACGTCATTAACACCAGTCATTTTGGAACAACTGTGACGTTCACTACTGACAATATATATATATGTGCCCTTTCACGTGTATGACTTTATTTCTGTTTTCATGAAAAAAGTTTACTCAATTACTTTTTTGATAACCCCTCGAGGCTCTCTTACCTCTTGATAAATTGTTATAAAAGTAAAAAAAAAAACAAAAAACTGATGTAATTAGATGAAAAACCTAGGCTCCAAGTTCAAATCAAAGTAAAATAAAAAGTAATCAAAAACCTAATAATGCTTAAATCAAAAACCTAATAATGCTTACCCAGGGCTTTTTCTCTCCAGCTGCGTTTTGATTCGGCTTTTGTTTCGGTCTCCAATTTTGATTCCTTTGTCTGAAGGAATACTGCTGTGGTATGAACTGACTGGAGTGATGCTGAAAGGTATTATGGGATACCGGCATTTGTAGACTGGAATACTGTCCAGTAGAAATTGGCATATTGGGTAAATATGTATTCCAAGATGCCATATCACAGCTTCTGAAATACAAAAAAATAAAATGATTTTTTATAAATACGACCAGAATAAGGAAAACAGGTAATTTCATGATTTTTTTTAATTACCATTTTTAAGTAAAGGATAAAAAATTATATTCCGCTAATTTGCATCTTTTAATCTCAAATAACTGAGAAGATGAGAAAAAGGTATAATAACTGCTATCGATTGGCAAAATCATGTTAAGATCTAATAGATAGATATAAGAAACAGATACCATCAAATTCATTTTTAATGGATAAGGACTTAGTGGAATGAATCAGACCCATTCCTCCTGTGATGTGAACAGAAAAGAGACAGATTTGCAAAGAATTTTCGATATAAAACTTCCAACTCTAATGAAACAATTGTTGTAGGTACGAGTTCGCTGGTTGCATCAATATTTTATTCGTAACATTCCCATGAGTTTCCTGATATTACGCAGATATGAAGGCTGTTGTTCCTTCATATGATGAACACATTTCACAATAAATTTCAGCAGATTTTCTTTCCTTTACCAAAAGAAATCGGATGACACTTCGGATCTCAATCTCACTGAACATCGTCACCACACCTGTCATAAAATTCCATCATATGTTCTTTCATAAAATTCCATCATATGCTCTTTCATAAAATTCCATCATATGTTCCTTCATAAAATTCCATCATATGTTCCTTCATAAAATTCCATGCTTAACACAAAAAATTTGAAAAAACTTCAAGTACTCAAAATCATCAAAATCAAAATGTTTTAACAAGTATTTTCTATTAAAGTTCAGATATATTTTGGTTGAGCTATTAGAATAAATTAATAAAATTCTATTGATGTTTTCTTTCTTTCTTTTGTTCCTTCTCATTTTCTTTTATCCTTAAATTGCCTCTAATGTAGGAATGTAAAGATCTCCTAGATTAGAAATTACAAAGGTGTTGGCTCGTTTTATTCAGTTCATCATCACCTGAAGACCATGTTAAAAATCTCAGTGACAAATTATGTTGCTAAGGTGATAGGAAGGCAGGAAGCAAAATAGTCCATATTTAAATAACGTGATATGGACAGGAAAGTTGATGCTGTAAAACTTTTTTATCAATATCATGTTTGTCAGAATTTGATTCTGCTCCATAACTATTTTCTTTCATTTGAAAAGTGCACTCTTTAGAGCTGGCAGTGAAAAATCCATTGGATGAATTCAATGATGGTTTTTGTAATACCTTGAATATAAACTGTTCTAATCTATGAAGGTTGCTGGATTTACATTTCTTGGATCCCTGTAATTTTTTTTTTGCTGTGAGGAGTCTACTTCAGACTTATCTTGTACTTCAAGTAATAAATTACAGTCTCCTGCAACGATAGAACTTTCTTTGGTACGAAAGACTTCACGGGATGTCAATTCAGTGGACATAAATGCTTTGTGTCAACTGAAGGATCAGCTGAGGATAACAATGCAAACCCTGAAACCGTTTCATTTTTGTTAACTCCATTATCTATTAATTCTCCACGAGAAAATTCAGGAGAGATTGCAATTCATCCTGAGAAGTCTTTCATACCAAAGAAAGTCCTATCATTGCAGGAGACTGTCATTTATTACTTAAAATACAAGAGAAGTCTGAAGTAGATTCCTCACAGCAAAAAACTTGTGGAAATTACAGGGATCCAAGAAATGTAAATCCAGCAACCTTCATTGATAAAAACAGTTTATATTCAAGCTACTATAATCCATCATTGAATTCATCCAATGGATTTTTTCACTACCAGCTCTAAAAATTGCACTTTTCAAATGAAAGAAAAACAATATCATGTTATTTGTATGGAGGTAAAAAATCCACTATGTTTGTAATTTGCATATCCAGTGAGACTCATTCTCAGATGGCCAGCATGTCTTCTGAGCAACCCTGCTTGTAGATTGTTGAATTTTTTGAAGATGCCCGTAGTCTTATTTTATATGAATATTTATATTCAGCAGACATTTCAAGTAGAACTTCCTGTGCTTGCAAAACGTGAACTGCTAAGATTCAGATATATAATATCCAACAACAAATCTTGCTGAAGGCCAATGTATTTCTCTTAATGAAAACTCACCTGGAAAGAAGAAGTCTTTCTGGAAATCTCCCGTGACAAACTGGGCATCAGATCAAACTGAACTTCCAAAGGTAAGCAACAACGATTGTTCTTAATTCTTATTCAAAAGAAGCTTTCAATAATGCTACAACTTGTGAATAGTTTAAGGGATGTTTTACAAGTGACATCTTTTTCTGTGCAAAAGCAGCTGGAAAACTATGACAGGCAAAACTGACAGAAACCTTTAGCTTTTGTCCCATTCAAAATTACCCTACTTCGATGATTTCTCGGCAAACTTCAGGTCCTGACTTTCTGATACCAGTGCGTATGGTAACAAGAAAACAATATTGTCAAGTTGCAGAAGTCTAAAATAAAATAAAATGAAAACTCCAGAATAGCTATTTTTGTGCTTTCAAAAGTCATCCATTATAGTTATCCAAATAATTAAAGAAGGTGGCACACATCTTTTACAACAAAATTCAATTACACTTATCTTTTGTATTTTCGTCATTTTAAAACATTCTATGACGAGCTGTGCCCTGCGGTGTCACCCGCGTTAAATTCGGCCCTTCTCAGTAATGTTAAGTTCTCATCCCATTGGTTGATGCTTATGTTTACTGCTCCGCTCCTATTGGTCGTAGCTTGATGTTATATAGCCTATAACATTCCTCAATAAACGGGCTATGTAATGCAAAAAGAATTTTTTAAATCGGACTGGTAGTTCCTGAGATTAGCGCGTTCAAACACACTAACTCTTCAGCTTTATATATTAGTATAAGATAAGATATCTGCTAATGCACCAAATGACTACGGTAAAGCAGCGTAAGTCTGACTTGAGCATAATCTAATGGCTGTCAAGGAGATGCTGGGTTGACAGTTGTGCATGGCTCCAAGTTCAAAACCTAGTAAGCTTTCGGTGTTTCTTTCACCACTCCAGTCTTTCAACTGATAGCTGACGACCAGGAGGAGTTTTCTGGAATATTCTCTCTCCTAAATCCTACTTCTCTGACTTCTTACAGATAAGATTTATTTAACGAGATAGCATAGAATTAAGCCACTGCTGGGCATTAAAAATATTAGTGTTAAAAGTATAATTTTTAGTATACTTTTTAAATAAAAGCATGACTTAGTCCAAGACATTCAAGCATCTGTATCGCCACAGATTTCTCAGAAGACAACCAATAATGTTTTATTATTGAAAAAAAGATATTTAAGAAATAAATAAAAAACTAAACAACTCCTTTATCAAAATTGAATAAATTATGAACGAAATTCTGTAAATTGGGATAAAACAAACATTGGATAAACATCATGCAACTTTCAATTGCAAAAACAGTTGGAATATTCACTACACACTGTATAGAACACTTTTCTTCGTACATCCTAACCTTGCATATGCATCTTTCTTCATTAACAGTAACTCTTTTTTTTTGTTACTGTAACAAAGGATTTCAAAACATATTCACTTACTCATTCCATTTCCCTGTCTATTCTTTCTTTAGTCATCCACTGCCCCAGCCATTATCTAATACACCCACAGTAAGGCAGAATCACTGTTCATTTACACAACACAGTCCAAAGCATATCAGGATAAACCCAGGGCGGGATCTTGGTAACTTTGTGTATGTGTGTGTGTGGGGGAGGGGCAAACTTAGTTTTTGCCCCCTCCCTCCGGGGTAACCATATTTCTAAAACTGCAATGCAAGACAACCAAACCTTCCGAACTTTTCCAACCAAAAAAAAAAAAACCTTCTCAGAACTTATACAACCAAAGAAAAACTCAATTGCCATCCCCACCAAACACGCCGCCCAGGATGCGTGACCCCCCCCCCCCCCCCATCCAGCTCTGGGTTAACCTACACACAGGATTCCTAACCCTCTTTGCTCCAACAACCTTCTTAGATTAGAATTAATGAAAACTAAGTTTTATTAACGTCAACATTTAGTTCAGAAAACCTGTTTCATGTTGCTTTTTTTTTTTTTTTATTACATGGAAATAACTTAAACACCATGAAAGGTCAAATTACTTAGAAGACTGTAAGTTTCTAAACATTAATTGTTACGAATAAATAAATAGACATACAGAGAAATAGTACGGTTTTCTTACTTTCAAACTCAAAAGAAAAAAAATTCTGTGCACCAAAAAACAAAAACAAAAATAAATAAATATCAACCTTATCAATAAAAAAAAATAATAATATATATATTTATGACTTTAATTTCTCTGTTGAAACGTTTAAAGGGAAAAATGCCTGTCATCTTTCATTCATTTATTTATTTATTTCCTTGCTTTCCATCCCCTTCTTCTTTTCCTCTGAGGCTAAACTTCAGTACTGTATGACTCAGCTATCTATCTAAATGATAACAGATTTATTCGGCTTCAAATAACCTTTGAACTCATGTGGAAGAATTTTCTCTCCAGTTTGCTTGAAGAAGCCTCTACGGAATGGGGCCAATATTATGGGGTCATCATTAAAGAATCCATATCGGAGAGGAAGGGGAATTGATAAACGGCAATCATTTCAGACAGAGAACAGGGGGAAGAGGTTAGATTAGGTTTGACTTCGCTTTTTCTTGTATTAATTCTTATTGTTAAACTAAAAAATTGTCTGAAAATATTTTTAAAAATTTGATAATTTCCGAATTTTAATTTTAACACACTTTTTTTAAAACATTTAATTGGTTATTAACTGAGAAACCAATATTATAATAAAGAACAAATGACTTCATAAATTAATTTGAAAGATATGTAAAAAGAAATTGTGTAGATTTTAAATCATCTGATTTTTAGAACTATTGATGCATTTTTTTAGAACCGAGATATTTTTATAGTCTCCAAGAAAAGTTAGTATTTGTAATCTAAAAACCAATATAAGCCCATAATTGAGCATGAAACATGTTTGAAATACATATACCATAATCTTCTGTACAAATTCAACACTCCTTTATTTGCCGTCTATATTTCATCTTTCTTTGTGAAAGACTTCTTCAGGACATTAATGGAGGAGAAGAAATTCTATTTTCCCTTCTCTAAATTCACTATGTATACATTTGAATATATTTTGAAAAATAACAATAAACGCAAATAATGATTCATTAGATATCATCAATTACAATACTTTTGATTCATTTTAAACCAACCGTTAGATATCCTCTATTTGCCCTAAATAATGATTCATCTATTACAAATAATTAGATAACATTAAACAATTAAAATAATCTTTTTTTCTCTTGTTTTCCATATAATGTACAAAGTAACTAAAAGTAATTTTTCCTATGAGGCTTTATACTCCATTTAAAACTATTTAATATAATGGCGAAT
>JAFIDM010008419.1:41548474-41569255 GCA_023159025.1 Thereuonema tuberculata | reverse complement strand
GTTTATTTTGAGTGATGGTGAAGATTTTAAAAGTAATTTTGTTGAGCTTTAAGGGTCGTTCTTTATTTAATGTCCTGAAGAAGTCTTTCGCAAAGAAAGATGAAATACAGACGAAAATAAAGGTGTGTTTAATTTTTACAGAAGACTGTGGTGTATGTATTTGATATTTTGGTTGGTATTAAGAAGATGTTTAAATATATTAAAAAATGGGTATGTGGCATTAATGTCAATACTAACAATGATATGAAGAGAATGGATTTAATCTAACATAACTATCTTCTTTGATGGGATTAACTGAAACTTGAGATTCTGTGGTAAAGGTACAGATGTACATATACAACAACTCAAATGATATCTTTACCTTTTTCTGTGGCTTTAAACTACAACATCTGAATAATGTCTTTAAGTTTTCAAAACTGCAAACATATAATCAATATTGCATTTGCAGCTTTAAAACGTAATATGTAATGCTGAAAATATACAATCAGCTACTTACCCCATGTACTCCTCCTGTACAAAAGGAAAACAGTTGGCCATGTAAGGTGGGACATCTTGGTAAGGTTGGGCGACAAAGGAATTCGAATATACGTTATTTGTTACATCGTGATACTGTCGTGGTACAAATGGCTCAACTTCTGCTGAAAGCTTGGAATTCTAGAAAAAAGAAAGAAAAATAAAATAAATATTAATCAAATGCATGCAAAATTTAGTAGGTTATTATGATGATTATGATAGCTTTTAATGACTGACTAATTTAAAGTTGTGAAGTAAACATCAAAACGAGTTAAATATAAAACACCAACTAGAAGAGGGAAAAAGTAAAATAAAAACAACATTTCTGTGCTATTTTCAGGATGACTATATGTAGGACTGTAATAATATTCATTTTGTAAACTTGACAAATGACAAGATAATTTCATTTCAAAAAATTTACAACTTAATTACAAAGTTTCATCTGGGAATTTCACTTCTGTATTTCTTAATTTTTAAAAACTGACTTCATTAAATAGAATGTCATTTCATTCACAATGATTTCTCAGAAAAGAGAGCAAAAACTTAGATATATTTGGTTTGAAAATAAGTGCTGTACCATATGTGCCCTCCTTCCTGCAGGATTGTGAATGAGAGCGATCCGTTTTCCAAAATTTGAAAAATATAACTTAAAAAAAAAAAAGGCGTATTACTGTTCAACAATAACTATCTTTTTTTTTTTGAAAATTTGATACTCTTAAGTCCTATTAGGATCATGTGATTGCTGTTCACAGGTTTTAGGATTGTACATTGGTGATACACCTTTACTGAAACAATATCAGCAAAAGTTTCGTATAGAATGAGAAAATAAAGTTTAACGTGAGTGCAACTTGACATGAAGACAAAAGTAACCACAGCACAAATATACTTCCGTCTAGTGTGAGCATGTTATCAATGGAAATCCGGGACAGCTGTTTTATCCTCGTTAGAAATGATCAGCCGTACAGTCTGAGCTTGTCATTGAGAGTAAATTCAGCTGATGATTCCTAATGAGGACGAAACAGCTGTTTATGATTCCAGTCGATGACATGCTCCGACTAGCAAGAAGTATATTTGTTTGGTGTTACTTTCGTCTTCATATAAATTATGTATAAAATGCTTTGGTATAATAACTTTTTGTTTCTTTTACTAATTCTTTACTTGTTTCTAAACGGATATCACTCATCAAAAACAATAATTCGCTTGCATAGTGTAATAAAATGAGCAATAAAAACAGAATAAAATTTCAAGGTAGATATAATAAAAATAAAAGTACGGGAATGATGGGAAATAAGAATTTAAATAAGCAATTATAAGAAATTAACTAAAAGTACAATAAGAAATTCACTGACATTCCTGCTTTTTCCCAATTTCTCCCTTACTGAGAGCTTCTATATTCCATTTGTTATTTATCAACAAGTTTTTAAGTTCTGTGCAAAGAAAAAGTCAAGCCTAAATAATTTAACTTCAACTTTCCTTAAGTTATTTCTAAGACGTAAATTATGATTCTCTGAAAATAGTTTAATCATGATTTGTATATCAGCTGATTTCAACTTTAATATTCGAGGTGAATTTAAATCAATCAAAGTTAAAATAAAAAGATGAAAAACTGCATCTCCTGATTAAATGAACTAAACTTTTACTAATTTCTCTCATTTACAATGAACCCCCGATTATCCACGGAATTGGGTGGCAAGGGCTTCGTGGATAACGAAAATCGCCGATAATCCGAAAAAAGACCAAAAATGAGGTGTAAACACGAAAAAAAAAATATTTCACCATTAAAAACTACGTTTTACTGTTCAAAAAACATAATATGTAAAATTTTTAAAATATGTACAGTAAAGCAGAAACCTTTGCTCTATGTTTGCATCCACGAAGGCCTATAGGACAACGATGCACAATAAACCTGTCAGTAATTTTCGATCTTCGTACTGTAGGGCCTATTGTATTTTCCCTGTTGTTGGCTTGGATTAAAATTAGTTCTTTTGAGGTTCGTAATTAAAAAAAATTTTCGTGGCACTCGCGGATAATCAGGGCTCTACTGTATTTTTGTATTACAAGGCTGTAATACTTGGAAAGTTCCTGAAAATAATGAATTACTTAGAGTTCCTTACTGAAAATGTAACTTCTTACAACCTTTGCAAAAAGGTCATGTTTGTAATTTGAAACTTCAATTATCTGTATAGTTTTATGAAATATAAAAAAAAAAAACTTACAACGATACAACACTGATGCTAACATTTTAAGTACAGGAACTTGGTCTCATCATAATAACCACACTTTTTGTTCCAAATATTTTGATGATATTCA
The DNA here is from genome assembly GCA_023159025.1 of Thereuonema tuberculata. Classification (NCBI taxonomy): domain Eukaryota; kingdom Metazoa; phylum Arthropoda; class Chilopoda; order Scutigeromorpha; family Scutigeridae; genus Thereuonema; species Thereuonema tuberculata. Next base: position 41,566,432 of record JAFIDM010008419.1, on the reverse strand, counting down.
TAAAAATTACCAATGACCAATTAAGTAATACACATAACAAGAAAAACTATTGTTTGGTCTAACATCTGACGATCATTAACTTTGTCAATTTAAATTTAATAAGCAACTTTTGTAGAATGCATTTCAAAACTGAATTATAGAATCTTTAACTAAAAAAAAAAAAAAAAAAAAAAAAAATTCCCTTGAAAATCCAAACTTGCTACAGGAAACCGACTCGCTCAGTGATTTTTTTCATAATACTTCTAATCTGTTAAAAACTTGAACGAAAAAAAACAAAAATTGCTTGAAATCTTTCAATTAATCATTGATAAATCTTAACCACATATGATAATGTCTACAATGCTTTAAATTCTATTAATATGATTGAATAGCCATATTTTTTATTTTTACAATGAGTCTATAATCGAGCAGGTTCTTCTTTTAAAATAACATAACAGGTTTTCTTTTGTGGCTTTCCAATAATTACAGCTACTGAGCTCTCTTTTCCAGATAACATGTGGCGGAACGCCTGAAGATTGCTCATTAAACAATCATTGAAAAACACTTGTTCTACAAGATTGAAAGTTATTTAGTGAATTTTATTTTGAAGCCACATGAAAAAGGATGGAGACTATTTCAAAGCTCATGACAGTTTCTTGGATTAATCTAATTCTATTAAAAAACTTTAATAAAGTTAAAAAAAAAAGGGGGGGGGGGGGAAGAAAGAAAAAGATAGAACTCTTGAATAACTCCGATTGAACATGATCAGTCTGAAATTACAAAACCAATCAAAAGTCGATATCAATACACAAGTAGTTTAGGAGCTCCAACTCAAACTGACGAGAAGGAAACATCATTCCATTTGATGCGCAACAAGTTAATTTAAAGATGAATCTATTATTTCTGACCTTTAAGTTAGGGATGGACGGGATTGAATTTTTAGGTCGGGACGGGACGGGATTTTTTTTTCCCTCCCAAAAATCGGGACGGGATCGGGACGGGATTGTCCTTCCTTCAGTAAATGGGAAATAGTTGTTCGGGTTTTGAAACTTGATATGGATGACAATAATAATAACAAACAAAAACATTTTATACTTTTTATTGCAAAACTTTTTACCATGTATCTTCATCTTTACCATGTCGATCGCTAACGCCATGACGAAAACACTTTGTTGTTGATGTAATATTGGGAGGTAGAAGGAAAATAAATAGTCCAGAGTATTTCTCAATGATTTATTGTAGTCTTCAGTTCCCAGGATTAATAATCCCAGCATTATTAAGCCTTTTGTTGAATTTAAATAAATCGCGAAATCCCGTCCCGAAGAAATCCCGAAGTAAAGCAAATCCCGCCCGATAAACGGGATTATAATTTTCCCTAAAATTTCCCGAAATATCGGGTAGACCACTTTGGAAACGCTGGAAATGCACTAAATGTGAATCTGTATGTGTTTCTGTTCAATAAAATTAAGGCTTGGTGGATGTTTTCTTAAACGCAAGTATACTGTATGCAAAACCTTATCGATCGAACACACTGATATATTCAAAGTTAGCAGATGCATGCTTCCGTAACACTTGTGAAAATGTAACAAGGTATTTAGACAGTGGAAAGCAAAGTGTGTCTTGGAGAAAACTACAACAGATGTTAACACAGATACGCCAGGTTCAATTTCATGCAAGGCCTGAGATCTTATTACTAAAGGTGTGGGAGTGGGGAATTTCTTACAAGATGGGCAATGCATGCAAAACTTCAAAAATTCAGTAGTTAGAGCATGAGTTTGAAATGTTAATTACTGTGCATACCATAATTATGCTACCTTCAAGGTTAATTTCACCAGTTAATGGTAATGGTCAAAATATCAAAAATAGCAAAGATGCTTAAAATTTACTTCTGTAAATGATTAAAAATGCTGTTAATGCATCATTAAATTGAGAACCTATCAATCATTCAGTAATTGACTATGGTTAATAGAAAAAAAAATCACAACACAGACATCATCCGAAAACTTTCTAAGGATGAGTTAGTTGATCGTACAGAATATTATTGGTTTGTTTCAGTTTATTTTTTGCAATAGTCATGTCCTCAATAGTACTCAGTTACCAAAGGAACTCAATGATAAATGACCTGACATATTTAAAAAAACAAAAATCTGAATATGCTGCGATTCAGTCAAAAGAAAAGTATTTCCTCTTGCGAATTAGTAAGAAAAAAGGCAGATGATAAATCATAACGTATCACTACAAACACTTAAAAAAAAAAAAAGTTTGGAGCTTCAAGCGATTTTTAAATATATAATCCGGTTTCACCGCAAAGAGTATTATGTCCTGTCAGTTGGAAGATGTCATGTGAAAGGATACTTGGCTTATTATATCCTTATTTATAGAAACCTTTCAAACCGTTTCAATTATTATTGGAAGAGATCTGTCTTCAGTTCTATATAATTTTCCTTAACAAAATGGAGGCAAGTATAAGTCATAAACTCATAAATATACAATAAAAGGTTTTCTCATCCTGAGCTATCATGACCGGAATATGAGACAGCTGTTTCTTCCTTGTTAGGCTTCATCAGCCAGATTTACCTGTGATGATAGGCTCAAGAGTGAATGACAAAGTTAAGGTTACCACCTCTGCTCCTGGGAGTGGCATCTCAACAAAAAAACACAAAATAAAAATACATTGCAACTAAAACGGCTCTGATTCCTTGTCCTGGTGACTTTCCAGGCTCAAAGGAAATAAAAGAGTTGGGTTGTTTGTTATCAGTCACTCTTTTATTTCCTTTGAGCCTTGAATGTGACCAGGCAAGGAAATTGGAGCAGTATATAGTGGTGCTACACCTGGGAGCAGAGGTGGCGTCCTTAACTTTGTCAAGCACTCTGATAGCCTTGTTAGCCTATCACGGCAGGTAAATCTGGCTGATGAAGTCTAACAAGGTAGAAATAGCGGTATCAGATTCCTATTATGATGGCTCAGGGTGCGAAACCTTTTAATGTGCATTTCTCTATTTCTTGTATTCAGCACACGTGCATTAAATTCATTTTCTTGGGGGCCTGGAATAATGATAAACACATCTTATTGCAAACGAGACTCTGGGGTATTTCCCAAATCATACAAGAGAGATAGATGAGGACTTTCGCGTCCTAATGTTCAGGAATCGTCTTCAGACGACCTGAGGACGGTCACATTAGGACTACATTTATAAACACATCTTAACATCAAGAATGAGTGAGTCAATTGTATACCTAAGACAAAGTGAAGATACCTCAGAATAACAATATCCTCAATCATGAGTGTACAAAGAATAACAGAGCCCAATTCTTTGAGATTAATAATACCATAGATGTAATCGAATCAATAAAAAGACAGTCTATTGTATGAAATAAACAAATACAATACGAAAAACGATTGAACAAGTTACAAAAGGCAAGTTCTGGTTCTATATAGAAAAGCCAACATCAAAATGATAAAAAGAAATTAAAGCTCCTAAAATGATAAGGTAAGGTAAGATTAAAAGGATGTTTTCCTCTGTTGACTGCTGCTTTCAGTGTTTTGCTATTTCTTCTTGTGTAACCTTAATTATTTTTCTACAAAGATTCAAAAAAATACAATTTTGTCTGTGGTCCATATATTTTGCTTTTAATCGCTATATAATGATTCAAATAAATTTGGTCAATGTGTACAGTAGAATCTTTCATATTAGCAACAAAAACAGCAATCATTAATCATTTAACTGTCGCTTGCCAATTGTTGATTTTTTTTTTCCTTGTTCTACTGGTCTCAAAACAGTTGTTGAAATAACAATAAAAGGTTAATGTTTGCCTGAAAGAACAACTATATTTATTTTTTGTTATTAATAATAATTAATAAACAAAATAAGTAACAACAACTATTAAGTTTTGATAACAGATTTCGGACGTTCGTAGCTAAGGGGTTATGAGGACCATCTTAATTTTGTTTGGAGATAATATTATTTTTAATTGTATTTTTTTTTTATTTCGAGCATAATTTACTTGCAAAACGTGAAAATAAACTTATAAAAATGTAGTTCCATTATCAGATATAACTTAGCTACCTTTTTTTTTTTTTTTTAACATAGTTTAATCATTTTCTAATTTTATTGGGCTTCGTTTTTGGAATATTTAGGTGTTTTTGTTTTTTTAGTGTGACAAAAGCATAATTAAGAACGAAAACTTAACTGAATTTTAAAATGATGAAAATAATAATAGAAAACTCTCGCAGAAAAGATCAGTAAATACACTGACCTAGCACACGAGCTCCAGAAGCAGTGGAGGCAGGACCGAGTACTTTTCGTACCCATCGTCCTGTCCGCCACTGGTCTGGTGCCTCACACATTGCACCATAGCCTCAGCACAGTAGGACTTCATAAAAACAGTTAAGCACAATTCCAGAAGGCTGTGATACTCAACACAACACGCATAGTTAGGAAACTGATGGGTACAACTACATCACTAACCATTCTTATACACTTTTTTACATTTAGCAATATGTGCTTTGGTCCTCGACTTGTCATGCTGTCTTTGCTGGGGAAACACATGGTTTGAATAATAATAAGAAGAAGAATATTTCCTTTTGATTTTTGATGAATTTATTGACAAAGGTGATCAGTGTCACTAAATTCAGAGACATTCAAGTCTCATTTCAATTTGTTTTGCAAGGAAAGGGATTTGTACTGTAGTCCAGTGCAACAAGACAGTTGACTAAAACCCTTTCTTTCAGATAACGTGCGCAAGTATAATCATCATCTTGATTTTTAGATTCCCAGCCATAAATCACTGCACCATCTTTCCTTTTATATGAATTTTGTAATCTTTAAAAAAATACTGTATGATTCACAATTGATCCTGAATTAATTCTAAAACACAAAAAATACGAACTTTTTAGAGATTACATTTTTATCTTCACAATATAACTTTACTAACTACAGAATGAAATTTTAAATTAAAGAACACTGTCCATCTGCCTTTCCGTAATCAAGAAAATATTTAACTTGGGAAGCTAAAAAATATAGTGGTAGATATTACTTATCCAATATAAAACTAATGATTCCAGAACAAAGTTGAAACTATCAATAATGAAGGGGATACCGATATAAAAATAATAAACAACAAACAAAAATACTAGTTTGCACATAGATATTAAAAGCTGTAATCTCACTTAACATCAGAACTATGAAACTTTTGTACAATATTACAATAGCCAATAACCTGTTAAAAAAGCATGTTTTTCACCTTGATGCATTGTTTTAGGTTATAGCTTTTTTTTTTTTTGTATGAATGATCATTATTTTTTTGTGTATAGAAAGTTCTCACTGCTCTGAATATACCATATATTTTTTTCCTCATTTCCATTATATTGTATTTGCATACGTGATACAAAGGTTTTTTTAAGCTTATTCTAATTCATATAACAGCTTTATTTCTTATATAAATGGATATCTTGACTCTTTTTGAGTTTTAAACTAGCATATTTAAATAACTAGCATATTTACAAGCACAAATAAGATATTTGTGTATATTGGGATATTTAAGGCTACGGGTTTTCTAAATGATGTGAAAGATATCTTTGTTTTTTTATTGGGTAGGTTTTTTTTATTAATAAGTACATATATGTCGAGATGTTTGAGTCATAAAAATCTAGGTCCCACTTAATATTCAATAAATATTTTCAATAAATTAAAGTATTTTACTTTTTAGGCTTTACAGTACAGCAAAAATGTAGTTGCAGCTTCTAAAGCTCAACCCATTCTAATTAAGAATGTTAAATTTGTTTTACAGCCTTTGAAGTGGTTAAGTAGTCAAAATAAACCATCAGTTGTTTCAGGTACTATTTAGTTTCACACATGAAGTAAATAACAAATATATAAGGTATAAAAAAAGAATAAAAACACGCACAAATGAAATTCACTGAGTCGCTTTTGGAATTTTTGATGCAGGGAATCCAGGACAGCCTGTTTCAACTTTTTTAACCATTGGGGTAAAAATTCCAAAAGCAGCTCAGTGAATTTTATTTGTTGGTGTTTTTATTCCTTTTTATACATTCTTAATTATTAACACCTTAAATACTTCATTATTTAACTAATATATTTTACCATTGATATTGTTTTTTTTAATTATGCTCATGTTGCATTCACAAGTCTTGTGTATTGATTCATGTTAGCAATCTATTGTGTTCAAGATTTCTTCTATCTGGAGGAGATTTAAGATACCCTGGGCCATTCTCATTCTGCTACTAGGCTCTCGGTATAAATAGGTATTCAACAAAAAAGCTTAATTTAGAGGCAGGAGCAAAAATGATTCGGATAATTTACAAAGCTAAATCGCACCAAATTGCTTAAAGTAAACAGAGTAAAAGGTAAGTTGAAAGTTTATCAAATTTCATAAATATATATATATATATTTTTAATATCTTACAATTTTGTAATATTAACATAGATACTCAATATTCTGTTAATCTGTTCCTGTTATCAGCAATACAGATTCCTTCAAAATTTGTCATTTTGAATCGAGGCCCTATTGGCCATTTCCGCTCGAATTTGACGAAGTTTAAATTTTCGCGGAGATCAGTTTAAACGATTAATGGCAACACCTTCACAATACGGTGATAAATACCTGATAGGCTAATATTTCAGAGCTTTCTGTAACAAAATATCTTGTTTCATCTACGAAAACCGAATCTCTGATAGTAATTCCAGCTTGCAATTTCTGTACGAAGTTGATAATCGATATGATAAATAACGGATCAACGACCGAACAACCGTATTCCGGCGATTCGACGAATAATTCGTAATGAATAAGTTATAGATTTACCCGAATGAAAACAAATAACTACACTTCACTAAAATAGTAATATGCGAACTCCTGATGGGCGATCCCGGTAGTTCTCACTGCATTTTTTCTTTCTAAAGAAATTTGCAACTCAAATGCGTTGCGGCGCGATGTTTTGCGGTGCTATTGCAGCTTAATTGGTAATATGAACAGCCTTTAGAAAGCAGATGTAATTAAAATACTTGAAAAGAGAAACGATTTTTGATTTTTTTCAGTGGTGTCCCCATAAGGTATTTCGTTGTCCAGCCCTACCCCAAAATAACAAATCCCTGATCGCTGGTTTAACGATAAAGGATCGGTTATTGGCTCTCCATAAATTTGAGTGAAGTTGCTTTTTTAGTCAGTTATTCGATCTCAAATAGTTTACGTCCTAATTAAGTGAAGCAATGACTGATGTGGCCATAAGTATCTTAAGTAATGGACTTTACAGAGGCCACATCATCACTTGCCTGTCATCTTGCTCTGCCCACTTAAATACCATGATACCTGTCAAATTATTACCTTTACAGCGTGTAAGAACGATTCTGATTTCTCCTCCATATCAGGAATACTCTGCCATTCTCTGAAAATGGGGAATTTCTGGATATCGAAATCACGACTTTCTAAACTATCAACAGAGTGTCCGCCATAAACTTCCGGTTTGCGCACCACCTGGTGAGAGACGATGGAAGTAAACGAAAGGAGCCGCTTCAGAGCGAAGTGCGAGATGGAAAGATAAAAAAAAAAAAAAAAAGAATTCAATTGAAAAATTGATGTTTCTCAGTTACTAAGGAGATGTAAAAGAATTAAGATTATATTAAAAAAAATATGGTTTGAAATTAAAATGCACTTTTTAAAATCGCACTTGTAATGAAAATTAATAACTATGTAACAAGATATCAGCCAATATTATTTTTAGCTTATAAAGTACGTTAGAAACTTGAATGAAAATATTAGTATGATTTTATTTGCGTTTCATGTATAAGTGAGATGTAAAAAAAAATTAGTTTTCTGCTGATAAGTATGTGACTCGGCGTTTTTCAGATATTATTGTAGCATTTCCTGGATATTATGTATATTGTTAAGGATGCGGGGAATGCAGTACTACGTAGCATTGTAAGTAATTGCTGAATTGCAATTATATTTATTGAGAGATACGCTACAATTGAGCGTAATTGTCGTTAAACCCGTACATTTTTATTCAAAAATTAAATTTCCGGTTATTAAATTTCATCCGGAAAAGAAAAAGGGATAGTGTAAAGAACGTATGTAATATTCAAATCATTTGTAAGAAGGTTTTTACTGATATTTCAGAAATTTAACAGCTTTCAATAATCCTGTAGGATTATGTCTTGACAGATTCTGCCTAACCCCAATTCCATGAAAAGTTGTGTTCCTGACCACAACTTAGCCCCGGGAAAAACAACCCATGCAAGATAAAAACAACGGGAGTGACCCCGACAATTCGGGAAAAAAGTGGTACAGGTACTCGCGGAAAGACAACTCGAAATTGAAAAATTGAGTACAAAAAAACAAGGGAAAGAAGGTTGGGTTGTTATTCTTATTCTTATTATTGTAATGTTTGCATTTACAAATTCCGATTTTTCCTCTGATTAGGCCTAAAGCGTAATTATAAAGCCTGGATTTTTTTGACATAAAATTATTAGGTTTATATGCTTGCATCTACACTTCCAAAATGTGACTTAAACATTCAAGCATAATAATTAAATTATTGTTCCCAAACGCTGGTCCGCGAACCAGTGGCGGTGGAATGAGGAAAATAATCATAATGCAATTTAGTTTTACGTAAAACTGAAACTTATTCAGTTTTTTACAGTTATATATTATAATTTCGTATTATTTACTGTATATAAAAAACTATAAAACCGTCTTCTTTGCCCTTACAAGGCTTTATCCCCCAGTTAAATTTGAATTTTTTTTTATAGTAAGAGTAAAATTTTCAACACTAATAAGATTAACGAATTGAGCTTATAAAGTTAAGAAAAAAAAACTAATTCTTAATCCTGAAGGTAGGTAAGGGTTTAAAATGGGTGAAATTGGTTTAGACCAGGGGCAAATATATAGAATTTTTATTTCGGGTTGGGGGGGGGGGTCTCGACCCCTCTGGTTAGGCAACACCTCCTAGGGTTTAGCCCCTCTTTCGAATTCCTTTACATCGAAATTTTTTTTTTTTTTTAAATATTGGATAAACATTAAAAAGTTAGTTTTGTAAAACTATTTTCTTAAGAATATTACATATTTATAGTATACAATATATTTTAATTAATGTGATGAAATTTTATTTAATTATTAATTATTAGCATAGGACAGTTTAACGTGCAGGAAATGTAGCATGAAAAGGGGAAATGAAAAAATACACATGAAGTTTGCTTTCACGCTTTGGGCCAACATCGAGGGTAAATGTGGCTGATGAGTCCTAATAAGCACGAACCAGCTGTCCTAGATTCCCGTCGATGATAGCCCAAGGCGTGAAAGCAGTAAAAAAAAAAAAAGTTTTTTTTTCGCTTCGTATAGCAACTTCAGTTTCTTTTGGGTTGTAAAACCAAAAAATAAAAAACAGAATTGAATTATTACTGTATATAAAAGCCAAATGTCTGTTTGATCGCTTCTACAAAGAACCTATATGGAATATGTAAATAGGTTCTTGGGCCTCTATTCCTTATTCTGGTATATCTCCAGCAGGAGATCAAAAACTATTAAAAAAAATGTCTGCAAAGAAAGTTTTAGTTGTGGGAGGCCCCATTTACAAAAGCTTACATCACTGGCTCCATGGAAGTATTTATGGGTGATTCTACAGAAAACCTGCAATTTCAGTCAAAAATTTTTGAGATTTTAAATTACAAGATTTCCTTTTCAAAAAAATTGAGATGATTGTTTTTGATGTTCTTACATCCATGATATATGTGGTTCGGGTCAACGCATTTTGGTTATTCTTAAAAAATAAAATAAAAAAAAAAGTGATGGTAGGCCTATGTCCACAGAAGTGACTTGTGTTGATAACGATGTAGAATTTTAATATAAATTATATTCCAAATAGTGAATTTACGTGGGAAAAACTATCAAATAAATAAATAGAAGACTATAATTTATGAATTAAAAGAACTTTTTATCAAAAGAGGAAATCGTGTACAATAAAAATGAATCAGACTGTCAATCTTAAACGTCTATAAATATGTAAATATATAATTACATATATCATATATTATATTATATATATTTCTATAATTATAAATAACCTTATTGGCATTTAACAGAGACTGGAAGTGAAAGACAAGTCTTCGTGAAAAACATAGTAGCCGCTATTGTTGATGATCATCACTTCCATGGACCCCAAATGTCCATGGAAGTGATGTCCACGGAAGTGTCGAATACTTATGTTTCTTGGCCCATGTGCTCTTCATTTTGAGGTTAGGAACACGTGTCATTCAGAAAATTAAGTTTACCATATTTCAATTATTATGCCTAGAAATAATCATTTTTCCATCGAAAAATTAGGTTCTAAACAAGACCACAGAAGTGACGGGATGAGCTGTGCAAATTACGAAAAATGAATAAAAAGGTAATATTTTCCTGACAAATGTGCGACTCAGACGAATAAAATCACTTCCCAATCCAAAATCGCCGTGTAAACTTTTGTTTTTAAGTGAAATGGAAGACAGCTAGCGCATCGGATGGATTTTTTAGAAAGTTTAGGAATGTCCACAAAAGCGATGGCTAAACCTAGTGACAAGACTTCAGGTTGCAAAAAAATTTTACTGATAATTCGAAAAAAAATTTCACTCAATATTATGTTAAATTTATTTATTTTCTGATTTCACAATATATATATTATTTGAAAAATATTAAAAAATAAAACAGTTTGGATCTTTAGAAGCTATCCAACTGTAGCTTGTGACAGTCCACGGAAGTGACGAATCACCTTCTGTGGACAACTTTTTTTTTGGAAATTCCATAAAATTTAAAAAAAAAATATATACTAAACTATAGTATATTTTGTACTTCAATGTGGGATTTTGAAAAATGACAAATATTTTCAATCATTTTCAATTTATTGCTCTGTGACACGAATTACAGGTTTTCCGTAGATTCACCCTTATATAGGACTGGGGTCCCTAGAGTTCTTAGCCCCCCCCCCCCGAGATTCCGAAATGTAGGGCTTGCACTCCATATTTAAAAACAAAAGACGATCTACTGTTCGGTTTTCTTTACGAGAGCCTTCAACGCTTTTGCGCATGCGTCAGGTCTCCTTGGATTTCATGAAAACAGGGATGAGGAGAAATAAAGAGAGGATATTTACTTTTTATCAGTGTTAGTTTACTAGTAGCTGCGTTCTATTTGCGCTTTTCGGGAAAGAATTATGGAAAGAATAAATATTATTGCAAAAATAACAGGTACTACAAGTAAAACAGGTCTTAAGAAAGTGCCCATCTCAGCGTATCATCCCTTTGCGGGGTACAATCGTCTATATAGTTGTGGTTCTCGCTTTTCGAAACGGACAGTAACTTTGTATTTGTTTTTTTTGTTTTTTTTTTAATGTGGGTCCTTATTGAGAAATAAACTCATGAAGGTTGATAAAAATTCTCATTAGTAATCCACTAATTCTGCTTGCTTTGATATGGTTAAAATTAAAGGGATTTAAGCAACTTAACTAAATAAAGCAGATTGCATTCTATTTCCAGAAAACGGAAAAATGAATATTTAGCAGAAACCATAATTTAAACGAATATGTAATTTGTGTGTGTGTGGTTTTTCTGGACTACAAAAAACAAACAAACACGTCTTAAAGAAAGTAGATTCTTAGTTCTTTCAAAAACTACTATTTTTTTTTTCCTTTTCTTTATGGATGATTGTGTCGTAAACTACTTATAACTATGATCGTCATTATCCTTTTTCTTTTATTGTAAGAAGTTTTACTTAAACGAAATATTCTTTCCTTTAAAGCCAGAAAATGACTGACATTTATTCCGTGCACTGTTAATGCATTTATTTCGAACTAATTCATCATTTTTAGCAACTTTGCAAGGATATATGAATTATTATTTGTGTTTTTGTATGGTAATGTGCGTGCTTGGAAAGTTCCTGAAACCATTAAAATTGCCCCAGTTCTCTTAAAAAAATTCACTTGCAAAGTTCCAATTTATTTAAAAAAAATAGACATCATGTATTGAAATCATGAATTTTAAATTTCTTTAATTTCTTTTTAAAGTTCTTTGCCACAATAATTTTATATAGATTAATAGCATAAAGAAATGTACATCATAAGAAATATTTTTAATATTAAAAAGAATTTGACTCATTATGATTATACTTTTTATTATTATTATTATCTGTAATATTCCTGTGTGATTATATTTGTATTTTTTTACGCTGTTATTTTATGTAATTAAACAATTTGTATAACATAATCCAAGCACCTGTTGACAGGATCTCTTTGTGGGAGATCCTAACAGGACTTTAACATTGTATCAAAGAAAATAAAATTATTATTATTATTATTAGAAATTATATTATTATAAATTATTAGAAATTTGTTAATAATAAATATAAATTCTATGCTTGACTAGCATTAAAATTCTAGATATTTTTTTTTTCACTTAGGATTATAATTATAATTATAATTTTTTTCTTTTGTGATATTTGTATGATTTACTATGTATTATTTAAATGTTATTTTTATATTTTAATTACTAGCACCTGTTGATGGGATTTATTTTGTAATCCAAGCAGGACTTTGTTTTGTAATAATGTAGTAAAATAAAAAAAAAAAAATATTATTTTGACCTTCGTCTATCGCAATGTTTCCCAACCTTTTTTGTGCTATGCCCCACCTAAGAATTTCTAAAATTCTTATGCCCCCCCCCCCTAATAATAATAATAATAATATTGCCAATCTACTTCTATTTTTAGTAAAAGTGCGAATGCCAATGGTCTTAATTTGTATATTTGAAAATATTCTGAGGAACTTTACAAAATTGTTTCTAAACAAGTTTTTTTTTTATGTGTGTGTGTGTGTGTTTTTTTTTAACTGTCAACCATTAATTGTTAAATAAAACATTATTTCCATGAAGTGTATATATTTATCACTTACATTAATTAATATAATTTATATACAATTATGATTTTTCATAATTTAAATAAATAAGAAACAGTAAAAATATAACAGTTCTTAAACAGCAAATCAGTTTTATATATCGTTACGATTAAAATATACCATAGTTATTATTATATAAAAGAAAAATAAATATATAATGTCGTATTTTATGTAATCAATTCATCTATATTATAAATAAGAAACGCAATCTGTGCATTTGTACTGAAAATGGAAAAATTGCACTGACCCCACAAATAGATTCATAGAATTTTCGAATTGCCCCCCTGTGGGGCGTGAGCCCCGCGTTGGGAAACACAGGTCTATCGTATCTCTGAAAAAAAGTAATTCCCCGAAATCCCTCCTAAAAAAAGGCTGAACTAATTTCTTTAAAATTAAGTGTGGATACTATTATCGTCGCGGTGAGAGTTGGACCCGCAAACACATTATCATTGACTAATTTCTCCAGTATCAATGCCGTAAGCTCCGCAGAAAATATCAATCTCAATTATCAAAAATAGGAAATATCAAAAATCTCACATACATCTTCTTGAAATCGACGAGCAACGATAAGAATAATTTCCCTACTTGATTTTTGAGACCTTTTCCTCGTCGAAATGTTGAATGTGAATCAACGACCGCCATTTTCTCTTACATTTGAATGTGACCGACAGGCCAGGAAAGGAAAATCTATCATCTGCGTTGCATTCTGGGAGGTTCATCTTTGGCCGTACTGATAATACTTTCATGGCGGTTTCTTTTCCGCGCCCAGGCCTGTATTTATTTTTGGTGTAACCAGTTCTATTACGTGTGATATATATACATATCACTCCTGTGTTATAGGTGCTGGAATAATTGATATGTGACTATTTAGTTAATATATTATTTTAATATACAGTGAAGAAAAAATTAAATTTTAATGAAATAAATTGTAGATTTGTAATTAAAAAAATTTCTTATTTTTTTTGTAAATTATATCAAATATAAGTTGTTTTTTTTTTAATTTTATTTATACTATTACCATTATAGTTATTCCAATTTAATTGACTAAATTATTTAAAATTCACGTAATTTTCATTTCTTAAGCCAAAATTATTATTTGGTTTAGGAATATTAAAAATTCTTAACCAGTTATTTCTAGCAAAAATTCCAGTATTACTAAAAAGTTTTTTTATTTCTATAATAAAAATTTTGTTAGTATTTCTTATTTTTAATTTTTCTTCAGAAGATTTATTTTTAAAATTAATATAAATGTTATCAAATACAGTAAAACCTCTCAAATCCGGCCCTCAGTAATCCGGCCTCGTCCTGAGTAATTTTTTTCTTTTTCTTTTTTTAATAACTAAATTCGTTTCCTTATTTTGTTTCCCTATCCGCGCATTCATTATGAATGAAAAAAGAAAGAAAAACTTTGTCACTTTGGAACAGAAAGAGATTGCGTTAAGGAGATTGGATGCAGGGGAATCTGCAAAACAAATATCACTAGAGCTTGGTGTCGGAAAAAGCACATTTGTATTGTTTTTAATAAACATTTGAGTGCAAAATTATGAAAATGGGGTTAATAATAATTATACCTGGCATTATGTCTTCACAAAAATTGAGTTATTTTAACAACATTCTCGGTAGTCCGGCTTTCCTGTAATCCGGCCAACTGAGCGCCACATTAGGCCGGATTTGAGAGGTTTTACTGTATTTTAAAAATTACGTTATTAATATTACTAATTTGGTATTTAGTTAAGAAGATCCAGCCATTTAATCCATAGTCCAAAATGAGGTCAACCAAAAATCTAAAAATCAACAGTTTATATTTAAAAGGAAAAGTATGTTTTATATTATAAAATATATATGTTAAAGAGTGTAGTTTATTTATAATATAGGAAAATTGAGTTTCCCAATTATAATTATTATCAATGTAAATACCTAAATACTTTTGGCTAGTTTCACGGCGGTTTCTTTTCCGTGCTCAGGCCTGCATTTTCAGTCGGCCTTGCATAAATCTTCAGTGGACCCTGCGGTTATTATTATTCTATCGAAAAAAGTTTCAAACCATGGGTTTCCCCAGCTAAGACAATATGGCGGGTCAGGACCAAAACACATATTGCCAAGTGTAAAAAAAAAAAAAAAAAAGGTTTGGAAGAAAAGTTAGGGATGTGTGCTTGTGTCCATAAATTTCCTAACTATGCGTGTTGTATTGAGTACCACAGCCTTCTGGAGTTGTGCAAAAGTGTTTTTATGAAGTCCTAGTGTGCTGAGGCTGTGGTGCAATGTGTGAGGCACCAGACCAGTGGCGCACAGGACGATGGATACAACACGTACTCGATCCTGCCTCCACTGCTTCTGGAGCTCGTGTACTAGGTCTGTGTATTTTCTTATCTTGTCAGCATGAGTTTTCTGCATGTTCTTGCTGATACGGACTGCAGCATCAATGAGATAGGTCTGTTTGTTGACCTTATCAACAAGTGTGATGTCAGGTCTGTTATGATGTATAGTTTTGTCTGTGTGAATGGGGTGGTCCCAGTACAGTTTATGTGAGGTTGACTCTAGTACGCTTTGTGGTGTGTACTTGTAGTATGGGACCGTGTTCTTAATAAGTGAGTGTTTGTGTGCTAGTTGTTGATGAATGATCGACGCTACCTGATTGTATCGGTGGAGGTAGTCTGTTTGGGAGAGAAGGGGACAGCCTGATATTATGTGGTCGATTGTCTCATGTGTAGTGTGGCATTTCCTGCATCTGTCGTCGTGTGTGTTTGCGTCGTGTAGAATGTGTTTCTTGTAGTTGAGTGTGGGGATGACTTGGTCCTGTATCGCGATCATGAACCCTTCGGTCTCCCCAAACAGCTCACCACTCGTCAGCCATCTGTTCGACGCTTCCATGTCGACATGAGGTTGGCTGAGTTCGTGGCGATGTCTGCCATGGAGTTCCTTACGAGCCCATGATTCACGCAGCTGCTGTGTGTGGGTGTCGGGGGTGGTGAGTGTTAGAGAAGGGTTTGCGAGGTCCAGAGTGGGAGGTGTGTGTCAGCCTTGACAATGGCTGAGTGGAGTGAGGAGTGTTGTGCTCTTTGGTGGAAGTGTTCTCTAAGTGTGTGTACTTGTTTTTCGTGTAGGGTGATGAGATTGATGAGTCCTCGGCCTCCTTCCTCTTTATTATTATTATTATTATTATCAGTGATGTATCATTTACTTTGTTTTATAATCTGATTTTTTTCTATGTTATTCTTTTTTTGTTTAACCTAATCTATTCGAACCTGTTGATGGGATTGCTTTAGTTCAATCCTAACAGGACGAAAAAGAATTTAATAAAAGTAAATAAAAAAAATAAAAAAATTATATCGAAAAAAGTTTTAAACCATGGGTTCCCCAGCTAAGACAATATGGCGGGTCAGGACCAAAACACATATTGCCAAGTGTAAAAAAAAAAAAAAAGGTTTGGAAGAAAAGTTAGGGATGTGTGCTTGTGTCCATAAATTTCCTAACTATGCGTGTTGTGTTGAGTACCACAGCCTTCTGGAGTTGTGCATAAGTGTTTTTATGAAGTCCTAGTGTGTTGAGGCTGTGGTGCAATGTGTGAGGCACCAGACCAGTAGCGGACAGGACGATGGGTACAACACGTACTCGGTCCTGCCTCCACTGCTTCTGGAGCTCGTGTGCTAGATCAGTGTATTTACTGATCTTGTCTGCATGAGTTTTCTGCATGTTCTTGCTGATAGGCACCGCAATATCAATGAGATAGGTCTGTTTGTTGACCTTATCAACAAGTGTAATGTCAGGTCTGTTGTGATGTATAGTTTTGTCTGTGTGAATGGGACGGTCCCAGTACAGCTTATGTGAGGGTGACTCAAGTACGCTTTGTGGTGTGTACTTGTTATTATTATTATTATTATGTTTGTATGTTTCAAACCTTGGGTTTCCCCAGCAAAAACAATATGGCGGGTCAAGGACCAAAGCACATACTGCCAAGTGTAAAGATGTGTGCAAGAATGATTAGGGATGTGTGCTTGTGTCCATAAATTTCCTAACTATGCGTGTAGTGTTGAGTACCACAGCCTTCTGCAGTTGTGCATAAGTTATCATTATTATTATTATTATTATCATTATTATTATTATTATTATCATCCTAACATTTTGAAACACAGAGATATGATACACAAAATCACTGACTGAGCCTTTAGTTGATACAAGTTTCAGCCAGAAACCTAAGTATCCACCAGGTATCTGCGCAATATATACGATATTCCAAGCAGCGATGTTTTCTGTACTTCTGATGTTGTTATTTCAGACAACTGCAATCGGTTCAAATATTTCGTAAAATTTTTAGAGATTTTTCCAAGTGCCCCTACGATGATGGGATCTTGTGTTTCATCCAAAGTCGTGTTGTTTCAATTGCCAAATCCCTGTATTTTGTTATTTTTTCCAGTTCTTTATCTTCAATTCTTGCATATCCAGGGATTGCAATGTCAATTATTTAGATATTTCTGTTTGTCATTATTATTATTATTTACGATAATTCCCATTTAAAGAGAGCGTTTGAACTTGAATTCCTCTATGATGACTGTTTGTGTTTTCTCTGTGACCAAATTTTCTTCATATGTTCACTGTGTTGTTTCTTACGCTCCGCTGTCCATTTACATCCCCGCCTCTTCTGTGTTGTGGTGTCAAATGTATGTTTTTTGATAGTGTTCCTGAATTTCTTTCTATCTTCCGCATCATCTATTGTCATGTGTGCCTGTCTGAGATCCTCCTCGACTTCTTTTATCCATTTCGTTTTTCCCCTGCCTGAGTTGATGACCTCAAGAATCCGTCTTGAAATTCTGTCTTCGTTCATCCTGTGAATATGTCCGTAGAACTGCATTCTTCTTTTCCTTAATGTATCCGTAATCCTATTAGTGTGTTTATAAATTTCTGATGCTGGTCTCTTCATCCAGATTCCCTGTTCCTGTACCGGTCCCAAGATTTTCCTGAGAATTTTTCTTTCTTGTTTCTCTATTTCTTTGATTTTCGCTTGTCCACCAATTTGTGTCGTTTCTGTTTGTCATTATTATTATTATTAT
>JAFIDM010008419.1:41521262-41531537 GCA_023159025.1 Thereuonema tuberculata | reverse complement strand
TTATTTATGAATAAGGCTTTTTTAATTTTCTTTCTTGTCATCTTTTTCTAAATCTATCATACTGTCTTTTATTATAGCCACAAGAATCAATTCTGTTATTAACATGAATGATAAAATTTATATTGTTTGATAATTTTTTAAATTCAAATTCCAGTTTTTTTTTATGTTGTAATGTACCACTTGATAAAGAGGGATAGAAATAAAAAGATAGACTAAAAATTTGCTTCTTCTGTTTGAGTTATGTTTTTTATTTATTGTAACCTGATTGAGACGACTTTCAGTGTAGTAGTTAATAGAGGTTTGTCATAAATTCAGTACAAGGTTTTACTCGAAAT
Source organism: Thereuonema tuberculata (assembly GCA_023159025.1). Classification (NCBI taxonomy): domain Eukaryota; kingdom Metazoa; phylum Arthropoda; class Chilopoda; order Scutigeromorpha; family Scutigeridae; genus Thereuonema; species Thereuonema tuberculata. Next base: position 41,531,202 of record JAFIDM010008419.1, on the reverse strand, counting down.
GAACTCTTACATTTATTTTGTTTAGATATATTCAGTTTGTCTGCGTTTTTATTTTTCGTTCAATTTCTGATATTTTTAAAAAAATTTTTTTAGAATCTTAGTAAAAATTCTCTATAATTGGGCCGTAAAGAAAAGATTACAATCTTAGTCGACAGAGAATGGTTTACCTGCAAAACTTGTGATCAAAATATTACAGAATCAAAGATTCTTTCATGAAGTAATTCAGTAAATAAATACGAAAATTTAATAAGAGCATTTAGTCCTTTTAGTTAGCTCAGTATACCTTAGAAAAGGTAGGGTGACCAGACGTCCCGATTTTTAACAATTTGTCCCGCTTCCAACAGTATTTTAAAAAAGTCCCGATTTTTTTTTTGGTTATTGAATTCCTTGTTTTGTTTGTCGAACTGGAGATTCCCTTTTTTTTTTTGGTTGGTGAACCTGGAGACTCCGTTGTTTTTTTTTGGTTGTTGAGCCTGGAGATTCCGTTGTTGTTTTTTTTTTTTTTGATTATTGAATTCCTTGTTTTGTTTGTCGAACTGGAGATTCCTTTTTTTTTTTTGGTTGTCGAACTGGAGATTCCGGTTTTTTTTTTTTCTTTCCGGTCTTTCTCCCAGGTGAATGGTGTCCCGCTTTGCCAATGTAAAAATCTGGTCACCCTAGAAAAGGCCGAGTTCCATTTTCAGGGAAATGTCGCACCTCTAATTTAATTTTTAAAAAAGCAGAAATCATAAATGTTATGTTTGTTTGAGTTATCAGTGCATTTAAGTTGATAGGCAATTCCCGTACCAGTTGTATTTATGAAACCGGGTGATTAAGAGTTAACACGTAAAACATTTTCGTAAATAAAAATCAGAAGATGTTTTATTGTTTCATATATAAAAAGAAAAAAAAAATATATTACTTAAGGAAAGCTTGGTATTGTTAAGGAAATATTTAAATGCATATTTGAAGAGTTTTTATAATTTTCACGTCTAACGATTACCTTGAACTGTTATCATTTAGCAGAGTTACGATTATTGGAAGGCAATTATTTATTCCAAAGTTGACAAGAATTCTGATAACAAGAAAAAGAAAAGAAGCACTATGCAAATTAAAAAAATACTTTAAAATTTGCAATGATAGTCATAATAATTTAACAAAAGCAGTCAAGTTTCAAATAAAGAGAAAATTACTCTAATCTATTATTGCAATGATTCTCTGTATTATACTGTATTTTTATATTTGCTTAATTATATGTTAAAAACTGTGGTTTGTATGTCCCAAAATTAGACCAACAAACTTCGGGTGATTATCAAGGACATCGAAACAAGTAGTTTTTGTCAGTAAACCCATGTCCACAAATGAGCCGTTCAAGCACAAGATAGAATCAAAGCAACGTATTGTATTAACATGAGAATTACAGATTTATAGCAGTTGTTTAAAGTATTGGCCATTTACTTCAGTACAAAGATTGCATCGTCAGTTTATGGATTCCCATAATCTGTGGAAGATTCCCAGAATTAGCCTGTGCATGGTCACAAGCGGCCATCCTTCTTGCCAGCAGATCTTCCTCTCCAAGGACAGGAGTCTAGTACAATAGAGATTTCGCATATCCCCAAAGAAAAAAATCAAGGGCGATCAGATCAGGCGATTGCATAGGCCAAGGTACAGGATCCCCTTTCCCAATCCACCAGTTTGGACACTACTGATCCAGTTAATCGTGCATATCCAATCTGCAGTGTGCAGGTGTTTCATCATGTTGAAAGGGACACCTTGTAAAAGTTCTGGCAGAACATGTTGCAAGAATTAGAGATAAACAAGTCAAACAAGATGGCAGCAAGTGTGAACCAATGCTGCTTTGAGGGAGCAATAAAAACCCAGATCAAGAACAATAATGCTATGATGTTCCCGACTGTTCTCAATAAACAATGTACGAATCCAGTAGTTGGACAACAACAATTAGTCTTTGATTTCATCTCGTGTGCCGAAAACAGCTCATTTGCTGACATAGGTTTACTTGCTTTGGTATCCTTGATAACCACCGAAAGTTTGTCGGTCTAATTTTGGGACATCCTGTATGAATAAATCATTCTCAATAAAGAAAAGAAAAATGTATATCAGTTGAAGAACATTTAAGTCCGTTATGCTATTGTTGTAACTTTGTTAACTTTAACATTATATTTGTAAGAATTTTACATAAAATTTGTAGTTATTTTTGAATACATTTTGAAACTGAAGTGAGTTTCGACCCAAATTAGCTAGATTTTGTGATTGAATTTTCTGAATTTTTCATTAGATTAGTTTTATATATTATTTGATGTTTTGGATTAAACTATGGAATTTAATTTTGTTCCAGAAGATTTCTGAACAGTTAAATCTTCACCAACATCATATAATGATAATACAGAGAGTCCTTGACTTGTGAGGAGGTTACGTTCAACGAATATGTTGTAAATAAAAAAAGTCATATACAGTACAGTAAATACTGTGTCTGAAGCCATATAAACAGTATTTACGATCCCCAGTTACTTTTGCAGTGAATTATAGCTATACAGTTTTACAAATTTGATATTCAGTACCATTATTCTTAACACTGGCAGCACAGTCAGTTTATTGTGGTAGTGAGCGAACCTTGTGACCCTGCCTGGCTTATGCTTACTACTACGTCTGCCGTTTGATGCGTCTCGAAAGGTGAAGCTCTATGGAACCTTAGTCAAAGTGTAAATGGCCGTAAATCTATCTGTTATTTCTGGTAATTTCCTGTTGAACATTCATAAATGAAAAAAAAAGAGTAATTATAATGAGTAGTTCATTGATACATTTCATTTTCCAAACATAATTTGAATGAATTATAAGTACAGTAAAACCTCGATATAGTGCTATCCCGCTCTTTATGCTCCTTTTATACGGTCCCTGGACGTTTTCTATGTACAACAAAATCTTGTGCTTATTGAATTCCCAATTTATTGAAACGGGACTAATTAAAGGAATTAAGTAAACCAGTGAGTAAGTTAATACAGTAGAGTCCCGAAAACTCGGCCTAATGTGGACCGAAGGGTGGCTGATTTTGTGAAACTGCCGGGTTATCGGGAAAGGTGTTAAAAAAAAGAATAAGTACGATTTTTTTCATCATGAAATACTTTTATCTGTTGCTTGAGAATACAACAGTTTACAAAGAATGCTGTAACTCAAACTTAAACTGTCCAAATAAACTTAAGAAAATACCTAATACATGAACTGTATATAAATGTAACTTGTAATGGGTCAGCGTGCGGGGTTTTTCCGCCCTGCCACGGGGTGGCCGAGTCAACTGGACTGTGGGGTTATCGAGTGCCGAGTTTTCAGGACTCTACTGTTAATTATTTTTGGGAAACTATAAGGTTTATGAAGGAATATTATTATGGGTAAGATTATTAAGTAATTTATTTATTTTTGTGGATTGTAATTTTTATGTGTTATTCCTATATTCTCTTTTAAGATTTCTGGGCAGTTGAAGCAAGGAGAACAAAGTTTTGGAACGTTCTCTTCAGTGAATCAAAGGCAGGCAACAGGTAGATTACAATTATTTATTTCATATTTATTTATTTTTTAATAAAAGGATGCATATAATGATGTTAGATCTCAGAGTCAAAATTGAGACCTGCATATACAGACACCCTAACTTACATAGATCCTATATACATGGATCCAGACTTACGTTGTGGATTCTTAACTTAGAAGAAAAATCTATGGAATGAAGCAGATAGAGTTTGAACATAGAAATATACACTGCCTGCTCAATTGAAAGTGGACATCTGTGTTATGGAACAGACGCTTTATTTACAGTGTGTCTAATAACGTGTACTGTGGCCTTTTGCCCTAAGCACATCCACACGCCGTGGCATGCTCTCACCAGTTTCTGATAGCAAGCAACTGGTATTTTTGCCCACTCCTCCTTCAAAGCCTGCACAAGTTGGAGGCGTGTTTGCAGTCACATCAGACTCGCATGAATCCGGCTCTCCAATTCATCCCACAGATGCTCAATAGGGTTCTGAAGCGGACTCTGAGCGGGCCACTGTAATTCCTGAACATTATTCTCCGGAAACCAGGCGCTGACATCACGGGCCTTATGGCATGGTGCATTGTCGTGCTGGAACACAAATGGCCCTTCCCCAAACTGCATCCACAACGAGGAATTGTCTAGAACATCCAAATACTGTGTGGATTCCATGTTCCCCTCGATCACAACCAATGGACTACATCCAAACCAGGAGAAACACGACCACACCATCACACGACCAACTCCAAACTTCACTGTTGGGATGGCAAACTCAGGTATCGTGTGAAGTATGATTTGTTGCTCCACATAATGCTCTTCCAGCGGTCCATCAACCAAGACAGTCGCTCTTTACACCAGGCAACATGGCTCTGGGTGTTTATAGGGGTGATGTTAAGCTTGTGGGCAGCAGCTCGACTGGTGTACCTAAGGCATAGAGCTTCCTTGAATTGCCATGGTACTTCCCGTTGCCTGCTGGAACTCCGGTCGCCTTTGTTCCACTGGAACAGCCCTGTTCTGCCGTATCAATCGCTTCAGGTCCCTCCGGTCTCTATCAGTCAGCATGCAGGCTGAGCGACCTCCATGACGTCATGTTTCCACTCCTTCACGTTTTCATTTCATGATAATAGCACCCACGGTCGACTTTGGCAGGTTCAGTGTCGCTTCTATGGCTCGCGCACTCTGGCCACTAATGTGGCAGCCTATGACTACTCCACGTTGAAAATCGCCCAGCTGCTTTGCTGGTGGCATTTTACCTCAGCACGGGGTTAGACACCAAATGATTCCAATTACATATGATCGTGTTGTTTTATAATGAATACTAGCAGCAAAGCCTGTCGGACGACAGGCATAAAAAAAAAAAATCTGAAAAATCATTTTATTATCAATTGTCAACTATAAAGTATCTCCTTATAAACTACATTTTTTGTAAAAACAGCATCAGATCCTTCTATCAGATGTCCTTGATGTATTTGGTCAAGAATTTTGATTTTGACGTCGCAAGCACGATGTGCTCGAGATATAGCAATATATAAACTGTCCATGACTAAAAACAGGCTCTGGTAAATAAATACCAACCATATCTAAAGTTTGTCCTTGTAAATAAATTTTACTAAAAGTAAGAATGGAATAATTATCATTTTTGACCCATAACGCCGAAAGGCATTTAAAACTCACCTTTGTAATCTAAATACTGCGCTAACTTGTGAACGAAGCTTCTACGGCAAAAATGGTTTTGAGTTTCAAAAACAGCGTAAAAAACTGAGTAAGAATGTCAAATTTCATTAAAATGGGTGCAGTAGTAACAAAATTATGGATCTATGTTAATAGCTTAATTATATCGAGTCACAGACAGACGAATTTAGCCAATTATATAAGTTGATAATAATAATGACACTTTTTAAACCAAAATAACGTTATGTAATTTGAAGGGAAGGACAACGAATTTCTGTAAATGAAGGAAACTGGAGAAACGGGTTTTCTTGCCTAACAACAAAATGGCAGCCACTACTACTTAACTTCCTGCCTTTAGGCGTGAACAGGCCATCTAGTTGCCGCACGACCTGTGCCTGTAACATCTCCAACGAAGACAAATGGGATTGCAAATACCGAGGTTTATCCAATGCTCTGTAAAATTCTTCCGCAAGAAATTAATGCATTTACATATAAACTTTCTTTGTGCGTGAAGGAATTTCAGAAATATATGTAATTCTGTCTGTAATCGCTGTCTGTGAATTTGAATCGACGGCGATTCATTTGGGCGCCATGTTTTTCGTCATGGACATGACGTCATGCGTGACGTGCTCCAACGCTATGGCATGATTGGCATTCTATCGAGTTACGGACAGACAGACAGACAGACGAACTTAGCCAATTATATAAGGTAGATATTCAAATTATTGCCCGAATTTGCATGGATTGTTCCACTACGACAGGGGTCCACTTTCAATTGAGCAGTCAGTGTACTTCTGGATGGCCCCCAACTATATCTTTACTATGTCTATACTTAATGAGAAGTTTATAAACTGTAAGTACATAGTATATTTTGAAATTTTGAACTCATCCACTGTGTATTTGTTTCATGGTAGATCAATCAAATCCGAGAACAACTAAGAAAGCAACTGTAACGGCTAATCAACAAAGAACCGAACAGAAAGATAGTAATCAACAACCAGTGAAGAAAAAGAGGAAGAGGAAGGATCCAATAGAATTAAATATATTTGAAATGTTGTCCAGTTTTGAGGTAACTTTATGTTTTAGAGCATAGTATTTCTTATAAGAAACATAAACACAAGTATGCTTATTTTTTGTATTTTTTTTTTTTCCAGTTTTCATAGAAGTACATTATTTATTACTTCCTTATCAGAGAAGTGAAATTCTAGTTCTAATTCTGAAAGCCTAAAATTACAGTTATCTGCCTTGATACTGCGTATGGCTGATGACAGGGAAGATGTAATTTAAATTTTGTTCAGTTCTCTTTACTTTGTTATTTTAGAAGGGAAAAAGAAAGAAAGTGAGTTTATAAGCACGTTGACTCTCTTTTTGTATTATACAGGATGTCCAAGGAGGAAAGGTAAGTATTCTGCGAGGTTATAAAATCGGTCTCGAAGAAAGGTTTATGTGAGCATGTGTCCTATTGCAGACTGTTTATGATGTAGAGCTATTTGAATGTATAGTTGCAGAATTACACCGGCCTGCGAAAAAAAAAAAAATTTCTCCGGCAAAAGGTTGAAGAGGTGATTTGCCCTAATTTAGGTGTGCTGAGTTCAAATATGTAAACCGTTTTTGCCTATCACGTACAGTTTTTTTGCTATTTGAAATCCAAATTTTACATATTGTTATAATTTCGATAGAAAACACCATAATAGAGAATATATGTAATTTTAATGGGACTTGATCAAATTGCAACAAATATACAAAAAAGTAACATGTTGATTGCTAGAATGTATGAATCTCACTTCAAGAACACTATTGTTTGCTGCACTTTGATGTGAATGAACGCTGTGTTGATTTGCGTTTGTGTTCCTCAGTAATGTTATCTCGCACTAGACACCAACATCTGACATCATGGAGACGTCCCATCGCCCCTGATATCTTTGTTCCATTTCTTTTATATCTTGATGGAACCGCTCGCCATGTTCCTCGCTGAATGCTCCTAAATTTGTAGGAAAATAATCCAGATGACTGTGCAATAAATGTAATTTTAAGCTCATGTGGCAACCCAATTTCTGGAAGTTGTACAGCATGGTTTTGACAATCTGTTGGTAGTTGACATCTTTAACATTATCCAGGAATTTGCTACAAACATCCTTGAATGATTCTCATGCCTGAAGCTGTGTTTCGTTCATCGTCGTACTGAATGTCGGATCCTTCATAAGCTTCCGAATTTGGGGGCCGTCAAAAACACCTTCCTTAATTTTGGCATCCGACAGTCCTGGAAATTTCTGACAGAGGTACCAAAAGCAGGGACTACTTCTATCAAAACTCTTCACGTACTGCTTCCTAATTCCCAATTTAAAAATATGTAAAGGGGCAATAACACACTTTGAGGATCAATTAATGGACGATTTACAATGTTTTTTTCTCCAGACACGAACTGTTTCCTCTTGGGCCACTCAGACACTAACCAGTAACGATCCCTGTCCCGAGAGTCCCACTCACACAGAAAACACGGGAACTTTGTATATCCTCCTTGCTGCCCTAATATGATACCGCACACTTTTAAATCACAGCACAGTAACCATCTGTGTTCATTGTAGTTCAGTTTTTGCAACACCATAGATAAATTGTGATAGTTTTCACGAAGAGATGTTGAATGGGCGACTGGCACTGAAGCAAGTTTATTTCCATTGTGCAGAAGAACACCTTTGAGACTTCTTTTACTGGCATTAATAAATAGACGCCAGTCCTTTGCTTGGTAAATAGTTCCAAGACAATGAATCAAGCCAGGGATATCACAGCAAAACACAAGTTCGTCTTCGTGAACAAAAAACTGCGAATTCTTCCTCTCAATTTCTGTAACAATATGAATTTGTCCCAGGAAGTAAAAGATTTCTCTCTTTAAATCATGATCCTATAAGTTCACTCTTTTCTTTAGTGAGGCCTAGGTCACGTACCAAATCATTTAAGTCAAACTGATTATAACGATGGGGAGTTTTATCCTCAATATCCGGTATAAAGGTATCATCATCACCATCCTCCGCACTTGAAGATGACGAAGAGACACACTCTGGTAACTGTATTGGTGGTTTTGGGACAGGAATATCGGGTCCATGTGGTACAGGGGTTATGGCAGATGGAAGGCAGGGATACACAATATGCTTTTTGTTTTTCGTATTGAACCGGGACACTTTACATATACAAAAATAACAGTCGTCAAAATGATTTGTTTGTTCCCGCCAAACCATTGTGATTCCGAATGGCATTGATGGCAACAACCCTTTGTACCATTGCCATCATGTTTTCTACGCACATTTTACACACAATATGGGGTGCGAAATTCTTGTCCTGATCACATAACTTCATATTAAAATATGCCAAGTACAGGCTTTTTATAAATGGCGTAATATTTCGCTTCGGCCTTTAATTGTATATTGGCCACATATGTAACTGAAAGAGTTGGGATTGTTCACACATTTTCGCCTCGGAACATCTCTGCCACTCGCCATTTTAACACAAACTAACTCACTTATTCACTCAAAGGTAGACAAAGGCATGACACACGTTCTCCTCTCAGACTACGGAGGAACGCGATCTTGGCGTTTTTACCTTGTCTGACACTGCGCATGCGCGAACTGCGACTGTTCTATTTGTTGTTCCGGTGTTCCTGTATGGTTACCTACTCCCCTCCAAAACAGAGCACATACAATATTTTCTCTCAGACATGTCCATACCTGCATTCCATACAACCAAGTCAAACCTCATTTATAACAACGAAGCTCCATTAGCATAAACATGAGACGGACTTATGACAAATCTGTTCGTGATACGAAACAACTGGTATTATTTTTTACATAAGGACACTAAATGTAACATATATCACATACAATTACTTTTGCCGGAAATTCTTCGCAGGCCGGTGTTATTGATAAACTCTTCCTAATATTTGGACTGCTCAGAAGCCAATCAGATTAAGTCATTTTGTTTTAAATTGAAATTTTCTCTGTAAGTCATACTCTAATGTTTATACTTTCGGTTGACAAAGTGCCCAAATCACTCCTCCAAGTTTATAGTTATGTTATCTTTCAATAAAAAATTCATTCTTCAAATTTACAAGCGTTGTTATTTTTTGGTACGTAATTTTAAAAAACCTACTTCATTTTTTGGTTTATTGACTTAATCTGATTGGCTTCTGAGCAGTCCATTTATTGTTCAAGATACAAATTTGTTACAGCTTATAATAAGTTTTCAAAAATTTCACCTGCACTACAGCAGGAGAGAATGGTAATATTGCTTACCTAATTCATAATATTGTATATTTAAATACCTCTAACTCGGAAACCGTAATGCATAGGACACCTTTTCAAGTAGTTTTTTTTTTTAGAATGGGCTACCAGAATATTATTTACCCTTCCCTCCTGGGACATCCATATGTATATGATTATCCCACATACAGTTCTTCTAACCTATCACAGGGATAATATTGAGACAGAGCTCCAAACCACTGAAAAATTAGTTTGCAGTTCATTATAATTAGTTGGTTCAGATTTCTTTGCATTAAATTAAATTAAGGAACAATTTTGTGAACTGGTTTGCATGATTGGTTCAGTTGGACAGTTCTCCAGCTCTCATTTCTTTTTTTAAATATTAAAAATAGATTTGTTTTAGACATATATTTTTTTTTATTTTACAAAGTTGCTGAGTGTCAAATGCATACAATCCTTAAGCCCCGCGAACACCATGCAATTTTTCAGCAATTTAGTCGTC
>JAFIDM010008419.1:41469998-41481380 GCA_023159025.1 Thereuonema tuberculata | reverse complement strand
TATGGAAAGATGTAGGGTTGGCTAAGTTACTTTTAAAAAGTAACTCAATTAGTTATATTTTAACCCCCCTCCCCCCAAAAAAAATTCTGTTAAAAGCATACTAAGAATTTATATTCTTAGTAATCAGGCCGCCCCCCGTCTCCCCCTGATAAGTATGAGATACTCCAAGAAGAATCGATTCCAAGCGGTTATGGCGGTACAAAGTGATATTTTATTCCTTTTTATGGACGGAGAGAAGCTAACACAATGAACATTCACATTTAAATTATAAGGTTATAAGGCTATTAAGGCTATTAAGGCTAAAATTAATGGGTTATTTTCTTTTTTTCTCTGGCTGTTCTCTCATTGCGCCACACACATACGAACCAATAATTTGAATGTAGTCCCCGTGGCCTAATGTCTGACTGCGACAGGTTTGATTCCTGTCGCGAACGTTTCAGTGTAGCCATGTTTTCACAGCGCCGAACAATGGAAACAATGTTGTTTCAATTGTTGAACTGCGGCGGACAATGGAAACAATGGTGTTTCAATTGTTGAACTACAATTGTTGAACTGCACCGGACAATGGAAACAATATTGTTTCAGTTGTTGAACTGCGGCGGACAATGGAAACAATGGTGTTTCAATTGTTGAACTACAATTGTTAAACTGCACCGGACAAAGGAAACAATATTGTTTCAGTTGTTGAACTGCGGCGACAATGGAAACAATGGTGTTTCAATTGTTGAACTACAATTCTTGAACTACACCGGACAACGGAATCAGTGTTGTTTCAATTGTTTAACTGCGCCGGACAATCGGAAAAGAAAGATTTTATATAGTAATATAGATTGCTGTATTACGTTACAAAATTGATTGATTGTACTACAAAATTAATGTATAGATTTATTTTACTTCGGTATTTTATTTTTCTGAAATTTCATTTAGAATTTTTCTTTAATTAAAATGCACTACAGAGCTGTTTTCTCGAATCTTTTTTTGCTTCACTGTGCACATTTCGTGAAATCCACAGCACACATACTACAAAATCCTTTGAAAAACGTCAACATGGTTTCAAATGAATAACAGTAAATTTTAAGCACTTAAAAATATCCTAATAAAATGAAAAAAAGTTTTTAAGCTAATTGAAATGCAAATTAATACTTTATTAATCTTTATTATTTGAAAGAAACTGAATGGTAGTTTTAATTTCAGGTTTGCGCAGATAATTTGATGTCAAGAATTCAGTCTACATAATGGGCTTCAATGAATGTGAATGCTAAAATAGAAAATTTGTATTAGACCTAGATGAGAAACCTGGCGTTTTTCAAACAATTCTTAATTCAGAAGAAATACTAATGCAATGATATACGATTTTCCATTGTAACATCAAATCAGTTTTACCATTTGCCATCAATTTCTTTTTTCCAGAAATCCAAAAGATCTTTCATCCTAACTTACTGTTCTGTATTTTGTCTTGAAAATAACCACGAGGGAAAAGGGTTCTTCTTTTTAAAAATATATATACCGAACAAACGTATCTTTTCAGAATGTCTCAATGGATATTGATTAACTCTGAAAATTCTTAAGTTAGATGGAATAAATCGATTTTTTTTTTAATATACAGGGTGTCCCAGGAGGAAAGGTCAATATTTTGGGAGGTGATACTATCGGTTATTTTAAGCAAAAAATATCATATGAACAAGTGTTCTATTCCGAATAGTTTCCCAGACAATTGAAATTTGGCACGTAATTGTCATTGTGCGTTGTTTTCCTTCTCTTCCACCGCACGGCGCTAAGATCTCCAGACCTAACCCCCTTGGATTTCTGTTTATGGGGTTGAATGAAGAGACGTCGAGTGAATACACGAGACGAATTGCTCGTTCACATAATTGTTGCTCGCTCGCGTAATTGTCTGACAAGTGAGTTCATCGATGATGAACGATGAACTCAGACAAGCAACACGTCATGTTCTCACAAGAGTTTAGAAATGCATGATGTTGGTGGTGGAAGTTTTGAAACTTTTATTATAAACTGGAAGAAATGTGTAACTTGACCAGTAAATATTAGAAACAGTACATAGTATCTCTTTGTTATCATTCATTTTGAAACGGTATATTCAAATAGCTCTATCTTGGAAACCATTCGGAATAGAACACTTGTACATATAAACTAATTTATGGGCGAAAAATCGTCTCATATTTAAATAACGTATAACACAATAGAAATTGCTAAAAATATCAAGAAAACTCAAACACTACTTACCTAAGAAGCTTAAACATTTATGCTAAAAACGATTATTGCTCAATGTGAGATTCTTCGGATTTTGTTACGTAATTGGATGTTAGGTGCGATTCAGAACCCTATGGCGCTTTTATCAAGGCAAATATACAACTAATTATATAAGAACTGATCGACTTATTTACGATATACAAAAGTTGACACTTGAATTAAGTATTTCTTCGTTCTATTCCTAATCCCGTGGGATTCTCACGAATAGCAGTTATTTTAATTTAAAACTGCCTTATTAATGGCAATCTTTCACTGTGAAATTGACAGACGATTACAATTTGTCGTAAATATATTACGGCGCTGTCTTGCTTTTTCACATCAAGCCACATAATTCCACTATAGAAAATTTGATTAAAATTAATGAATTTTTAGATAGCAGTCAGGAACTGTTGAAGAGCTGGCGACCAGAATGAATAATCAATTTCCTTATAAATCAGAAACTATGGAAAATAACAGAGATATTGATTCCCTGACTGCTGAAAAATATTTGCACTGGGTTCACAAGTTGTGAAAATTACCTAATGATGTATGGGGGAACGCCCTATCAATTAACATAACACCAAACGGCAATTCAGTGATAACTGGTAAACAAACCCAAATAAAGGAACCAAAAAACATGCATTTAGCAATTGATTGAGAGTGATAAATCTGTAGCTATTGAATAACCGTAAGCAAAACCACCATATGCTTAAGAACGGAAATTGATTTGTTAACAAACTCCCATTATTCAGCTACTTACACGGAAGTGAGGAAGAATTTATTCCATAACACTGCGGAAATGCAAGTGTCTCTTGGCTTAAGAATCCAAACAGAACCTTCCAGAAAAGTCACTTCAATGTAAATAGGATAAAAGTATGTTAAGTGCTAGAAGTGTCTCTTGGCTTAAGAATCCAAACAGAACCTTCCAGAAAAGTCACTTCAATGTAAATAGGATAAAAGTATGTTAAGTGCTAGAAGAACAGAATGATTCAAGGTCTCCTGTCAATCTAAAACGTACACAAGAAATGAAGTGGTATTTTTTGGAGATTTCATTAGCATTCTCGTAAAAATTTTGGAATATCTAAAGAACTGAAGATATGAAAATTGTAACTCTTCCTAGATATAAAAGTAATTTAGTGTCAGCTGCCCATTCCGAGGCAGCGTGGGTGGTTAATGTGCGGCCACTGCAAGAACGCCGAGCCATACGACAGAGTAAGTCTTATTGGTTTCTGCAGAACCAGAGAAGAAAGAAACCACGACTTTTTAAAAAGAAAGTTGATACACCGAGAAAGAGGATTCTGAAGTCTGCACAGGAACTGCTGTGCCACTGCGACGACATAAACATCCCGGGCATGAAGTACGCGATCGGACGCCATTTTCCAAAATGGATGCGGGTTGTTTGGTCGCTAGCAATACTCGCTTGCTTTGTGTCAGTGATTGTACAGGTTGGAGAACGATTAGCCAATTATTACAGTTACCCTGTGGTTATGAGTCTCAATATTGAAAAGCAGATACGAATAGAACTCCCCAATGTCACTCTGTGTCCGAATTCAATCCTGTACAAAATACGGAAAGGTGACGGTGAAAAAGATATAACGAAGCTCTGGCACAAACAAGTACTGTTGCCTGTAAACCTCACTGTTTGGGTATGTCACTAGATTTGTAGTCCTGTAATCTGTCTGCTAAAATCTTATATAAAACCCACCATTTTGGTTCAAATATAAACTTTTTTTTTATTTACTAAAACCTAGTAGTACCTTAAAGCATATATAGAAATCTTATAATATATATACGTATACATATCCTAAACTATGCATATTATATCAAAGAATCTAAAATTTATAAATGACACTAAAATTGTGCATTATAGATTTAAATTATTAAATTTAACTATAATTTGAAATTTAAAATTAAATTGTGAGTTTAATAATTTAATAGCTTTATATAATTTAATGAATTATATTTTGAAATATTAAGCACCACTTATAGTTTGCTGAATCTTAAATACACAAATGATTTGGAGCAGTTGTATATACAACATAATTCAAAATCAGATTCATAACTTCAATCCAGTATTCTGTAGGTTATTGGAAACAGAAATATGTATTCAAATCCTTAAGAGCAATGTGATTGTATAGAAAACGAACACTTACATTGAAAGAAACCCCTTTTACTGAGCAAATGCATAAGTAATCAATGAAATACAAGAAAAACGTCAAGACATTACGTAAATGTTCAGAATTTTGCAATTAAAATTTTCTTAAATAATTTCAGTAATAATGGGCAATCAAAATATGCATTGCATCCTTTAAATTCTCATCTTTCATTTCTTTAAATGTTGATATTTGGTTTCTAACTTATAATGACCTCCAGAACGCTGTGGTGAAGTTATGGTATCTCATACTGTATCGTCCTGTATCTTACAGCACATAGCTGTCTTTTGTATTCATTTTATATCTGATTGTTTTTCTCAATCTAAAAACAGAATTGCTAATGTTTACTTATTAGTATCAAGATCTGGACGATAAACAGCAATTTATTAAAGTCATCTATGAAAAGCAATCGATTCTGACAATTTGGGGAAACTGTTCGACTTTTATCTTTCGTAAGTTACTTTCTATATATTTTTCAGTTAACAATTTCAACAATTTCTCTTCACTTTGATTAATTCTAAAACCTTCCTTCTTTTTTCCAGCGGAAATGATCGAATACTTTGGTTTTAACACAAAGTTACTCTTTTTGTTGCAAGAAGATAACGATTCCATTTTGGAAGAAACTGAGCAGTACACTGATCCAGTGGAAAGAAAGAGAGCCAGGGTCAGCTTCTGGGTAGGAATTATCGATTTTGAATTCACTATTTATTCTAAAGTGCATGTAAATCCAACAATGCACTGTCAACTAGTTTTTATTCATAAAATTTAAGTTGAGACTGTGCCCGGCACGATGCCTACATGGTAATATGGGAAATGGCTAAAGTACTTCGAAATAGGAACTGGTTTAGGGAGAATTTTATGTGTGTAATCTATTAGAGGAGAAGATGGTATTTTGGAACCCCACTTTGTCTTTTGGTCACCATGGTTCACCAATAAGCTTGAAATCCAAACTGAACGCGAAAATAGCTTTAGCAACATCCCAGCTAACTATCCTACATGGTTAGCTACTATCCCTAAACCGAAAGATATTATTATTTTGTAAAATGTGAAAAAAGTCAAAATCGTGATCCGGTGATTGGGGGAGGGTAAGGTGGAACCCCATTTTTTTTTTCATAAAAATTCAATATCTTGCTTAAAAACATGGTTTTGTTTATTAAAAATAGATATCCTACAAGGATGGTCAGTTTAACATTTACATTATAGCATTCCAATGGTCTGAAAACAGTTTTAAAGAATTAAAATGATGCATTAAATTGAGAAAAATAAAAAAAGTTTAGCGAAAACAAAATAAACAGTTATTGGCAGTAATCACATGCACAGTAGTCTTTTTCCGCCCCAGCACATTCGTTACGTGCCCAACAACTGCACACAACACATTGTACCCACAATTCCCCCGGTCGCGAAGTTGAAAAAGTCTCATCGCAAAATAGGCATTTGGCATCCTCTTGACGTGGCTCATCTTCCCCAGCTGGGAGTTCAAAATCTGAATCTCCAGATTCAGCTGCCACAAAGTCTTCTGCTTCAGATGACTCATCAGAAAAGCTGGCAGATCCCTTTCTCGCAGCTTTTTTTCTCCTGACACATAGGGTTCCAAATTACCCACCACCTTGGGGTTCCAAATATCCCGCAATTGCCATTTTGGATTAGTGTTGATCTACCGTGTAACAACTTGTAGATTAATAACATGTTTCATTGGTTATTGGCAAAAGAAGAACTATACTACACATATGATGCATTAAAACTTAGTTACCTACACTATAGGAGACAAGAAAATATAAACACCCTACCTCTAAAATGTTCTCGAAACCGCGTTCTGCAACAAACACTTATTTATGCTTCATCTAACGAGCAGCAGCAATTGACGCGTCGAGCCTGTGGTCGGGGGCGTGAGGGCAACAAGTTACAAGTTCCACCGGGATGGTGCGATACCTATCTGTCAGTGAAATGTCAGGGTTCCAAATTACCGACAGGGTTCCAAAATACCACCTTCTCCTCTATATTTCTTTTTCCAATGCACCTAAAATTCTGAAAACTTAAATATGAACTAGTGAAGCATATGGGATTTATATTTTATTGATTTTAATTTTCAAAATATTCTTTAATAATTAAATTAAAATTCAAAAACAGTCAATTTTGTTGTGGGTTGTCGAGGTATAACTCGATATTTTCAACTTAAAAAAAATTTTGACGCACACCTAAATGATAAAAAAAAATTCATAAAATAATGATTTGTGTTAAAAGATATTTAGCCTACTCTTAGTGCAACAGGTAAGCCTAATTAAAAAAAAATAAAAAAAAAATTGTGTTTTTAAAAATCGTTTGAGATTCATTTTTATTTAACGTGCTATCAAATAATCATAATAAAAAACGTTTTCATTAAAGTCTTTCTAAATATCATGCAAATTCATTGGATTCATTAGTTTTCAAAAATAAATGGTTTTAAAGCATTTTTTTTATAGAAATAAATTTTTGTTAATTCTATTAAAATCCGTTTATTAAAAAAATGTTCTTTGTTCATAAATATTCACGAATTCTAATATGCATTTCTCAGTGTCAAAGTCCCATTCTCTAAAGCAGTTTCATTTTAATCGTGTTTTTGAACGCTTCTCAAAGCGAAAATAAACAGAAATGACCTTCTGGCCGCAACGAAAATCGCGTCTCGTGTGAAAAGCTCCACTGAAATCTATAGAACGACGGTGGTCGCGCGACCAGTGTGGCCGCGTGAAAAATCGCATCATGTCGCGACCAGAATCCTGGCCGCGCAGCCAGAAGTGACCAAGGCTCCATTGAAATCTATAGAACGACGGTGATCGCGCGACCATGGTCGCTTCGTGTGAAAAGGATCTAATACTTAACTTATTTTTATCTGATGTATATTCAATGTACATCATTCTTAATCTTTAACTGAATTTATTTATCACTTAACTTGGAGTTTCCTATTTATAATTCATTGAATTCTATTTGCTTTCACTTTCACATTAATACACTTATATTTCTTATTTATACATAAATGTATTTTATCTCTGTATTACGTTAACTTTCTAATACAATTTATACTTTGTTATGTCGATCTACTCCAATATGGCGGTTTGACGTACTTCTGTTTTTCTTAATTCAAATCGATTTACATAAACGATGTAAAATTCACTTACATTAATCCAGATATATACAGACCATTTTTAATCCAATCTTGGATTAACATTCTTGTTAGTAGCCTACTATTCTTAGGATAATTTGTTGATATCTTTCGTATCCTTCAAATCCTCCATCTATCTTGATTATATCTGCTAGAATAAATAATAATACATTATTTTCTCCTTATCGATTCCCATTTTGCTAATTCATATTAGTATTGTACTTTCTTTTATTTGATTTTCGATTTGATAACGAAATCTGTATCTATACGGTTTACTTTGAGTCGCCATGTTAAGGAAATCTCATCTTCTCGACAATTACTTAAATATGTGATCTTTATTATCATTCGTGTCACACTTTATTGTTTAGTTCCTTTTAAATGTATTGTTGTTCATCACACATTCAGTTCTTGTTAACTTTCTTTGATTTAAATTGTTAATGTTATCATCAAACTTTATTACATCTTATCACAACAAAATTATTACAAAATCTTGTATAATTGTAGGAAAAAAATTATAGGAAAGAAAAAATTTCTTTCTCATGTTATTGTTGTACGCACGTTAAATTTATGCATTGTAAATTTTCAACAATTAATCCCTTACAGGCTAAGCGATCGCTAGCGGGGATTAATTGATTGATTATTTAAGTTTTGATGTTCTTTTAATTGGAGGGCCGTTGTGATGCTCACTTTTGTTCAATTTATATGTTTCTCGAGTTCACTGAGATGTAAGATACTGGGCGGATCCAACTGACGAAGGTCAGGAAACTAGAAATGGTCCATCTTGGATTCCCGGTATCACAATTTCAAAAAACAGATCAGTGAACTCGTAGTTCAAGATATTTCGTTGTTAAAGCCAACACACATTATTAAAGTTTAAAAATAAAACCATATACAATTAAAAAGTCCAGACATGTTGCGACACGTTAACGTGTTATCATCAGTATATGAACTCGTAGTCTTGTGCGTTTTTAAAATTTCTTTCTCATGTTATTGTTGTACGCACGTTAAATTTATGCATTCCTATATAATGATTAATAGATAATATGACTAACTGTGAGTTAGTCTATCATTCAATCACGCCTCAACGGCGCAACCGATCTGAATGGAGGAGGGTGTCCCTAAGGGAGGGGTCCCTTTCGCATCCTTAATAGGGGGGGGGTCCCTTTATTTTTGAGGATTTCAGGAAAAAAAAATCAATATGAAGAAAGATGTATTTTGCATTTTTTTTCTTCAGGTTTGTACTATCATAACCCATTACCCCCTATTACAAGAGCTGTTGATTCGAGTATTGAAGTCATTTAATTTTCAACAACAAAGTTTTGATTTCACATCCTGAAACTCATTTCTAAAGAAGGACTGCAGAAACATAAGTATTTTTTTTTTTATTGGTCAATGTACAAATCAATAACTCTATTGATCAGTTGTGATGTGGTATGGTACTACAATCCTGAAAAATATGCAAAAATACAGCTTGCTTCATATTGATGTTTTTCCGAAAATTCTCAAAAGTAAGATGGAAAAATAGGAAGGTGGGCTGTTCTGAACTCTTAAAACTGCTTTCAGGTATTATTTTTGGGTCTTCTTCTCAAAAAAGTAAAAAAGGCTGTTTTAAAGTTTTCATCTTGACTGTGGTGCTTTAGGGGAAGAATCGAGAACTATTTAAAACAATTGACAATCATCTCAAAGTCTGTATATATTTTTTAAATAAACTAGCATATCATTTCACTTCTTTACTGATTGTATGCAATATTTCGTTTCTTTAGAATAAGAAACTTCTTCAAGTTGAGGATAAGAAATTTTCTTTTTCCTCTACATTTCATTCGTTAGGAATACATGCATTTTTTAATTACAATAATACAAATTTAATTTTAATTTGTATTCACTTAGCATGATGTTAATTAATTTGTATTGATAGTATTATTGTAATTACAAAAAAATGCGTGTATTCCTATAGAGGAAAAAGAAAGTTTTTCTTATTGATTGTCTAATTGACAATCAATTAAATACCTCTGGTGATATGATGTAATAATATAAAATACAATTGACTCGCGATAATCACGCAGGTTGGTTCGAAAACCGACCCGATTGAGGCGGTCAAGGAGGTGAAATGCACAATCACTTGCGATGAAGTTATGTCGGCTGCAAACACTTTGATACGTTGGTGTGAGGAGAGGGAACTCGACTACGAGAACAGTTTAATGTTAAAAGATATTCAAGAAAAAGCCATGACAGACTCTTTATGTAAAAAGAAACAAAAAACGATTATGGATTTTTTTAAGCCGTAAATACATATGTACGTATTTTTATTTTTATTTTAAGACATAAAATTATGTTTTACATTATATACTGTAATTTTATTTTTTTAAGAAATTAGTATTACATACGTACGTATTCATTTGTGTAAAACTAATGCCTAATGAGTTTTTTATTTATATCCTCAATGGCCGTAAAATATGTACTCAATACATACATATATAGTTCTCTGCCAAGGGCAGGTCCTTCAATGCAAACCCAGCATTCTCCAATCTTTCCTATTTTCTGCCTTCCTCTTCGTCTCCACATAAGATCCATTTACCATAATGTTGTCGATCATCTTAAATCTTCTTCTGCCTCGAACTTTTTTACCGTTCACCATTCCTTCCAGTGCATCCTTCATTAGGGAGTTTCTTCTCAGCCAGTGACCCAACCAGTTTCTTTTTCTCTTCCTGATCAGTTTCAGCATTATTCTTTCTTCACCCACTCTTTCTAGCACAGCTTCATTTCTTATTTTGTCTGTCCATTTCACATGCTCCATTCTTCTCCATATCCACATTTCAAATGCTTCTAGTCGTTTCTCTTCACTGCGTCGTAATGTCCATGTTTCTGCCCCATACACTGCCACACTCCACACAAAGCACTTCACTAGTCTCTTCCTTAGTTCTTTTTCCAGAGGTCCGCAGAAGATGCTCCTTTTCCTATTAAAAGCCTCCTTTGCTATTGCTATCCTCCTCTTGACTTCTTGGCAGCAGTTCATATCACTACTTATAGTACACCCTAAGTATTTAAAGTTGTTCACTTGTTCCAATGTCTCATTCCGAATACTTATGTTTATCTTCTTTGTCTTTCTTCCGATAACCATAGTCTTTGTCTTGTTTACATTTATCTTCATTCCATATTGTTCACAGCTGTCATTCAGCTGCAGTAGCATATCCCTTAGTATCATCTCCTCTTCTGCTAACAATGCCATATCATCAGCAAATCTTATGCACTTTATTCTTCTTCCTCCTACTATCACCCCTCCCATGTTATGAAAACAATTCTTCACTAACTCCTCTAAGTAGATGTTGAACAGTAGGTGATAGAGGGCATCCTTGTCGCACCCCTCTCCCTATTCCACTTCCCTCTGACAATTTTTCTCCTATCCTGACTTCGACTCGTTGTTTCATATAAAGATTAGTTATTAGCCTTCTCTCTTTCCAATCCGCACCAATTTTCTTTAAGATTTCCATAAGTTTATTCCAATCCACTCTGTCAAAAGCCTTTTCCAGGTCCACAAATACTGCATATACGTGTTTATTTTTTTTCTAGATATCTTTCGCCGATTGTTCGCAGCAGTCCAATTGCATCTCTCGTACCTTTTCCTTTCCTAAAACCAAACTGCTCTTCTTCCAACTCTCCTTCCACCTTAGAATATAAACGTCTGTTCAGTATTCGCAGAAGAATCTTCGCTGAGTGCGATATAAGGCTGATAGTCCTGAACTCATTGCACTTCTTTGCATTATTTTTCTTCGGTATTGGCAGCAATACTGTTTCCATGAAATCATCAGGCCATTCACCTTTCTCATATATTTCATTGCATAATGA
>JAFIDM010008419.1:41457679-41469898 GCA_023159025.1 Thereuonema tuberculata | reverse complement strand
ACCGGAAGGGCTGCGCAGTTCAAACTTCCGCCGGCCAACTTTCATTTTGAGGACAATATGTATTTAATCTTATGACTCGAACGTACCAATAAAATAATAACTATTCTTCAATAATAACTTGATTTCAATACCCTCCTCCATTCTACAAGAATTACTATACAGGTTCGTCGTTCCGTAGGACTAAATTGGAACTTGGTTCTGTTCCGAGATCAGGCCTACATTTTCAGTTGGCCCCCTGTATTTTCTTTCTATTTCGTCGCAGTACCAAAGTTATGCATAAAATTCGTTATTGTTGTAATTGATCTTCTTTCTTAGGTTAGTTATCCAATCCAGTTTAAAAACTCGTCCATATTTACTTCTTAAAGATCAGCATGTGTCACGTTGTTTTAATCATAGTTTAGTTGAAAGTCGTGCTTTTTAATCATTGTTTTTATTCCCATTTTAAACTCAACGTTCCATTTCGTATTTCCTTCCTTCATCTATGAGGTCGTTCTGCCTTTTATTTAATATTTTTGTTTTACTTTTAGTCATAGAATCTTATTATTTATTTCATTGCTTTTAGTGTGGGTGGGTGGCAGGGAAGCCGAGCACCGCGACCGTTGGTCTATTGTGCTACCCCATAGAAATAAGGACAGAGTGAGCGAAAGAATGGTGGGAGAAGTGCAGGGGAAACGGGAGAACTCCGAGAAAACCTGTCCAGCGGGAGAACCCCGAGAAAACCTTTCCAGCGCGGATCGTCCACCATACAGATATGCGCTGCCCAGGGCCGCGCCAAGGTATGTTGGCGCATTGGTGCCAGGAAAACTTGCCGCCCCTAATAAACTAAATTATTTGCCGCCCGCCGCCCCTAAGACGTCCGCCCGGGTGCCAAGCACCCCTGGCATCCCCGCTTCGCACGGCCCTGGCGCTGCCTTACGTCGTGGTTACGTTCCGACCAGTTGATCATAAGACTTAAATGAGGGTTCAATACAATATTTACTATATTCTGTCAATACTATCAGAGATATGCAATTAAATCTTTATAAAAATATAATTTGGTTGTTACATAACTGTAATACAATAATAATAACAACAGAGAACGTGTAATACAGTATAGTACCTAACATAACTGATACTGCTATAGTTTTTTAGTGGTTATTGGTTCCATAGGTAAGCCAATGTACAGTACTATAGTGTTGTGCATTTGAAGATATACTCCTGCTTGCATAAGTCAAAATTCACAAATAAATGTTTTGTTCAAACTTGGCTGCTGTTTTTGCATTTTTTTTTTTTGTTCATTATGCAAAGTTCAATTTAAATTAATTATACAGTTGTTTTTATTTTTAAACTATTATTTATGGGACCTCTATCGTAAATGTGAACGGTCGTAAGTCAACGCACTCGTATATTTCTGTAGTACGAGAATCTATATTACTAAAATCTTTTATATGTCTGTCTGTCTGTCTGTTCGGCGCAATTGCCTGTGAGAATGGAAAATAGAAATAATTTTTACAATGAAACGTCCGCGACGGGAATCGAATCTGCAACCTTCTGATCCGAAGTCAAACGTCTTATCCACTAGGCTCGGGCACTAAAACTCACTTTCTATTGTTTTTTTTACTTATGTTTCCTTCCCCCCATCAAAAATGAATGTACTCAACCTTTTTTTTTTAATCTCAAGATTGTTTATTTATTTCCGATCCGTCTATTTATTTGTAATTCGAAAATGACAATTAAAACTATAATTGCCGAAATGTTGCAATATTTTAAATATAATATTCTTACTTAACCAAATTCTATGTGAAATAGAAAAACAAGCGCGGGTACACGGGACATGTCCTAGTATTCTTAATAAAAAGTTATGGCCACTGTAATAAATACAGAAATTTACGTGTGCGTGTTGTGATTAAAAACTGAGGACAGCCAACACACAAGACTACTTAAAAACATTTATACACAATTAAAAAGATTACATTCCACAACCGGTTTCGCCTCTAATATGAGGCTTTGACGAGTATATTCTTACTTGCTGTTTTATGTATTTTTGTCTATGCAGATAAAAGGATGTAGCTTTGTAAGTTTTATCTGTTTATACTTCCTAGTTTGTACTTCCTAGTTTGTACTCATTACTCTCAGAAATTGATGAGACACTTACTAGAATAAGTTTTTCCCTGAATTTCTTTTCGTCGATGTTTTTCGAATCAATTTCGTGGAAATAAGCATTGACTATTTGCGTAGCTTCTTCTCTGCTGAAATATAATGAGAATATGTCGATCAAATGATTTTCGATGAATGAAGAATCGAGCTTCTGATATTTCTGTAAAACTTCTAGAAATAAAAAAATAAAAAAATACAAAACGTCAACTTTTAGTAACACTAGTATATTACATAATAGAATTCAAAATGTTTATTACGAAGGTCTGAAGAACATAAGGACTTTGAGAAAAAAATTTATTGAAAACTGTTTCATTTTTTGTAATTCAGTATCTGCGACACAAACTTTACATTTTTAAACTTGTATTTGTAAAGCCCGGCAATGTGATCGCACATGAGTTCGGATACTACGGTTAAGTCCCTAACCCCTATAACTCTGTTGATTTCGTGTATCGACTTACGTATTATTATTATGTATTATTATCCAATATCTTATTGCTTATGCTAATGTCAGTTATTACAGTAACGAGAGGTGAAACTTCGATATAGTTCTGTCACTGAGTGTTTCATGCTTTTTTTTTTTTTTTTTTTTTTACAAATGCTATTATATGATAAAATATAAAACAACAAACACACATTTAAAAAGGTTATATTAAAAGTACATACATGCCACTCAGGCTGATTATATGGTTTGAAATATAAAAATATTATATTTCACGTATGTACATTTTATCATTAATTGAGTGAGACGTAAAAATGTCAAAATATCTTTAAAATGCTATTACAATAACTTTAATCATTTAGGTTATTTAATAACTACTGAACCGTTCAGTTCTTTACCTATATAATCTAAAACTCCTTCATCTTTCGTTCTTCCAGCCATGATGGGGTATCTGTGAAATAGCCCCTCCTTCAGAAGAACGTCAGGATGGTTGTTTAAAAATCCAGTCTTCGTTTTTTCGACCGCTGGCAAAAAGAATAATTTCATCACAGCAGACTGTTCCTGAAAGAAAATGAACACACATTAGCAAACTGCAATTGAAACTCTATTAAAAAAAGTTGCTAAGTGTTCAGAAAACTTATTTTCCAGAAAAGCTTTTTGTATTGTTTTGTTTTTTGTTTATAAACCTACGAAAGAAGAAAAAAAAAACCAAACAAACAAACCTCTCCTTGAATTTTGTTATATTTGTCTAATGCAAAC
This sequence comes from Thereuonema tuberculata, assembly GCA_023159025.1. Classification (NCBI taxonomy): domain Eukaryota; kingdom Metazoa; phylum Arthropoda; class Chilopoda; order Scutigeromorpha; family Scutigeridae; genus Thereuonema; species Thereuonema tuberculata. Next base: position 41,466,564 of record JAFIDM010008419.1, on the reverse strand, counting down.
TACATCGTAAAAATTTTCAGTTTGATGAAAATTAATTAAATTCAAAAATGCCCATTTAAGTTGTCTAAATCCAATTGATTTTAATCCAATCAAAGCAAACGCTAAAAAAAAATTGGAATTACTTAACAGAATAGTAAGTAATAGAACTGTAATATTATTATTATTTATTATTATGTTTGTATGTTTCAAAACTTGGGTTTCCCCAGCAAAAACAATATGGCGGGTCAAGGACCAAAGCACATACTGCCAAGTGTAAAGATGTGTGCAAGAATGATTAGGGATGTGTGCTTGTGTCCATAAATTTCCTAACTATGCGTGTAGTGTTGAGTACCACAGTCTTCTGCAGTTGTGCATAAGTGTTTTTGTGAAGTCCTAGTGTGCTGAGACTGTGGTGCAATGTGTGAGGCACCAGATCAGTGGCAGACAGAACGATGGGTACAACACGTACTCGATCCTGCCTCCACTGCTTCTGGAGCTCGTGTGCTAGATCAGTGTATTTACTGATCTTGTCTGCGTGAGTTTTCTGCATGTTCTTGCTGATAGGCACTGCAATATCAATTAGATAGGTCTGTTTGTTGACCTTATCAACAAGTGTGATGTCTGGTCTGTTGTGATGTATGGTTTTGTCTGTGTGAATGGGACGGTCCCAGTATAGTTTATATGAGGGTGACTCTAATATGCTTTGTGGTATGTACTTGTAGTACGGGACCGTGCTCTTAATAAGTGAATGTTTGTGTGCTAGTTGCTGATGAACGATCGACGCTACCTGATTGTGTCGGTGGAGGTAGTCTGTTTGAGAGAGAAGGGGACAGCCTGATATTACGTGGTCGATCGTCTCATGCGTAGTGTGGCATTTCCTGCATTTGTCGTCATGTGTGTTTGCATCGTGTAGAATGTGTTTCTTGTAGTTGCGTGTGGAGATGACTTGGTCCTGTATTGCGATCATGAACCCTTCGGTCTCCCCAAACAGCTCACCATTCGTCAGCCATCTGTTCGACACTTCCATGTCGACATGAGGCTGGCTGAGTTCGTGATGATGTCTGCCATGGAGTTCCTTACGAGCCCATGATTCATGCAGCTGCTGAGTGTGGGTGTCAGGGGTGGTGAGTGTTGGAGAAGAGTTTTCGAGGTTCAGGGGTGTGAGGTGTGTGTCAGCCTTGACAATGGCTGAGTGAAGTGAGGAGTCTTCTGCTCTTTGGTGGAAATGTTCCCTAAGTGTATGTACTTGTTTTTCGTGTAGGGTGATGAGGTTGATCAGGCCTCCCTCCTTGCGGGGAAGAGTCATCCTTTCCGTAGCGGACTTGGTAGAATAGTAAGCTTTTTTAGAATTCAATTTTTCACTGTTTTTCTATGGGAGTACATACATGCCACTCAGGCTGAAAAGCCACTTTTATATGGTTTGAAATATAAAAATATTTTATTTCACGTATGTACAAGAAAACTATTGATTGTATTTTAACAGCAGTTTGGAAATGGTTTCTCTGACATTGAAACAGAGCGGGAACAAAAAAAAACAAAAAAAAAGAGCATCGTTTGTTTCTGAGAATAGGTTTCACGGCAGATAAGTTAAAACCAAATGCTCTAAAATGGCAATTCCAGTCAATAGGGGTGCTAAGATAGGGATGACGAAGGCAGGAGGGGGGGGGGAAATCACCCTATGATCCCCTTCTCTCCAATATATCCTCAAACATCTTGAAAATACTTTTTTTTTTATTATTATTTATTGAATAATCCCATCCCATTCTTCAAAAATTTCTGAAAACGCTATGTTTCAGAAAGATCCATGTCTCAAAAATTTTAAAAATTTCTATAAAAAAATAATTATTTTATCATAACTACGAGACCAACAAAAAGGGATGGTTATTACTCCTTTTAGGTACTTTCATCAAATTGACATCAAAATCAAAATGATGCTCATCTCAGATAGATTCGTGCTACCGTCGAAGTTACAACTCACTGGAAAGTAAAGCAAATGATTTATTTTGAATAACTCAAACTTCGTATTGCAATTGCTTTTTTTTTCTTTTCTTTTTTTCCCCTCCTTAATGCATATAAAGGAGTATGTATTTTGTAGAGGAAATAGCACAAGTATTAGTTTTATTATGATGGGGCTGATTAATATTTGTAACAGTTTGTTTGTCCAATCGTTTGTTGATTTGTATGCTACTCATTCGGAGCAAAACTCGTTTAGTTTCAGCTAGTAAAACCAAATTGACAGGATCATTAATTAGAATCTGGAATATGCTGTAGCCAAACATGATGCAATTCGATCCGTATTTATCGGATCTATGCTCACATTTCGATTGATAAACACTAAAGATATATAACAAGAATTCAAATTATTTATTTTTGGCTCCGACATCTAGAGGGCGCTAAAATGCAATAATAGATATCCAATTCGTTTACTTTGTCTCCCATATATCTGATCTTAAACAACAATTTTCTATCTTCTTAATATATAAAAATAAATGTTTCTTTGTTTGTTTTTCCCGTATGCGTTCCTATTGCGATGAAACTTTGGTGAGTTGTTGTGCGCACGCCCGCGAAGGTTTCTGAATTTTACAATATCTGGTGCGCGAGTTGTTTCAACAAATGAGTGTATTTCCGGTTTCAACGTTTGCAGTTTCCGGTGCGACTCGCATTTGCAATGACCATCAAAAGGGACAATCGCTACAAGTGTGTGGACTAAATTTGGAAAATCCATGTTTCACACATGGACAGCTGTATGTGGCCTGCTCAGGCGTCGGAAAACCTTCTGATTTATTCGTGTATGCACTAAACGGAAAAACAAGAAATATTATGTATCCAAAAGCACTTCAATAAACAGAATTAACACACAAACACTTTCTTTCTTTGAGTGGCATTGCAACGCTTGACGGCTACAGCTAGTTTTGACCAACTGTTTTGATACTATGTTTTCTATGCAAATATACTAACAGCGAAAGATATAAATATTTCTTTTTTAAGTGTTTATTTTGTGTTCTTACCAGAGATATGGATGCTTCAACGATATCGTGTACGTTTTTATCTTGTAGACATTCTACCATTATTTTCGTTGACGAAACGGAACAGTTCAGTTTTGTAGCGAGATTCTGACCTTTTGCCAGCGTGTTTTCTTGAAAAGCCCAAGGACATGTAAGGGATCCGCTCTGTATAATGGCGCCATGAAATAAATCTAAAAGAAATTAGGAAAAGCATTAATTCAGGAAATGAAAATTTTAGATTGAAGTTTGTCCTAAATTAATCAGATGTGTTTACAGTTTAATAATTAAGCATTTTTAAAAGAATTCATTTGGTATTAATATAAATCAGTTATTATAAAAGCTTCATGCTTTTCCTGATGGTCTAAGCGGCGGCCTGCCATGAAGCAGATGGGGTCGAAACCTGGGTTCGAAACTCTGCGTCGACATGGCTGTAACTTTCTTCTGTGTGTTGTCCTTTTCTGCTGGTACGAGTACTGTGTGAGCTGCCTCCTGTGGTGTAACTGGGTAACTATTTATTCGGCCAAATAGCTCACATGTCGAGATCAAGGCAAGCGCCCAGAGCCCGGACATTGGATTAAAAAGAAAAATCCTATAACTGAAGTATGAATATTTACAACAATGTTGGGTCCATTTGTAGCGAATTTCTGTAATTATTTCAATCGCGCCTTCATTGGGTTTCAGGCTGCCTAACTTGTTTGCACAAAACACCATGGTTTTTCTGATTATTATTATTTTTTTTTTATCTTGAACTTTTAGTTTTAAAACACCAAAATAACGAAATAAACAACACGGGAATGTTTTCGGAATTACACGTTGTTTAATTTTTTTAGATTCCGTATTGTCCTGAATGTAAGAGTAGCTAAGAAAATTAAGCTTCCTCATCTTGTTAAACACGCAATGGTTAATATTTCTTCAATGCGAAGGCGTTGATTTCTGATTATGGGATAGTTTGCAAAATATAAATTTCGTTTATTTATCACAAAATTTCTTTTTGTATCGTAACTGTTTTCTTAATTATCTGATTTTCATTTCCCTACAAATAAAAACGTAATGATTTTCAAATTCATCAACATTTATTACTTACCGAAATTTCTTGCTTCCCATGCTCAAAAATCCTGATTTCAGAAGTCCAATTCTCCTTACATTCTTAATTTCTAATGTTATTCGTTAAAGAATTACTAAGCACATTAAGAATTTTTTTCTGTTAGGCCTGTAGAGGGACACTAACTTTTTATGTGGTCTTTGGGGTCAAGGGGCGTTCCGTGACCAACGGGACTCAGTTGAGGTTGGGTGGTCAGCCCGACTCCCGCTCGCCTTTAGCCCCCGTTATTCATTCAACATAGGGTTGGGTAACCCTTGAAACCGTTTGGAGAATGGAGCGTGTAAAAAATCGCCGCCCTCTGCCGAGGCCGGGGATCGAACCCGACACCTCCAACCCACAGCCCAGCGCCCTAACCCACTCGGCTACCGGGCCCGCGAATTTATTCTGTAAAACATGTATATTTCAAAAGATACCTTTAGAAGCTGGTGACAGGAGATGAGCTACGACACTTGATGCACCAGCACTCTCTCCAAAAATCGTCACCGACTTAGGATTGCCTCCAAATGCTGCTATGTTTTCTTGTATCCATTTCAGAGCCAAATTCTGATCCCAGAGTCCTAGATTACCTGGTACCACTTCGTCTTCTGTGCTGAGAAAACCTGAAATGTAGAGAAGTGAAAATCTAAAACACTAACCCTGGAGCACATTAAAAAATTTAGCAGAATATTTCGTTTCTTCACAAACAAAAGTTCAAAAGTCTTATGACAAAATTATGTTACCTAATGCTCCCAGCCTGTAATTCATAATTACAAGAACAATGTCTTTGTCTAAAAGTCTCTTAGGCCCATTGAGAACTGAAGTGGAATCACCAAATAAAAATCCGCCTCCGTGAATGTACGCCATGACAGGAAGCTTCATAGAATCATTTACTGTTGGAATCTGTGACAGAAACAGTGATTGATGTTAGCATTGGAAATATTGAAATGGTCTTCAATTGCGGAATCGGTTGAAGATTCTCCACACACCCCCACAGACACACACACAAACAAACAAACACACACACACACACACACACACACACATACACACAACTGTTGTTGATATGCGTATTTGCTTATTGAAGCTAAGTACCACATACCTTTATTCTCAAAACAATAATCTGAACAATAAGAATAATATAGGGAACTTTAATCTTTTTATTTGCTTTAGATTTTTCTTCAACTTTTATAAATTGTCGCCCAACTAAAATAAAATATAGTAACAAAAAAGAAGTAACGGTTAAAGCTTTTGAAGCCATTTAGTTTGAGATTTAAACAAAAACCAAAAAAAAAAGAAACAGTTTTTACAGGAGATAGTGTTGACGAGTGGTAAGGGCAATTGACTGCGGGTTGGAAGGGGCTGGTTCGATTCCCGGCTGGGGATTTTTTTTTCCACACTCCATTCTCCTCGAAACGGATCCTAGAGTCTACCCAGCCCTCTATCAAATGGATACCTAAATATCATATTTATTATTATGAAAAAGTTTCAAACCATGGGTTTCCCCAGCTAAGACAATATGGCGGGTCAAGGACCAAAGCACATTTTGCCAAGTGTAAAAAAAAAAAGAATTGTTAGGGATGGGTGCTTGTGTCCATAAATTTCCTAACTATGCGTGTTGTGTTGAGCCTTCTGGAGTTGTGCATAAGTGTTTTTATGAAGTCCTAGTGTGTTGAGGCTGTGGTGCAATGTGTGAGGCAAACATTTACACATTTCCTTGCTTTTAAATTACACTGATGTTTCACATGTCTCATTGGTATTAAAATTTCTTCAACTACGTGTGGCCTTGCCAATCTTTTAATATTCTTTAGATTTTTGTCATATTATGTTTTTGAAAGTAGATATTTTATTACCGTTTTGTTAACTTTCACCAGTTTTTACTTAAATTCTGACTACGTTCTAATAGTCCTTTTCTTTACTCCATAGTGTTTACTTTTTATATTGGTCTTTTAATTTTACTTTCCTGAATTTTAGATTTGATGTGTTCTTCATAGTTAGATATGTAATTTATTTTATGTAGTCTGTTTCATCTTAGTTGGCTCAATATGGTTATTGCTTCTCTTGCGCTATTAACTAACTCTTTCAAGTGTCCAAGGTTCTAAGGGCGATCAATTTTCATATTCTGTAACTATGTAAGACAAAAGGAAAAAAAAAAATTACATAAAAAAATAGCAGAAGATTCTTACATTTTGTTTTTAGCTCAAAAAACTTGCTTGCAAAGCTATAAACATAAAGGGCTGTATTAGGAACTTCAGCAATCACACTACAGTTTTAAGTGCACGTTTTTTTTAATTCTATGGCATTACTCTTAGTATTTATTATAATTTTGTTAATATTAATAATCTTCGTATTAGCAATGCTAATCTTAAAAAATTCAAAAACAATTTTTACACAAATGCCATCGTTGTCCAGTGAGGATGAAATGATCAAACAAGCAAAGGAATAAGTATATTCAGTGTACGAATGGCTAGGATGGATCTATTGATTTAAACAAAAGATTCATTTGGCCATAGCTGTGGATTCGACCTAAGATGGGTCTTTTTCCAGAACTTGTTTCTCCAAGATCTTGGGGCCAACCCTTCCTGTTAAAATGGAGCAGAAAAAAAGGAAATTAAAAATAATTTAGTCAGTATTAAACTGTTATCATTTCAATACGTGGGTACCAATACGTATTTCAATGACTAAATGTCTTTGGCTTTAAACGCTGTTTCTTCATTGTATTAATGATTGAGTCTTTTGCAATTCAATACCTACAAGTATACTTCTGTGCGTTTAATTTCTTTAAACAAAATAAAACCATTATTTTATAAACAGAAGTGCAGAGATAGCCCGTAACGATTTAAGACAGTTTAAGAAGAAATTGATTCGCCTTCCAAGAATGGACATGGTGGCTCAAGCTATAGCAGTACGTTTCAGATCTTTGGCAGTCGGGTTTCCTCTTCAACTTTCTTGATGCTAAGCAGGAAGTTTAAGGTTAACTAGACCTTAAGTTTAAATGATAGGATAAATGCTAAGCTTCCTTGCTGACTGATCCGGCGCGGGTATACTAGAAGCTTTAATGATTATAACATATTGTTGTATCCAGCATTTGACTTACGTTGAGTCTGGCCTGAAATGTCATTTTTTCCTATTAAAAACCATAAATTTGAATGTTCATTTCTAATAATGGCTAATGCTGTTTAATTGTTTTTAATCCTAATGTTTTCATATTTATTTATCTCCTAAGTAATTCTGATTCTTTAGGTCTCGCTTGTAATTTTGCTTACGACTGTTTGGAGATACAGTACTATAGTAGTTTTCAAAAAAGAAGGGTTTGCCATAAATGGTCATTATATAGCGATCGATTTTGTCTCGAACAAACGTCACCAGTCATGACGTCATCAACTTGAACTCCGAGCAGTCAGTCCAAGATGGCGTCGTTTTGTGATCACATAAGCGTGACCAAGAAAGGACAAACTTTGCATAAGCCAAGCAAGGGGAATAGTGTGGAACGTTTGTAATTCTTTCACTTTTAATTATTATTATATATTCGTAACTGTAGAAAATACAAAACCAGAATGTTTTTATAATGTTTATAAGATTCAGTTACGGATTTTAGCAGTAGATGGCGCTGTTACGTCTTGGAAACATCAATCTATAAGGAAATTACGTCATCAAGAGCTCTTCTTTCATGAACTGAACTGTAAACTGAATCCAATAGAATTTCGACATGATAATACTATTGGGAGAAATAGGTCTTCAATAATACTGTTAATTAGTGCTGTATGTACTCGGCAGATGTTAGAATTTGAAAATATACCTAACGGAAAAGTAAAGAAATCATATTATAAGGGAAGTAGGTGTTAAGTTCTTTGTTACCTTTGGCGTGTAAACATTGAGTATGAGACAGTCTTCTTGTCCAATCACTTCATTGGTTTTGAAATCAATTTGAGGACAAACTGGACCGTCCCTTGTAGCATCTATCACGTGATCCGAGGAGTCAATTGGTTCTGCAAACTAAGTTAAGAGAAGTTTACAAAATAACAATAATATAAAAAGCAAATAACTTTTATTATTTTTACTTAATTATTATACTGCCTAGCACAGCAGTATGAATAATAATAATAATAATAATAATGAAATTTTCAGAATTTAACGAAAGTATTTTTTAGGTCCCTACAATATATTGCAGATTTTTATTTATTTACTAGCTGTACCCGGCATGCGTTGCAATGCCACTCAAAGAAAGAAAGGACTCGGTGAGAAGGGGCCCTAAATATAAGGTCCCGGTGTCGATCGGGGTGGGACACTTAGGCCCTTGTGTCGCCATCCCCCCACCCAAGTGTGGTGTCCCTGCCCCTCATAGGAGAGTCAATTTTTCACTTTACACAATATTTGTGTAGTTCTCATTTTCACCACCAGGTGGATATTGGGTATTTCAGGGATTTTACCATTTTTCAACCCCTTGGGGGGGGGGGGGATCCAGGTTCTAAGGTAGCCTATCTTTTCCGCTGGGTCCTAAAAAGTTATTCTGAAATGTTTGGTCCAGATAGGTCAAAGGGCCTAGGAGCGTATAAAGGACAAAGAAAGAAAGAAAGATACATTCATTTTTATACAGGGTGTTTCAAAAATACACGGCATAATTTCAGGTATGTATTTCCCACATGTAGACAATCAAAATAGTTCATTACAACATATGTCCGGAAATGCTTCATTTCCGAGTTATGGCCTTCACAACATTGAAAATCACCGGAACGTTTTTCGTTCCGCCGGTCGTTGCCATTACAGAAGATGTTCAAAATGACCACCTCCTGCTTGAATACAGACCTCACATCGATGTCTCA
>JAFIDM010008419.1:41423617-41436967 GCA_023159025.1 Thereuonema tuberculata | reverse complement strand
AATACATACCTGAAATTATGCCGTGTATTTTTGAAACACCCTGTATAACGTAGCTATTTATTATGTAGGTACTCTTCATTGTTATTGTACTGTAACATATTTCTACAGTAAAGAGAGATCTAACATTTCGTATTTTTCTTTTTTTAAATGGTCATTCTTGTTGTACTATGGTTATTTAAATAATATACTATACAATATTTTCAGTAGCATAACATTTTTGCAGTATTTTTGCATCTTGCATATTATCGATGAAAGTAAATTCACCTATTTATATATGGCTTGCCGTGCTGGCGTGGCCGTGCGGTCTCGGCGGCGGTCTGCCGTGGCGGCCAGTGCGCCAGTACCTGGGTTCGAATCCCGGCAGTGGCATGGCTGTTTCAATTTCCTTTCCTGTGTTGTCCAGCCTCTTCTTCACTTTCTCTTCGGTCTGACGTCATTCCTTAATGGCGTCCTGGGGAAGGCCACGGGAAACCACCTCAGTATCTTTCCCTTGAAATTCTAGGGAGTCTGCTAGGGGTTCGCCATCTTGGGAACACTAGCGCTCCCTGGAACACGACCGCTCCGGTTACGAAGCTCGCACTTCGGTGCGAACCGGCTCAACAACAATATATGGCTTGGCATTGTACTGTGTACCGTATATCTGACTTCTCGAATATAAATTTCGATTTACGACCTATTAATCGGATATGATCTCGTAAGTCGAGGTAAATATATAATAATGCAATGAATGTAAATAAATGGTAAAAAAGAAAATAAATTTGCCTCGCTACTCTTAAACAATAAATAATAAAACTTCTAATTTCAAACATTGCGAACGAAATATTCGGACCCAATAAGTTTCTTCGGTCTTGTAGCCCAGTGGTTGAGGCGCTGGACTGCGGACTGGAGGAGCCTGGGTTCAATTCTCGGAGTTGGTCGTGGATTTTTCCACGGTTATTTCTCCTCTAAACAGACCCTAGGATTCACTCAGCCCTCTGTCAAATGGGTACCTGGTTTCTTACTCGGGAGTTAAACGCGGGAGAGCGTTGTGCTGGCCAGACCTCAACTATAGTCCAGTTGATCGAGAATCGCTAGCCTAAACCTCTCGCGCACCCCAGGACATGAGCTTTAGGTAACCATAAATGAGCTAAATATATTGATATCTTCACAAGGATATAATACAGTATGGCCCAAAACAAACGACATTGAACCATATTTAGAACAGAAACGAAACTGAAGGAATAATCAACTGTGGTTGTTGACAAATACAAGTTCAATGTGATCTCCTTGGCGCTCTAAGCAGTACTCGTAGCGGTTATGTAGCTTGTCCACCACGTCCCATGTCCACCATGTTGTTCCATTCCCCTAAGAGTGATTTTCATTCGTTACTGTTATGGGATGGCCGGTGCAACTTTCCGCTATGTGAGTATACTTCCGATTCGACGGAATTTATCGACGACGGATAGCATAACCTTGTTCGTGGATGCTGGACGGTTAAAACTCTCTCGAAATTCCGTAGCAACGTATAGTAGGCTAGGTCCATTGCCACGGTCTGTTCCGTATGATCGAAAATAGTGCTCCACAATAAACACTTTCTCTTCGGTAGTTAATATCATTTTCACAGCACCACTGATTCGACTACGTGTTCATCTCATAATGCCACCTTTCATGTGGTCAAATTGTTCAATGTCGTTTGTTTTGGGCCTTACTGTAGAATAACAATAATAGAAAAAATATTGCAAAGAAATACAGCAATGGCCTATAGCGGTACAGTTTACTTTTTTTTCTTTTTAAAAATTTCAGAAATTTTCTCATTTCTGAAATTCCTGCATAGATGTCGGTTCTTAAGATCTACAATATTAATACAAACTAAATATTTTTGTTATCGTATGAAGACTTATTAACACTAATAAAATCCCATCCTTCCCCTTAGTTTTTGTAGATTACATTTAAAAACTTCAGACGCGATCCGCATCCAAAGATTCTTAATCCCAAAGAGAAAAAGAATTGAAATATTTCACTTTAGATTTCAAAACAAGTCTTGACTCACCTAAAATATATATGACTCCTTCATCTTCAGTTATTCCAGTAATAATTGGATAACGGTGGAACTTTCCTTTCTCCAGTAGCACTCGAGGATCGTCCTCTAAGAATCGGGGACCTTTTGTATTTTTCTCTGGCACTGGGATAAAGAGAAGCTTATGTAAAGGCCATTTATCCTATAAATATCATAAAAGAAGTAAGTTAGTATGGCATATTATGACGAAATTTGATACATGTGATTGTTTTTTTTCTACTAGATTATCAATTTAAAAGATTTAAATTAACTGGACAAACAGAAATTCTGTTTCGATCTAACAATTCTTCATCAACTAGAGCTTTTTCCCACTTCCACGTGGGTTCGCTGTCGACGCTTGTACAACAGAAGAGAAGTTTTGGTAAGGGTTATTACGGCCGGATGCCCTTCCTGACGCCCACCCCATATTACAGGAGAGTCTGTTTCTTTATTGCAATTAAGATTAATAAAACACTAATTCACATTCAAGTCAGCGTGAAATTATATTTCAGGGTATGTTTAAAAGGTTAAAATAGACTTATATTCATTAGCAAATGTTAGGTCTTTTTCAAAGGATGCTATTACAAAAATAAATGTTTGGTGTGGCGCGGGATTTCTGCCAACATAAAAGTGAGCCGTGAAGCAAAAAAGGTTGAGAAGCACTGGTTTACGATATTTCATTCTTACGCTAGTTAATCCATTAACAGTAATATTTGACGTTCACATTAAATCATGAAAGGACTCGATACGAATAATTCTTCTATAATATATTTCTTACGTCGTGTTTTTGTACTGTATTTCTGCTCAGAAAAACTTTGAAAATTGCAAAGGAATCAGTTATGAAATTTACTGTTTTCTCTTCATTTGATGTATATGCAATATAAAAAAAACAAAAAAAAACATTGCCAACGTAATTCTGAAGAAACTTACATTTTTTCACATTTTTTTTTCTTCTTTTCTCTGAATATTACGTGAAAACGACAGGACGGATTTTCATAAAACTTGACGTGTAGTTTTTTATATGGTCGCACTTAAATTATGAGCGTGGTTATTTTGGTCCAAATCTCCACTTCGTTAATGAGCAATCATCCTGTATCCTTAAATCTAATAACAGTTTGTTTGTTTTTATGTTTTACTTATGGCCGCCGCATTCTTTCCTGTCATTGATTTAACACATGTTAAGTCGGAATAAAATTGAACTTCATAATCCTGAATTGAATTTAAGATTTGGGATTTTGTCCTTTACTGTTAATCGGATTTCTTCATGAAATTCAAGATAGTTATCTATGTTTCTTATACAATTATCTCTTTCTGAGACCTCTAATGGTCGATATAGTTCTAATGTGACTGTAGGCGAAGTTACCCAAATGAGAGACTGGGGTATTTCCCACATCATAAAAGAGAGATAGACGAGGCCTTTCGCGTCCTATTGTTCAGGAATCGTCTTTAGGTCTGAAGACGAATCGATTTCTGAACAGTAGGACGTGAAAGGCCTCGTCTATCTCTTTTTATAATGTGGGGAAAACTCCAGAATCTCGGTTAAATAGAAACGGTTCTAAATTCAGGCAAATAATTAGAAGCAAGTCGATGCCAGCGCTCATGGCGGTGAGAAAATTTATTTCACAACTACAACAGTGTTAACTTCACGCTGAAATCTGGATATTCTTTGCTCATGGTTTCAATCCACGGCTTTATTCACCACATTCTCATCCTCCGGGATCTTTTTTTACCTTTTTCTTTATCTCTGCTGTTAAATGTATTGAGAATTAATAACAAAACAAAGCTGAAAAATCATCTTGTTTGTCGCTTCGGCGAAGGCAGTTGTAATCGTAATCTCAACGAGACTTGAACAACGAGAACAAAACGTGTAAAGCGATACGACAAGCGGCCAGCTGCAACTGGCAATTGGCAAGTATTTGAGCTCGTTTGAGGCAAGTTTTCGGGATCGTTCAAAGCAGCCATAATTCCAGTTCTCTGTAAATTTTTGTTTTATCCATCTACTTTCTCATTATTTACTTTTTATGGTAAATATTTACGACTATTGCTTCAAAATGAAGAATAAAAAATATATGTATTTTTCGATTATTCAATAAGTCGCACTATCCTAAGTATTTATTAAAATCAACTTACAAAAAAGCCGAATTTATATATTCTGATGTTAACAGGAATACAGTTAGAAAAACGAAAATATCCAATATGCAAGCATTCTATTTACTGGAAATATTAATGAAAAAATTGGAAATCCATTAAACAAATATAATATTAGGGTTGTCAACAAAGCTAGTAACACATTGAAATATCGCAATACTAATGACAGCATAAATAAATTTTAAACTAATATAGTACCCAAGATGGACCCTCGCTTATCTATCAATATTGTGTATGCAATCCCCTGCAATAATTGCAATAAGCAATACATAGATTTTTACTATCCAAACCTTATCAAAAAGAATAAAACAGCACCAAACCAACTATAAAAACAAGGATATATTCAAATCCAACTTATTTCAACATAGTAAATCTACTAACCACACCCCTAATTTGCAAAGACTCATATAATAGACCAGGCCAAAAATGTCTTCTCTCTCACCTTACGAGAATCTTGGCATATTGCCAAAACTTCCACTATTAGCCATAAACTTTCTAGCTGTGTCATAAGGCATTATTTAAGCCCCCTCTCACCTCGTCAAATATCACAATTGATAATAACCTCAGATAAGGTTGAAACGTTCTGTTTCTCTTTTAAAATTCGACGATAAGTTTCATTAGTAATTTTGACAAACTTTTTATTTCATTTGGGATATTTATCTTTTAGTAATATAGTAGCCCTTGCAATAATTGTGACAGGACATTTGTAGGATATAAGACTCAATCGCTCCAAAAACGATTTTTTTTCAGCATAAAATATAATAAGGATGAAGACATATCTTTAATTTACAAGCATAAAAGAATCACTAATCACACCCCCAATTTTAACCAAATAGAGCCAACTCTGTTTTCTCATGACCGTTAGGGAAGCATGGCATATAATCCACTCCCCCACTATGAATAATGAAATAATCACGTGGTTAAAACTATTCAAATCGACCTTATCTGTCTTATCAAAACAGTTCAAAGTGGCTCCCAAAACAGACGAAACGTCTCTGTTTTAGATTTATATTTTTTAAATTAACTACGAAAAATATTACGTTATATAACGTTTGGATAAATTTTATTAAAGGGAATAGTTGATAATTTAAGTATCCCAAGTGGCGGATTTAGCACTTGAGAGGCCCTAGGCGCAATTCAATTTTGAGGCCCCCTCTAAATATTTTTACTACCCCTACACAGTGGCGTACCAACGCCTTTGGGGACCCGGGGCGGGAGTTCCATTATTCCACAACCAAAAAAAAAAGGAAATACTTCTTGGGTGGATGGGGCCCCTAGGTTGACTGGTGGGGACCCCTAGGCTTGCTTTTACAACCAAAAAAAAAGGAAATCTTGCTTTTACAACCAAAAAAAAATAATTTGTTTTTATTTTGAGAGCTAAATTTTGAGGCCCCCTTGTTTTATGAGGCCCGTGGCGCGCGCCTTCTGCGCCTATGCGGAAATCCGACACTGAGTATCCCATTCTTATTACATTATAGACTGTTATTTTTATTTTCATATAAGGAGTATATACATTACGGAGTATATACTTAAACAACAAAATTTCCAATAAATGCTATTTAAAGCTTCATATTACTTTTTTAATTATAATTTTATTAATTTATTTACTAAACTATTTACTAAGTTCCTTAAGTACTATACAGAAAAAAAAAAATTGTTACTTTTCAGTCGGACTGTAAATTGAGTCACAGAAACTTAATAAGTTGTAACGTCTCGCTGCTTAAGGAAAATAAGGTGTTCTGTTGAAATACGGTTGTATTAGTTCAACCAAATTAAATCTCTAGCTTGGCAGTGTAATGTCTTCCCTAGTGTACTGACAGTAACTTGCTGTTGCAAAGACGTCATTTCGATGTTTGAAAGTCATGATTTCCAGGCGAACGTAAGGGATCAGATTTCGCCATCTAAGGTCTTTTTCTGTGGAAACAGAAATACACTGAATAAGTAAATTACGATGACTTACCATGATTGATGTCTTTTCCACCATTTCTTGAGCGCTTTTCTCACGCAGACAGTTCACTAGTACTTCTGACGATGTCGCACGACAGCCGAGTAGTTTTCCTAATTTGTAGGCGTAAGATAAATCGGGTTGATTTCCCCAAGGACAAAGAACGGACCCACTCTGTAGAATAGCTTTGTGAAATAAACCTAAAAAGGATAGAAAGTAATAATTATCAAAATTATAAAAAGGAAGAGATTTTGTCTCCTGATTTTAAAGTGATTGTCATTAAAGTGCAAATGTTTTATTAGAGAAGGTTAATGTTAATTTTGACTAGGAATTTAGGACGGCTGTTTCGAGATAATTTCGACCACAGCTCGAACTGAGCATTAGAGGTTGGCTCCAATGTAGGGATTAAATAAAGGGATTACGTAATTCATACATACATTCATGGTCTCCTGAATATTAGACACTGAGGCCCTCTGGATTGTACAAATACATGGGCTAAATCTAATATATACATCTAATATAACATTATCGATATGAGAGAGAGAGAGATGGGATATTGGATATAATATTAGATCTCTCTCTCTCTTATCGATATACATATATTAGATGTAGCCATGTATTTTGGAATGGTATAAATGCTTGACTACATCTAATATGTATATCGATAAGAGAGAGAGATCTTAGATATAATATTAGATCTCTCTCTGTCATATCGATAATATTATAGATATATAGATCTCTCTCTCTCTCTCTTATATCGATATTATATACTGTATATATATATATATATATATATATATATATATATTAGATGTAGCCAAGCATTTGTACCATTCCGAAGAGCCCATTAAATATATGGTAAATGTAATGCTGCTAATGAAATGTATAGCTCTGACATACATGCATGAGTAGACTATTTTTATTACAACATGAAAGTTACAAATACATAAGAGAAAATACAATAATAATATTAAAAAAAAAAAAAAATTACCAAAGTAAGATTTGAAATCTGTGCTAATATTAACGGGAATGTAAGACTGCCGATTCTGCCATATTAGGCGTCATCAGCCAGATTCACTGTCGATGGCAAGCTCAAAAGTGCGCGAAAAGGTTAAGGAACCCACCCCCGCTTCCGAATGTGATTCCACAGCCAATAAAAATAAAAAGTAAACTGTGCAATATTTTTTTTTCTTTTAATAATTGTTTATTTATTTATATTCGATAATTTTGCACTTGCCAGAATAAGAAAAATGTGATTAATGACTATTACCTTCGGATGCTTTGGATAGTAGATGATACTGTATACTTGCTGCTCCTGCACTTTCACCAAACAATGTGACTGAATCAGAATCGCCTCCAAAAGCGTGAATGTTTTCTTGTACCCATTTCAAAGCCAGATTCTGATCCCAAAGTCCTAAGTTTCCTGGTAGAATATCATCACCAGTACTGAGAAAACCTTAAAAAAATAACAAAAAATAATTCTGATAAACAATACACAGAAAATGTTATTTGTTAATTAAGCTTTCAGGTATTGCAAGAAATTAAGTTCCGTGAAATTCTATTCTAGCCTATTTTGTAAAAATCGAAGGATAAAAAAAGTGCTTCTGTGCAATTGTGGGATACATATTAAGAAAAAAAAAATGGCATCCGACTTTATTGTTATTACCCTAGAAGAAAAGCAAGACATATTTAATTTATAACAAGATATTAAGATGTAACATTAAAATATATCTAAATTTATATTTTATTCTTCATTACTAATTCAATATGTTTTTAAATTCAAATGAAGTGATAAAAGTATTTACATTCTGTGAAATCTATATAATTGTCCCTAACATGAATGTTCACCATATAAGGAAATGACTATAAAGGCAGTTCTAGACTTGCCATTAAGTACTCAATGGTAATGTGAAGGGTAGATTATCAATTAATAAAAAGCTATAAAACTCTATACACTTCCATAGTGACTTATATCAGCACAGGAAATTTGTACTTGATAGTTGCCTCACAAGACTTTGGGTTATCGTAAAGTAACGTCGCCATATTTAATTTTACTTACGAAACTAAATATTGATGCTATTAAAATATTGATATAATGTAATTTGTTCTTTGCATCAAAATATACATTTTAATTAATTAGAAGGCTTTCATGTTTACCTAACGTATGTTTTTGAAAATTCAATCGGCCTGACGCTTCAGCTTTTCGTGTCGGAATTTGCAGTGATTTTGGTTAATATATTCAAGAAAACATTGTGGAAACATAACCTTTGTTCAATTTTGTAATCTGTAATTTCGATTAAAAAGATGCAAAAATGATTGGCCTAAAATTTCTTCACTTCGACACCAGGTGCGCTGATTGTCCCATTGCTACAACACGCGGACATTTGAATCTGTTTTGAAAATAGACACGGCCCTCCATTAAAGCAAAAGCAGCAATTTTCTGACCATCGGCCGATGACCAACCGTTGGCAATTAGAGTGACTTCAATGGCACGTCTAAAGCGGCCTTAACACTTCAGTCATGCTTGTAAGTCCACGTGACGAGAGTAATTCAAAAATATGAATTAAAAAAAAGGTGAAATTCAAACAGCAGTTAAGTTTTTCAACAACAGATATCGCTGAGTATCTGGAATGATTATTTACCACTCCCCATTAACAAACTTTCGTAAAGTCAATTACAGTATAAATGGATTCACGGGTTTTCAAAATAGATTGCTTTTCATTAATTAATAAATAATACTTTTTTAATTTTTAAAATTAGAGAGAAAAAATCACAACCGGACAACAAATATGCCTTCGCACATTGAGCTAACATCAACGGGAATTCTGAACAGCTGTTTCATCCTTATTAGGAATTATCAGCAGAATTTACCCTTAGTGCCTTTCACTGAAAGGACAAGGGATTAATACTGTGGGTTTCACAGGATTATTTTTTATTTGATTGTTTTTTTATCTCGGAGGCCCATTCCCGGGATCTAGAATGCTTTTACGTACAGCTTTCGCGCAACTGAGCCAAACATCAAGGGTAAATTCTGCTGATGATTCCTAATAAGGATGAAACAGCTGTTCAGGTTTCCCGTTGATGTTGGCTCAATGTGCGAAGGCATATTTGTTGTCCGGTTGTGATTTTTCCTCTCTATTTATGAATTAATAAATACGGACGTTAAATTTGCTTTTAATTTTTTAATTTTTGTGAACATTATTAATTCCACCATACGATTCGACAAAAATGAAATTGAAGGATTTAACGACACCTTGAATATTTAGTTGAATAATTAAAAGTTTTATAATATAAGATGTTGATACTTGTTTGTTGTTTTGTTTTTTTTACAAAATCAAACCCTTATTTCTCCGTAATTTAACAATTATTTAATTTCTTACCCAATGCTCCCAATCTGTAATTCATAGCCACTAATACGATATCTTTATCTAAAAGACGCTTCGGTCCATAGAATGTGGATGATCCTTCTCCAAATAAAAAACCTCCGCCGTGAATAAACACCATTACAGGCAGTTTAGGGGAAGTAGTTGCTGTAGGCAGCTGTCACAGATAATAGAGAATATTATTATTAAAAATAATAGAGTAATATAGAAAAATATTGTTAGTAAATGAAAATTTTAACTGTTTTATATAAAAGAATTAGGCCTAATTAATACTAAATTTTTTTTCTATTTTTATACTTTAATATAAACATCCTTTTATTACTTTAACTTTTATGGTATTAATGTATGTTTAGAATATACGTGAACATGCACATATACAGGGTGTCCCAGGAGGAAAGGTCAATATTTTGGGAGGTGAAAGTATCGGCCATTTTAAGCAAAAATTACCATATGAACGGATGTCCTACTCCGAATGGTTTCCAAGATAGAGCTATTTAAATGTACCGTTTCAAAATGAATGATAGCAAAGAGATACTAATTACTGTTTCTAATATTTACTGGTCAAGTTACACATTTCTAATAATTTCATTTCATTTAATTAATAAAGTTTCGAAAATTCCACCACCAACATCAATGCATTTCTCAATCTTGTGAGAACATTACGTGTTGCTTGTATGAGTTCATCATGATCTGAGTTCATCAAGATGTTCCTTTACGCGCACAAAAGCATTAATTATGTGAGTGAGCAATTTGTCTTTAGAACAACTCAACGTCTCCATAAACACAAATCCAATGGGATTAGGTCTGGAAATCTTGGTGCAGTGCTGTGGAAGAGAAGGAAAACAACGGCCAGCAGGAGCAGTGGCAATCGAACGCCAAATTTCAATTAACTCGGAAACCATTCGGAATAGGCTACTCATTCTTAGGACCTTTTTAGCTTAAAATGACCTACACTATCACATCCCAAAATACTGACCTTTCCTCCTGGGACACCATGTATATATTTATGTGCTGTATCTATAATATACATACACAGAGACGTATATGCATATCTACAATTTCACATTAGAGTGGATGTAATTTGAAATAGGCATATTAAACTTTTATAGATTGAACTATGTAGATTATAATTATGTAAACTGATGTAGTATTAATTTACATGTACTAATAATACAGATTTTTAACGTCATTCTCCAGAACTTACTGACAGGGAAATATCCTAGTAATTCTAAATTTTGAATTAATTAGAAAAATAAATTTAATATATATATGTAGAGTACTGCTAAATCAGAAATTGATAGTGAGAGCTACAGTATTGGGCAAAGCAAACGGTAGTGAAACACAGAAACCAGCCTACGTAGCTGTTGAAATATTTTGGATACAAGAGTCTTGTCCGTAAATGCACATCTGTAGTTTCAAAAAAGATCCGCTCCTTTAAAAACTGGGCTATTTCTGGCTTTATCAATAATAACATATTCGCCCGTTGTCGATATTTCAATTACAACAAAGGAAATTATAACGAAATTCTTGAAAAAATGGCCACTAAATAGACTTCAAAAATCCAAAAATTCTTATGAATGAAACAAAAAGAATAGCCATGGAGTCTTATTCTATAGCCACCAGTAAAGACTGTTTTAATGAAACTCTTTCTAATACAAAAAAAATTCATTATACTTAAACAATTAAATATATTCCGTCCACCCCTACATTTGTTTTTTTTTCTGATTGTTCTGAATCACCTCACTTTGTAATAGACTAATCCTAATTTGAATAATTAGGTAGTAACTCCTATTTAATTCCATCTCTGTCGTATTTTTTGTTCACTTGATAAGCCGAAAGTTGTAATTTCATTGAAAATAATATTTTTTTAAAATAAATTTAGTGTGTTTTCTCTGTTATAATTGAAACATGTTTGTCCATTTGTATGCGCATCACGCTAAAACGACTGAACAGATTTCAAAAAAACTGGTACGTAGCTTAATTTGGATCCAAGTTAAAAAAAAAAACCATAGGAACACTTATTTTGGTCCAGGTTGCTCCTATTCTCCAAAACTAACCTTCGAAATCATCATGGAGCTTAACCGAATTTTTCTTTGTCCAGTTTTCTTATTAAAAAAAAAAAGTACTTAAAGTACTTCCTTAATTGTTATGGCATTTTTTTTTTAGCCTGTTTTCCTCAGTCTTTGTTGTCTTCCTCTTTCTCTGATAATGTGAGAACCGCTGGATGGATCTTCTTGAAAACTGGTTTGGATATTCGAGGAACGATCTAAATTTTAAACTTGACAAGCATCCACTTGGAAGATTTCAAGAAATTAGCTCGAGAGGGCAACAAAAAATTCCTCTAGAAAAGCACTGGAATCTAAACAATGTATTTTTATTCTATTACTATTAATAGTTCAGTGTTATTTAGTTCCTATTAGTTAATCCATAAAGCGTATGTTTTTTTTTTTTTTTTTTTTTTTATACTATTAAAGTCAATCCAATTTAACTAACAGTACTTGAAGATCAGTGGAAACAACGCCGAATATTTCGAAAAAGGGGACGGTTGGCCCCCAAACACATACATACATACATACATACATACATAAATATATATATATGGAAGTACTTCATCTCTACTTTCAACTCAAGAAAGGGCATTAAAATCCACTAGATACCTCTTGTAAGTAATGCTGATTTAATTCAATTTGAGAAAATGGAAAATTTATACTGTTTGTATTCAATAGATGATATACTGTAGTTTGAATACAAATGTAGGCTTTTCGTTGATGAAGAAATTTGGTACAAGCATAAAAATAGGCACATTTTTGTTTTGGGTTCACCCCATCCCACCACGGCTGGACTGATCTTACCCCTCCCCAGTGTTCAAAATGGATCTTAGTTCCCACTCTGCGATGGAGAGCTGAGCGTACGCCTAGTAAGTGTTATTATATACTTACCTGAGGCGAATATACATTCAGTACTAAGCAGTCTTCTTGTCCAATGGTTTGTCCGGTAATGAAATGTTTCTGAGGGCATACAGGACCATCTTCTTTTGCATTTAATATACCATTCCAAGCTTCAATGGGTTCCGGAAGCTAAATCAGAAAAGAATTAAATTTAGAAAGAATGAGTGCCACTTTAAGTGTGCTTTACCGGCTCGGCACAGATAAGATTACGGTGCAGCACACGTTAAAGGAGTACCGAATAATCTTACACATTAAGAATTATTTTTTCTGGAAAGCCATTTAAATACAAATTAATAATGATGTAGGTTATTTTGTAATTATTATAAATTTAAGAAGAAATTTCAGTTGCATTACGAATACAGGAAAAAAACATTCCCCTTTAATGTCTAGTAGTTGAAGACCAGTTCTTCCAAATCAGCATTCCACGCCACATGAGCAAGTTTTCCACCCCGATCGATTTTTTATTATTTAATTTCAGCAGTGCCGGCTGTATTTTCACTAAGTATTGTGGTTTATGTATGACTTCAAATTTTAATTCGGCAGTTTCCTATAGTCCGTTCAATATATCTTTGGAGGCACGTGATCACAGCAAACCAATTGTTATCATTTCCTTTCTTCAATAGGGTTGGTAGCTTCAGGAATGTCGTTGTGGGTTGTTCTCGTTGTTTACATCGTATTCGTCCATACATTTATTATGTTTTGTTGGATTTTACAAGATTGTACTTGTTTTTAATTTTATTTATTTTCGATTTCATAAAAAGTTTTTTTTTTTTTTTTTTTTTTAGGCAATGCAATTGTATTTTTAATTTCGTTTGATCTGTTTTCAGCCGCCTGGTATTAGTTAAACCAGCTGAACTACGCGGATTAACTAATACTCAGTCGTTCACCATA
>JAFIDM010008419.1:41366438-41383830 GCA_023159025.1 Thereuonema tuberculata | reverse complement strand
GTGACAGAAACAGTGATTGATGTTAGCATTGGAAATATTGAAATGGTATTCAATTGCGGTCCGGTTGAAGCCCCCCCCCCCCCCCATACACACACATACGAATGTTGTGGATATACGTATTTGCTTATTGAAGCTAATACCTTTATTCTCAAAACAATGATTTGAAGACTAATATAGGGAACTTTAATCTTTTTATTTGCTGTCGAAAATAAACATAATAAAAGATACTCCGTATTTTAATGTTAACTTTCACCACTTTAATGTAATGTTAACTTCCACCAGTTTTTGCTTGAATTCTTCTACTACGTTCTAATAGTCCTTTTCTTTACTCCATAGTGTTTACTTTTTATAATGATCTTTTAATTTCCCTTTCCTGAATTTTAGATTTGATATATTCTTTGTAGTTAGATAATAATAACTTTGTTATGTATGTTAGATATGTAATATATTTTATATAATCTGTTTCATCTTAGTTGGCTGAGTTTGGGTATTGCTTCTCTTGCGCCATTAACTAACTCTTTCAAGTGTTCAAGGTTCTAGGGGACGATCAATTTTCATATTTCCTGTAATTCTGTAACAGTTTAAGACAAAAGGGAAAAAAAATGCGTAAATTGTAGCAGAAGATTCTTACATTTTGTTTTTAGCTAAAAAAAAGTTGCTTGCAAAACTATAAAGATAAAGAGCTGTATTAGAAACTTAAGTGCATTTTTTTTTTTTTTTTAATTCTATGGATTATTCTTAGTATTTATTATCATTTTGGTAATATTAATAATCTTCGTATTAGCAAAGCTGATCTTAGAAAATTCAAAAACAGTTTTTACACAAATGCCATCGTTGTTCAGTATGAATGAAATGATCAAACAAGCAAAGGAATAAATGTATTCAGTTTACGAATGGTTAGGATGGGTCTATTGGTGCATTTGACCATAGCTGTGGGTTCAACCTAAAATGGAGGTCTTTTTCCAGAACTTGTTTCTCCAAGATCCTGGGGCCAACCCATCCTGTTAAAATGGAGCAGAAAAAAAGGAAATTAAAGTGATAATTGAATCAGAATTAAACTGTTATCATTTCAATACGTGGGTACCAATACGTATTTTAATGACTAAATGTCTTTAACTTTAAACGCTGTTTCTTCGTTGTATTAATGATTGAGTCTTCAATAATTCAATACCAACAAGTGGAGTTTAATTTTTTTTAAACAAAATAAAACCATTAGCTATTTTATAAACAGAAGTGCAGAGATAGCCCGTAACGATTTAAGACAGTTTAAGAAGAAATTGATTCGCCTTCCAAGAATGGACATGGTGGCTCAAGCTACAGCAGTACGTTTCAGATCTTTGGCAGTCGGGTTTCCTCTTCAACTTTCTTGATGCTAAGCAGGAAGTTTAAGGTTAACTAGGCCTTAAGTTTAAATGATAGGATAAATGCTTAGCTTCCTTGCTGACTGATCCGGCGCGGGTATACTAGAAGCTTTACTGATTATAATATATTGTTGTATCCAGCATTTGACTTACGTTGAGTCTGGCCTGAAAAAAACCATTAATTTGAATGTATACTTCTAATAATGGCTAATGCTGTTTAATTGTTTTTAATCCTAATGTTTTCATATTTATTTAACTCCTAAGTAATTTTGATCCTTTAGATCTCGCTTGTAATTTTGTTTACGATTGTTTGGAGATACAGTACTGTAGTAGTTTTCAAAAAAGAAGGGTTTGCCATATATGGTCATTATGTAGCGATCGATTTTTGTCTGGAACAAACTTCACCAGTCATGACGTCATCAACTTGAACTCCGAGCAGTCAGTCCAAGATGGCGTCGTTTTGTGATAACATAAGCGTGACCAAGAAAGGACAAACTTTGCATAGCCAAGCAAGGGGAATAGTGTGGAACGTTTATAATTATTTCAATTTTAATTATTATTATGTATTCGTAACTGTAGAAAATATAAAACCAGAATGTTTTTATAATGTTTATAAGATTCAGTTACGGATTTTAGCAATAGATGGCGCTGTTACGTCCTGGAAACATCAATCTATAAGGAAATTACGTCATCAAGAGCTCTTCTTTCATGAACTGAACTGTAAACTGGATCCAAGAACTGCGACATGAGCTAATACTATTGGGGGAAACCGGTCTTCAATGTACTGTTAATTAGTGCTGTATGTACTCGGCAGTTGTTAGAATTTGAAAACATACCTAATACCCTGGTTTCACGGAACGACTAAAAACTGGATTCTTCTCATTTTCTCATTTTTGAGCACCACGTGATCGGTCCGAGTTATTACAAGTAGGTATACCGATTAAAGTCGTTTCCAACATGGCAGCCATCGTTCCCACCACGCCTCAATGACAACAACATACAGAATGGAGTGAAGGGGAAACTGTAATTTTACTGGAAATGTGGCGAGAAAATATTGATGATCTGAGGCGAATGAAGCGAAATCGTCGAATTTATAAAAAAATGAAGATAGAATTAAATGAATCGTACAAGATTGAGAAAACCTGCGAGGAAATCAAGAACAAAATTGATAATTTAATATGGAATTAAAAATTGATATTTTCGAGCCTCTGGAGCTGCAATATCATAAACGTAAACATAAAAACAAATGTTTATTTTTGCCCTTGCTGCGAAACAATAACTTTGCTGGTTGGCGCCATTTTGGTTCAGCACAGTCCCAGGATGCATTGCACAACAACTCGATCCCAGGATGCATTGCAAAAAACTGGTTTTTCTTCTTCTGCCGTGAAATCACTCACGGTACGATAATTCATTTAAGGATACGTCACAAACATACGTCACAGGGCTAAACTAGTTTTATATATCGACTTCTTCTCCCGTGAAACCAGGGTATAACGGAAAAGTAAAGAAATCGTATTATAAGGGAAGTAGGTGTTAAGTTCTTTGTTACCTTTGGCATGTAAACATTGAGTATGAGACAGTCTTCTTGTCCAATCACTTCATTGGTTTTGAAATCAATTTGAGGACAAACTGGACCGTCCTTTGTAGCATCTATCACGTGATCCGAGGAGTCAATTGGTTCTGCGAACTAAGTTAAGAGAATTATGAATTGTAAAGATTTAAACAAAACTAGGGTATTTATATTCATTTGTAAAGAAGAAATGTATCACACATATCATTTGTAATGAATTCTATGTAAACAGAATAGGGTTAGATGCTCTATCTCTAGTCATCTGAAGAAGTTCTTTCGAAAAGAAAGAACGAAATATTATGAGAGATTAAAGTTTTACATGAAGATATATAAAATGAGAAGATTATTTAATTAAGTTAAGAGAATAATGAAAATCTAATCTTCTTCCTAAACGTATTTAACACAAAAAAACTCACAATAACTCCTTCTTCATCATTCTAAACTTCTTTAATCGATATTCAACTTCTTTAGCAGAAGTTTTCTTCAGGAAAAATTACAGTAAGCGTAGAGAAAACGCTAAGATTTCCTCTCCACTTTAAAAAAACAGAATTCAAATATAAACAATCATGAAATCACTCATGAACGAATCTTTCTTGAACAACAAAACTGTTAATACTCATACAATCCTTCCTTAACAATAAAAAACTTATACACTTATAACAATTTATTTACAGTTACAATTATAACAATTTCAATTTTTGTTTCAATTATTTTTTATAATTTTTTCAAAAGATTCCGCTGGATTCCGCATCTAAGATTTATTTCATTTAATAAACAAAATCTATAGATTCATTCTGCAAAGTTTCATTAAAATCTGAATTTTTAAGGTTCGAGAGATTTCCTTGTTAGTTTTGTAACATGTTTTCCAGTGTTATTTTCGCGCCTTTAAACCCACCAAAAGATATCAAAGCAAATTCTAGTTGTATTACCTTGAATCGGAGTGGAGGTTTAGCAAATGGAATTCCTCTAAAAGAATAGAATGTCCTGTTCTTAAATGTTGACATTTTGATTCCTTTTATTTCTCCTTGTTTCAGTCTTATTGTGGGACTTTCATTTGCGAAGCAGAATTCCTGAAGGAGGAAGACTATGAGGAAAAAGTACCAACCACCTTCCATGATAAATCTATACAAAGCAAGAAAGAATTACTGCGAAAAATAAATTCTTTAGTTGAAAAATGAAACTGGAATAAAAATTGACCTATTAAAACAAATTGTTACATTATTATTATTATTATTTAAATAGTTTCCAGTCATTGTAAATTAGACATCACTTTGTAAAGGCTCTTTAAATTTCTTGTTGTTTCAACTGCTTTTTTCGATACTGAAAACTATTTATAGTAAAAAAAATGAATGATGGCCGCCCTGTTTTTGTGAGATCTGCGCATGTATCATCGATTAGTCTGGTCAGGCACTTCCGTCTGATTGTAAGACGGACGCCGCCATTGTGCGAATCGCTTGTTACTTTGCAAAAGAGCATTGTATTTATAAATAATATATATTTATTTATTTATATAAATACTTATTATTAGCAACTGATATTGGAATAACGCTAAATAGTAGAGAGAAGTTTTAATTATAAATATTGTGTCAAAATTCAGTGTGTATGATCTGCAATTGATGGGGTTTTTTTTCAATATAAGCTGCAAGAATTTTGAAGCCATTTCGCTGCTACTGATAGGCACATATTTTGACCAACATCATTGAATAAAAAACATCAAGATTACAAAAATGAAATATAATGAATAAACAAATAAAAATTGCTGTTGGCAAAAATCACACACAAGAAAAAAACAAAAAAAACACATGAAATTTAACAGACTTAATTCATAAATGAAATTCTGTAAATAAACAGTATTTTTCTCAATTAGAACTTCTCCGTTACTTAAACGTTTGTAAAACGATAATAAAACCACTGAATAAAAAAATCAAGAAAACAAATTATTAAATGTAATACAGAAACACATAAAATTTGCTGCTGGCGAAAAGAATAACAAAAGTACACAACTGAAATCTAATAAATATACTTCATAAATGAAAGTCTATAAATAAACAAGTATTTTTCTTAAATAGAACTTCTCCGATAATTAAACGTTAGCCTAATATAAGTTAACTATATTTTCTCAGTGAAAGCAGACGACGTCGGCCATTGTGACAGGACAACATAATTGATCAGCTACCGGAAGGACTGCGCAGTTCAAACTTCCGCCGGTCATCATTCATTGGGAGCACAATAATTACATATAAATAAAATGCTAACGATCTTAGTCTGAAGCCGATGTCAGTAAGGCAAAAATGACAGATCTGCGCTGCAAAGACAAGCATACAACTATGATCGCTCCTGCCTTGCTTGTCATCTATTGATCTCTTCTGGCATGTGTTTCCTGAAACAATTCATATTCTTTTTTAGTTCTTTCTTTTGTTCTTAATCGCCTGATGAAGAGGAGTAGTACGAACTCCTCGAAACCGGTTGTAAAATTTGTTTGTAAAGTTTTTATACATAATTATGTGCAGTGGTTTATTTAGTTTTTTTAAAAAAGTACTAAGCTTTTTTTTTTTTTTTTAATTCTGAATAAATTTTTATTGTATTGTAATTGATGAATTATTCAGTAAGTCGGATTAAAAAAGATGCTGAAGTAAACTATTTTTTTTTTTTTTTTTTGATCTTATCAATACTGTGTGACACAAAATGTAAATAATAGATTAGTTAAAGACGTTTTCGAAACTGAAACCGAAAAAGATTGTTGCTCCTTTCCCCTTCAGGTGGCGCTATTAAACATCTCAGAAAACTAAAACGCTAGTTGGAATGGGCGATAAAATTAGATGCAGCTATCAGTATGCATAAAATAAGTATGCATAAGTTATTTTTGAGATTTCTATTTTGCATTCACCTCTCTGTGTAATTGGAATCCTGCCCTCTTGCTCTTCGAAGTAGTTGGTTTTCGCTTTGAATCAAATAATTTTACAATACATAGAAAGAGTGTGAAAAATGTTTCAAATAAATCATTTGCAAGAAGCCTTTTATATAGTTATGTAAATGCTTTAATTTAATTCTTGTGATTACTGTATTTACTCAGGTAATTTACGCACTTTTTTGGAGGAAAAAATCGTTTCTAAATAGGGGTACATAAATTACGCGAGAAATGAAAAAAATCTTTCCGATACAGCAAATTTTCTCCCAGCAGCTCGGTTCCCATATTTCTCCGCGTGTAGAATTACACGAACTTTAAAACTGGACTTGTAACTACTATATTTACAGGTAAGCTTCTGCTTTTCACTCATTTCCATCACAAATAGCAAACAAGTACACTGATCGCGAGTTTATCACTACCCACAGCTGTAGCAAACCTCAGTCGGGGAGGGGGCTTGTAAGCGAGAGGCGACCTTGACGAAAGCAAACGTTTTATGATCGGGTGGAAAACAGTTTAAGACGAGCGTGGTGAGGCTCTTTACCATTATAATTGATCAGTTTACCATTTGACACTGAGAAAATTATGCGAGGGAAAAAAAATGCAAATATGCTTTTAAAATTTGGGATGCGTAAATTAAGCGAGGGCGTAAAATACGCGAGTAAATACGGTATATTGGCTTTACATATTGATTATAAGTTCTCTTTTTTTTTTTAATTGTTGTTTATTTTGTTTGGGAGTCACTTTCGGGAGCGAAGTTGATTTCCATTTCTTTTCAGGCCTTTCTGGGCCTTTCATCAAGGAGGGTGGATCGGGCTGACGAGTCCCTAATAAGGACGAAACGGCCGTTCCCGATTTCCTCTGTTCACAAACTCAAAGGCGTGATTTGTTTATTTATGTGCAGTCCTTGGTTTTCATTCTTTTATATTTTTTATATGTAAAAAAATACATAGAAAATACTTTTATATTTTTCTGTTAATTTCGTTTTTCTGTATTAGATTGTAGCATGTGTGTTTTTTACTTACAAAATAAGTTTGGACTGAGGCCCCTCCAAACCCAAATATAAGGAAAGAAAAAAAAAAGAAAGAAAAAACGAGATAAAAATTCATTACGGCATTGACTTGTCTGTATCTTATTATTTTGGAAAGTGATCTTCGAAACAATTTATTTTTAAATAGGCCTACATCCGAATGAACTCTGTACAATATCCTTAGTCTCCTCCCCCACCTTAATCCTGGGTACGCCACTGGAATATTATTTTTAACCATTCGTCAGTTTTTGTTAAATGTCCTTTCTCCATTTAAATAAACATAATCGTCAAAGCTTTTATTTGCTTTTTAAACATAATATATATATATATACATATTTCGTTGCTTTTTTTTTACTCTGTAGCCTATCCACTTTTTAGCGACCCACATGGGTGCTCTTGTTTTGTCCGTCCGTCATCTCCTCCCCCCTCCCCGTCCCCTAACAACTCCCGAACGGAAGATCGGATCAGCAAACAGACTTCACCTTCGTGTTCAGAGACCCAAATACTGTAGGAATAGGATTTTTATTTCTGCCTATTCGGAAAAATGAGGACAAGAGTCGACTAGGCCTCAAACTGTTATAGATACAGTCGAATAAAAATATAGATCGTGTAGTAGATACTCCAAACTAAAGCATATCCAAATTTCAAGTCGATCGAGTCAGTAGTTGTCCAGGAAACAAATTCCCAAACTTCATCGTTTTGGTGACTGTCGTTGCGCAGCGGACCCACCCTCCAACTCTCCTTAGATGAAGTTTAGGTAGTTTGGGAATTTTTTGCTCGACACGTTCAATGTCCGCGTGGGTTTTAATGGGTCGCCCTTAATTTTTTGCTTTAGCACAATTTTTGTTTTTACTTTTTTTTCTTTCTTTTTATTCTCTTTGACGTTTATTCTCTTAAACGTCTATGTATTCTCTTTGACATTTATGGTTATATTTGAAATATTTTATTACCTCGTTATAAAAGTAGCACAAATATATTACAAAATGCAACATTTCCGATTGCTTTTAGTAATCAGTGGATTTTAGTATAGCTAATTTATGTTTTTAACTAAGCATTAGTGTTATGCTGCGGCTACACGAGCTATAAAATCGCGCCATTGCTAACTACCAAAAATGTCCTGGTTTACCGAGAGTACAGTGGCTAGAAACGAGAGCGTTGAAAACCCCGCGTTGGCAACGCTAGATTCAGTCTACACGAGAGCCTTAGCAGCGCCGCGATTAGTTCAGCTCCCAGACATTCTCACGGAATCGTCTTCTCAGTCGAATTATGGATATCGTTCAGATAGGCTGTGTTGCTTCATTTTCTTTGCAAATATTAAAGTAATACGGCCTCTAATAAATAATGGTTTTCATTAAAATTTTAATTTGAGACATTTGTAATTTAACAATATAATAAAGTCATTATTGCCGTGCTGGCGTGGCCGTGCGGTTTAGCCGGCGGGCTGCCGTTGTGGCCGATGCGCCAGTACCCGGGTTCGAATCCCGGTGGTGGCATGGCTGTTTCTTTCTTCTTCTGTGTTTCGTCCGTTTCCCACCTGGGACTTACTATCTCAGGATTATGCTGGACGGGATATAATTCTCGTCCCCCCTTTCTTGAATTTCACTAGCCTCGCCCTGACGTTGTCAGGTTGAGCTAGTTACGTGGTCCCTAGTTGGCCAAATTCGATAAAAGGAAGGAAAGTCATTACTATTTTCAAAATATCTCAATTTAAAATGTTAGTATTTAAATCTTTAATAAGACGGATTAAGAAATTTAATCTCTTAATTTACTTTATCATTCAAAAAAAAAACTGATTTCTGTCAGACATTTCATTGATGAAAGTGAAACGAAAGAAGGAAAACTAAAAACAAATTGCCCTCAAGGACAGCGTTGCTAACCGCTTTTTCAAAGCTCGTGTAGGGATCACTTATTTTTCGGCTCTAAGATAAAACTTCAGAAGACTTTTGTAGATATTCGAAAGTTGCCAACTGTCTTGAGTTTCCCTTTAGCAAAAAAATCACGATATGTCAACTACAATTTTCTTCGTGTTTCTTCGTGTTATTGCAGGATATTTAGCCTTCCCGTCTCTCCTGTTCCAGAATGCGAGTGTAATTTATCTTTAAACCTGTACCACGTAAGATAAAGGCTTCACCTTTTTCTAATCTTTTCGACTAATGTGTCAAAATACGCCAAAGCCTGATTAAGATTCACACTTGCTTTCGAAGACTGACGTATGACTGAGTTAGGCTTGTCTGAAACCACGTTATTAAGTTTATGTAGCGATAATATAGTAATCTTACCGTTGAGAAAATGCGTTTTGAACGACGAGTTTCCTCTGTTCAGTTGCGCCCTCTGTTATCAGTCTTTGTCACTGTGTCAACAGATAAACGAAATGGCCTTGACGAGTTCCTTCTTAATGGCTGAAATTCAATTGCTGATACTCTGATGCAATTTGGGCTGTCAGATAAATTAAAAGTAAAAGCAAAGAAAGTAAAATAAAACGTTAGAAAGAATTTACAGTCTATTGTTTCCCCCCCCCCCCCCAAAAAAAAAAATTTCACTTCCGGTCGTTCTTACAAGGGAAGTGCGTGACCTCGAACGCTGAGAACCGCACGAAAATGTGCTTATAATATAAATCGCTCACGGCAAAAACAGTGGTATGAGTCATTGGCATGCAATACTGCACGTCTTATCACGAGAGATATTGCTATTCACGACATTGAAATATGAAAGTTTTTTGGTCCTATTATATCGATATTTTGTTACTTCGCATTACCAAAGTTCCTCTCTCGGACCTTCAATAGGTGATCATTCAAATGTCTCTCGTGGTAGGACGTCCAGTTTTTCATGGCAGTGACTCATACCACTCTTTTTTGGCATGAGCGATTTATATTCTAAGCACATTTTCGTGCGGTTCTCAGCGTTCGAGGCCACGCACTTCTCTTGATAGATCCTGCATTTCACAAGACTTGTTATGTTGATCTAATATTACTTGTTAGTTGATTGGAGTTCACTGTTCAGTGTTATTATTTTTTTTAAACTTTGAATGGAGAGACAAGAGAATTAAATAAATGCACACACACACACACACATTCTGATTACAATATTTTTATTAGATAGATTCCAAATTTGAAGACCTTTGATGAGAAACTTTCAGATTCTGATGCACTTCAGGGTTTTTATTTATTCAACCAAGATATTTGAAGAGGAGGGGGGGGGGGGGGATCAGTGTACAGGAAAGGTTAAGAACCACTGGTGTAGACGATAAATACGGCAAAAAGTAATTTGTTAACATTTCATCACTTCTAATTCAGGAAAAAATATCACTATGGAAAAACCATACCTTAAGACTGTCGTTTTCGCTGTTGTTTTTGTTATTCATTTTCTTTAGTAGTTATTACAGAGCTGTTCTTCAAACCATAATTGTTGATATCTTTGGATGGCGTTCGGTTCTCAGTTCTATAGGGAAAAGCAATAATAATTTTAAAATATCGATTTCGACAAAAAAGGGAAAAGTAGAACTAGCGGAAGGATCAAACAATGCCCGGTGCACAGGATCCTTTTTGCATTTTATTTACACCTAATCATCTATAGTTTCTATACCTTCTACAGTAGAATCTCGATTAACCGAAGTGATCGGGACCGGACCTCCGTCGGTAAATCGAAAATTCCGGTTAAAAGAGAGCACTTAAAGATGGCCGTCAGAAGACAGTAAAAATTTTAACTGGATTTTCAACATGTACACTTGTACAAAATTACTAAATATGATGTTCTAAATTATATTACTACAATTATAGACAATAAATTTGTTCAGTAGATGTCACACTAGTTAACAAAATGCGTTTTCGTTTAGTTGATTCCATGGCATAAATGAATGTTCTACATTTCGGTAAAGCCAACGCTTCTGAGTTGGACAGAAAGTAGCCAATAGAAAGGCAGATGGTCTTGGAGACGAATGGAATTTCCGGCAAAGGGGGGCAATAGAATGGAATTTCCGACGGATTGGGGGATGGGGGGAGGGGAGAAATTTGTTTATTTATCAAAAAAAAAAAAAAACTTAAGGAAACCGACGTCGGTTAAACGAGGTTCCGGTTAAAAGTGTTTCGGATAATCGAGGTTCTACTGTAGTTAACTTATATATAATGATAATTGTTAGTTCATTAGGACTTACGTAACTTCAAACATTTTAAATAAAATAATAAACTTTTGGTGACATTTTGGGGGGATATTTTACTATATAAAAAAATATCCGTCGTAAATGCCCTTTGGCGTGAGAAAAGTTGTCTTTTTATCCCTAGGGATTATAGAAATTTGTGCTGCTTTCTGTGATAATTGTAAATTACAATAACGAAAAGGTGCAGTGACATTCTGTTTCGTTTTCGATTTTAAAAAGCTCTTTTGTCTAATTCGTGAAATCCCTGTAAGATTTTTGAAGTTTTTCTTTGATACCTTAGATACTTACAGTGAAGTGATGGTATAGGACCAAAAAAAAAATTCTTTGATATGCCTCCTACCGAATAACGAAAACCGCATTGAAATTGGTTTAGTAGTTTTTTTAAGGTTGAAGGGAATAAACTGTTTTGTGCTTTATACAGGTTGACTCTACTCGTAAATGCGTAGGACACAGGGCACACAAAAACAAACATGTTTTGTCAAACAATGTATGTCCGCAACCGTCGCATCGTGACAGGTTGAGGAACGTCCCAACAAAAGCACCAGAGGTGTAGCGTAGATGTGAAGCAAACCACCGCATGGGGAATTTTGCACCAGGAGCAATTACATCCACTCCATTTACAGAGAATTCACGCATTGAACGCTGAGGATTATCCTCTGAAGGTAAAGCTAGGCGAACACTATTCGACCCGGTCGGGCGGTTTGAAACGACATGCTTGGCAGAAACGTGTGATGCGATTTCAAGGGTCGAACACGGTAGGGCATGTCTTTCGTGAATCCAACAATAAAACGCGGGATTGAAATAGGCCTACATCACTGATGACATCATTCATAGTTTGCTCCGCTGAATATTCTCAATTCAGCTGCACTGAAAACCATCAACAAGCAATTATTGTAATCAGAAAGATCATCATTCGTTAGGGAACAATCCTTACACTGAAATGTAGTTATTTTATGCATCAAAATATGGTAGAAAAAATTTTAAAGAAGGAATTTCGAACGATATTGAATGATACTGTGCCCCTTTCTATAGTCTATGATTCAAACAGTGAAGATAACTTTTGAACTTGGTAATTATTAAAGCTTTTAATGTGGCAAAATTCACCCAGAAATTTAGTAAATCCATCCTGAGATAATTTCTTAGATTTGTTAGGATTAATTCTTTACTAGAAAGATGGGCTATTCCAGAATTCCATGCTAACACAGCCGATGAAAGTCTAGTTTTTAAATACACTCTGATAAAGACATTAATTTTATGCATCAGAATTTAAGTATAAACTTCATTTATAATCTCAACACTGTGTATTTTGTAATTGCTATCCATTCAGATGATGTGGAGACAATTTCGTAGCACAGCCATTTCTGATGTGACGTCACAACTGATGTGTTCCAAAGCTTCACTCTGATTTTTTACTTTTCGGCCGATCAGCAGTCGTGCCTGAGCAAAATAGGATCTTTTTGTCAACAAGTTGGCAGACCAGCGGTCCTTGAAAACCTGCCCGACTTGGTCGCGCATGATCACTGGTCGGTGGACAACTGCTGGTTTAAAAGACATTAAATTGGCAATAAAAAACAGAAAAGAAGCAAATAGACAATGGAGAAGTTCCAGAAAAAAAGGGGAAACAACTGAAAAACAAAACATTTTGAGACAAGATTATCTACAAAAGAAACAAGATGCACACAACCTCGTGAATGAATTAATAAAAAAATTTAATGAAAACTTAAAAACCACAATTAAAAATTCAGGTAAAGATGCATCCAAAGTTCTCTGGAAATATGTAAAAAATATGGGTAGGGAAAATGAAGTAATACCAGAAGGACTAGTAAATGACAAAAACATAATGATAGAAGACACTGTAGATATAAATAATCTAATGACATCATTCTGGGAAGAGGCTAATAAGTCAAAACAAAATATAACTCCAATAATAAAAAATGATCAAAAAATTAAAAAAGGTAAAATAACCTCAAAAATAAGTATAAAAGAGTTAGAACAAAACATAAAAGATTTAAAAAACAATAAAGCAACTGGGCTAGACCTAATAGCTAATGAATTCATTAAATATGGAGGAGAAAAACTAAACAAATGGATTAAAATATTATATAACAAAATAATAGAAACAGAAATCATTCCACAGGAATGGAAACAAAGCGAAGTAAAATTAATCCATAAAGGACAAAAAAAGGAACTGGAAAAATTGGAAAACTATAGACCTATAACGATCATTAGTAATCTCTGTAAACTGTTCACCAAAATACTAACCAACAGATTGGATACAATAATGGAAAACAACAACATATTAGGAGAATTACAGAATGGGTTCAGAAAAGATAGAAGAGCTTCAGACAATTTATTTGTACTCACTGAAACCATAGATAAATATAAAAATTCAAAAAAACCGCTTTATATTGCCTTCTTGGATATCAAAAAAGCTTACGATACGGTAAGTAGAGAAGGGCTCTGGAACATATTACAAAAGAAAAATCTTGATGGCAAATTTATTAGATTGATTCAAAATATTTATAAAGACAGCAAGTTGAAATACAAACTCCGTAATTGGGAATCAAATTGGATACAATCGGAAATAGGAATGAAACAAGGGTGTACTTTGTCACCAAAACTATTCAACATAATAATGAGTGAATTAACGTTTAGACTTGAAAAGAGCAACTTGGGTATCCCAGTTGGGAATGAAACCCTGCCAGGCCTATTATTTGCGGATGACATTGTTCTATTCTCAGATAATAAAAAGGATTTACAGAGCCTACTAAATACGGCAGGAAGCTTCGCAAAAGATTTTCAAATGGAATTCAATTGCAACAAAAGCGAAGTAATAAACTTTAATGTAGTTGAGAAAAACTACTGGCAAATTAATAATCGGGAAATTAAAGAAACCAATGAATACCAATACCTAGGAATATTAATAACAAATGAGGGACAAATCTTTAAAAAACATACAAACACCACAATAGCTAAAGCAAATAAACTAAGTGGATGGATAAGGAGCATATGTAATAAAAGCTACAATAAAGTAGAACTAGGTAGAATATTATGGAAATCATTGGCTATGCCTGTTCTAACATATGGTAACGAAACTATAATTAATACAGAAACCGAACTTCAAAAATTGACAAATATCCAAAACACATTTGGAAGAAAACTAATAGGAGGGAACAATTTGACACCTACTACCGCAGTTCAAAGTGAAATGGGGTGGTCATCGTTCTTTAGCAGAGAAGCTTCAAGCAAATTAAAATATCTGGGGAGGTTGACTTTCATGAATAAAAATAGATGGTCTAGAAAGGTGTTTGAAAATACAACAGAAAAAAGCAAATGGGTAGATAAATTAGAATATTTAGCAGAATATTATGAAACAGAAGAAATTAGAATAAACATTGAATCGGAAAAAAATGGCACCATCTTATTAATAAATGTGTAAAAAGTACGTAATTAGAACTATTCGTTGATTCTTTTAATAAATACAAAACTTTACCATTAGGGTTTAAAAATAAAAGGGCTCCCCTATATCACGATATTTATGATAATTCCTATGGAAGTTCTTTACTTTTCCAGTGCAGAACGGGATCATTGGCGCTAAATAAAAGAACAGAAAAATGGTCTGAAAAGGGGCCAATATGTTTAAATTGCGATAAAAATGAAGAGGAATCTCTAAAACATTTCATCTTAAGATGTCCATGCTTCGGAAAAGAGAGAACCGAACTCTTAAAAAATATTAACATAAACCCAAATAACTGGGAAGAGGATGAATTACTGGATCACATATTAGGATTCAAGGGAAAATTAGATCTGAATAAAATTAAAAACTTCTTAAAACTTGCTTGGATTAAGAGAGAAACTCTAATAAATCCTTAGGGTATCCTGTCTGAACAGGAAGTGCGTTTTAAAGCATATCCCTATAAACATACATACATACATACTGTTGCCAGTGGCGGATTTACACTTTTGCCGCCAATGGGCTATGCCAGATTTGCCGCCCTTCCTCCTGACCTACCTGTCTGAATATATCACTAGTAAACTATACTGATGTGTGATATGTTTAGTTTTGAGCCAAATTACTGATATTTTTTTTTTTCATTAAAGTGATTACAATTTCAGTCCTGTTAGGAACCATTAGTTTCTATCAACAGGTGCTGTTTTATTACAGTGATAAATATTGAATAATTTGTTTTTATATAAACATTATTGTATTTCTTTACAAAACATTTCTTTGTTTACACTTTTTGTATTTTATTTTTGCCAATTGGTGTTGACTTTGTTTTAGGCTTTTTCTTTTTCTTTCTTTTTTTTTTTTTTCTGTCGGGGCTTTTACATGCTTTTGAGTTCTATTTTACAAATGATTGTAAATCTGAAAAAACACTAAACTATAAACTACTTATAGAGATAAGCATAAAAAATATATAAACATTCAACAAATAGATACATACAATACATTCACATTCGTTGCAGACGTTTTGCTGTCACTTACAGACCTTTATACATGTAAAACAATTGTTTCATATACTATAACTAAATATAACTAAATACTAAATAACTAAATATAACTTTCATATAAATAACTAAATATAACTAAAAAACGAAACAAAACAAAAGGAAATATATATATATAACGAGCAAATGTACAAGCATACAAATACTTAAATGCTTCTTCTAATTTTTTTTTTATTATTTTAATTTTAATATTGTTAAATTTTCACAGATTCTACAATCCAATTTCTTATGTCTTTTTTGACTGCGGAAATTCTGTCTTTGTTTGATAGTGTTTTTAGTTCAAACTCATTATATATCTTTTCTAATATATAATTTATATTTCTTTCACCACGCTTATTGTTAATGAACGGGTACTCTAATGTTAATTTTTTTCTTGTTCTTAGATTGTAATTTGTTGGTTACCGTATATGCTCCAATAAACGCCTAGTCTCTTATTGTCGCCGGTCTCTAATAAGCGCCGGGCTGTAGAGGGGACACGGCCAAATAGTAGCCGGTCTCTAATAGTAGCCAGATCTTTTAGATTTGCCTACCGGTACTAGTGTAAGCGTCCGTATCTTTATAATGGTGCATAATACCTTACGGTTTATTGCCTTACAAAATGCCGCCGAAACGGTCATTTGACATTGCCTTTAAGATTCGCGCGGTGGGATACGCGAAAAACAACCGGTGAGGCGGCCGCCCGTCATTGCGGATTCGGACGACAAATAGCAGCGAAAGGTACAGAAAGACATTGCCATTTATCTTTAACAGTCTTATGTAGCAATTGAAATTCAAATAAAGTAGCTGTTTGTAATATTAGCCGGTATTTATGTGCAAAAATATTGCGTTCTGAAGATTTTTATTAATAATGGCCGGCCTCTAATAGCAGCCAGTCTCTATTAAGCGCCGGGAGCCGAGGCTAGTTTTGCAAATAAACGCCGGGGGCCTATTGGAGCATATACGGTATTTCTTTATATTATTATCTGTGATTTTGTAGAAATGGTTGATCTATTCGTTAGAATTTACTTACAGAGAGTATGAAAACAAAAATATATAAATATATAGGCCCATAAAAATGACGTATTCCTTTCCTTAAGTACATATTAAGTAACATTCTAAAAATATGTTGTAAAAAGTTGTTTAACAGAAAACATTAAACATAAAAGTTAATATAAATAATTGGAATATATTTCGTACATGCAGAAGATATGTATTAGAAAGTAAATACAGGTATAAGGTCAGTGTCAGGCAGTCCCCAACCGCCTCCCACGCCTGAGCACTCCAATGCAACGTCTACCCCCTTCCACTTCAAACCTTCGGTAACAGTCATCACTCGATTTTCCGGGATATACACTCAAAGCCAAAAATACGCTCTGCTCGCATATACTGTACATACACAACAAAAAGCCAGGAAATGTCTGTTTCTTTTTATGTTTCCCTCATTTTCTGCTTGTAATATAACACTTAATATTTTTCAAAATTAAAATTAAATATTAATATTATTGAAAAGTACATGATTTTTGGTTTTTTTCCTATTTTTTTTGCCGCTCCCTAAAGTTGCCGCCCTGGGCTTATAGCCCTTTTAGCTCTCATGTAAATACGCCTCTGCTTCAGATGGAAAGTTTGTGAGTTCGAATCTTATTCAGAGTGCGAAAACAGACAATCTTTATTTCAGAGAGTTATTAAATCAGATTGAAA
The DNA here is from genome assembly GCA_023159025.1 of Thereuonema tuberculata. Classification (NCBI taxonomy): domain Eukaryota; kingdom Metazoa; phylum Arthropoda; class Chilopoda; order Scutigeromorpha; family Scutigeridae; genus Thereuonema; species Thereuonema tuberculata. The sequence goes on along the minus strand of JAFIDM010008419.1, from coordinate 41,366,625 downwards.
TAGAATAAAACAGAAATTGAATTTGCCTGTGTTGTGATGGTTCAGTGGATAGCAATGCTGACTTCGGATCGAAAGTTAGTGAGTTCGAATCTTATATAGAGTGCGAAAAAAAAAAAATCTTTATTTCACAGGGTTATTAAATCGGATTGAAATAGAATAAAACTGAAATTAAATTTGCCTGTGTTGT
>JAFIDM010008419.1:41317379-41366428 GCA_023159025.1 Thereuonema tuberculata | reverse complement strand
ACTTCAGATCCAAAGGTTGTGAGTTCGAATCTCATACAAAGTCCAAAAAAAAAAAAATATTTATTTCACAGAGTTATGAAATTAGATTGAAGTAGAATAAAACAAAAATTCAGTTTGCCTGTGTTGTGGTGGTTCAGTGGATAGCATCTGTGACTTCGGATCACAGATATCTGAGTTCGAAACCGATTCAGGTTAAGTAGAATTATTTCTACTTGAAAACCAGAAATTCAGATTGAAATGAAGTAATTAGGATAGAAATATTATCTCAGTTTGCGTAGCTTAATGGTCAAAGGCTCTGGCTGCCAAGAAGAGGGTCCTGGGTTCGAATCTAGTAGAGGCGGAGAAAAAAAGAGAATTTAAATAGGAAAAAAATGTACATCTCTGTCTGCTTGTGAGCAGAATTGAATGATGACGTATGAGAATGGTGACTGCTTCTGAGCAGTATTCCACAGCTTAGATTCAAATGTGATAGGTTAGTTAGGGTAGGCGGAACTTGGGAGACAGAACGTGAGGCTGTTGAGCTGAGCATACTGAGATGTCAATCTCCTTAGGTTGACTAGAAGTCTACGATGCCTACCGCCACATAGGTGCGAAAATGTGCAATGTGGACTTCTGGCCAAAATGAGAGATTGGAAAATCAGTTTCCTAACTGCTTAGGGGCTCTCTTCAGTGGATTAGGTGTGGGGAATTAATCTGGAGAGAGCCTCTCCCGGGAGTTGCTTAGGGGGCTGATTTTGTCACAGAAAACTAAGAAAGAAAACTCTAAAGGGACTTAGAGGTAAATTTTAAATCAGTTTCTATACCCTATACTTTTCTCTTCCTTCTTCTTTATAGGGATACAGCACTTTCTTAGTTTTCTGGACAGGTATTTATGAAGATAAGCTCAATCAAAATAAATAAATAAAATTAAATTATTTTCAAAATTGTGCAGTTTTCCGTACCTATGATTCGGAAAAGCAAATATGCGGAGGCTTCCGGAGCGAAGCGACGGGTAGCCGACTAGTTCAATATAATCTTAAAATATCAATGTTTTTCTATTTGTATGCTTTTCTTTTTTGGAGAATGTCTGTTATTGTTGTTTATTTGAGCAATCTTCCGATATGTATAGGAACAATATCAACATCTAAGATTATATTTGAGGTACGTGACGACTATATGTCTTATACTTATCGTTTTGTACATCAAATATTAATGGCAGTTAAGTCAGATTTGATTTATATTTTTTCAGGATAAATTTTTCACATTAGTGACTTTCTTGTATTATGGAGACAAGTAGCTTTGTAGATGTTGATGGGGCCGTGGGATAACCCATTAGCACTGCGGCCTCTGTAGGCCTATTGTACAGACTAAATTTTGAAAGAGAAAAAGAAAGATCCACGTCCACTCCAGGTTCAGGTGTTTCAATCGCATGGCAGGCGTCGTAAAAAGTTGTTAAATAGAAAATTAAACATAAAAGTTAATATAAATAATTGGAATATATTTCGAACATAACAGTCGCAGAAGATATATATTAGAAAGTAAATACAGGTATAGCCAAATGATGAATCATTCTGATTCAAATAAAGAATTATGCTCTGTTCGCATATACTTTACAGACACATCAAAAAGCCAGGAAATGTCTTTTTCTTTTTTTTGTGTCCCTCGTTTTCTGCTTGTAATATGGCACTTAATATTTTTTGAATATTAATCTTATTGAATATTTCAGGATTTTTGTTTTTTTCCTATTTTTTTGCCGCTCCCTAAAGTTGCCGCCCTGGGCTGTAGCCCTTTTAGCCCTCGTGTAAATATGCCTCTGGCTGCTTTATCGTGTTCGCCTCACTTAACCAAAAGCGCAGTTGTAGTAACCACAGTTGCCTGGTTATAACCAGGTTCAGAGCTGGGTTAAGCTATTCCTAACACTCGATCCAAACACTGCTACAATACTGATGTATCGATTACGAATGCGCTACAATATAATTTACGATAAGATTGTTTATCTGTTACCCTTGCTCTTTTATAATGCATTATTGTTATCCATAAAATTCATTGTTTACATTTCAATGTTAAATTCCAAGCCTATGTTTTCCATTTCGTATATCTTTGTATCATCTGAAGTAGAAGGAAGTGATCAGGGTGAAAAAAAAAATTAACAGATTAAAAAAAAAAAAAAAATTTACAGACCTCGCGAGATCAATGTTGCAGAATTGAGTTATTCTCGGGATTTAGATATAAATTTACAATCGAGGCTAAAGGCATTTTGTGCAGACTGCACTCCTATTTATGCTTAAAATACTAAAGGACTAAACAGCATTTTCCTTCTTTTTTCTGTTTTATTAATAGAAAAAGCCAATATAGTTTGTTTGACCTTTCTAGCACAACACGGTCAAGTGTAAATGGTATGTTTATTACACTTCAGTTCATGAAAGAAGAGTTTTTGATGACGTAATTTCCTTATAGATTGATGTTTCCAGGACTTAATTTTAGCGCCATCTATTGCTAAAATCCGTAACTGAATCTTATAAACATTACGAAAACATTCTGGTTTTTTGTATTTTCTACAGTTACGAATACATAATAATAATTAAAAGTGAAATAATTACAAACGTTCCACACTATTCCCGTTGCTTGGCTATGCAAAGTTTATGCTTTCTTGGTCACGCTTATGCGATCACACAACGACGCCATCTTGGACTGACTGCTCGGAGTTCAAGTTGATGACGTCATGACTGGTGACGTTTGTTCCAGACAAAATCGATCGCTACGTAATGCCCATATATATGGCAAATCCTTTTTTTTTTGCAAAATAATATTGATTGAATTTAAATCTATCCTAGAATAGGATTTTTGGGTTGTCTTGATTCAGGAAGTTGTGTTCATTCACAAGTCGGACCATAAAACATTGTATTTGAAGTTACCTTGTCAATGAATCCTTATCTAACCCCCTGAGACTTAATGGGACCTATTAGGTGTCTGAGCCTTAACACTGTCTTAATGATAGTATTTGAAGCTCTTGTAAAGTATTTTTTCATGTCTTCCTGTTGATCTGAATATTTGACAAAGTTCATTTCAATGAGTCTCACAAACTCATAAACAATGCAGGGTTAAAAGAAACCTATTGGACTTTAATACAAGACAAATAATTAAATTTGTCTGACCACAAGAGGTGTTTGGATGGCTTCTTAATCAGATTGCTCTGTGGATAAGACAAGTTGCAAGTTATGCTGCCCTCACAGACATTATTCGTAAGGATCCAATACTCAAATGCTGTCACATGTCTATGTACCCCAAATGTTACTTTTTTTCTTCTTCGTTTATACGAGTGGAAACCAATCTATATGTTTGACTGAATGGTGATTACAACTGTTTTGGTGTCAGAAGGCAAAGAGCTTCTCTTATTTGGCAGAGAACAGAGAAAAGTCACCTGAGCCTATTGCCTCCTTCAATAAGGATCGTGGCATTCTAACACTGTAGACTGGCTCATAAGGTGATCTACAGTGATTCTGAGAGTATCGAGCAGTCACAGCATGAACATCCATTCTTATTTTTTATAATTCTTTATTTCTTACACACTATAGCAATGCTTTATTTTGCTGAGTTTTAACTTGTGGCAATATACTTGACGATTCTCTTATGAAACTTGCAGTGACTCTTCTGCTGTACTATATGCCTTAATGTAACATATCAACTGGAGTGGGACAAACAAACATGTCTGAAGATCTTCAAGCAGCAAAACAAAAAAAAAAAAGATAAAGCTTCAATTAGTTCCTTGTTTTGCCTGCAGGGAATTAAGTCTTATGTATTGGACGTACAAATATCCGCTCTTTCACACACACACAGATAATTTCAAAATGTGAAAAAAAATTACAATAATTGCTACATTTGATCAGTTCATCATATTTTAGTTGAATGTCCTGATTTTATTCTATTTTTAAATACAATGTTTTTCCACATTTCTTTATTCCTAAATGATAATGATCTTGTAAATAAATTGTATTTGTCATCTTTGATCTTGCCCTTGATAGAATGTTTTGTTTTTTTTAATAAAAGGTTTTTGTCATTTTAGTTTCTACTTATATTTTGAGTTTTAGAGAAGCCATAAAAATAGCACAGTCAAAAGAGTAATACTAGCATTTTAGTTTTCTGTTTTCACAGCAAAAGGATAAAAATATAATGATTAGTTAAAAATAAGATATGTATGTTGGGATCTTAGAGGTCGTTCAGCCGTGCCAAGAAGCATAGAAATAAAATGGAACAAAGATGCTTTTACGACGTTAAAACCAACCAATCAACCAGCTTCAAGTGTGATATTGTATTTACAGCATCTGCTTTCACAAGGAGTACGCTTGTCTTTCAGTGTAACTGGTTGTTGAACAGTATACCTTTCCCCGACACAATAACCTGTCTACACTAAAGCCACTGCTCTGGAAGCTTAAGTCGTATTTATATTCAGAATCTACTATATACTGGGGGTTGTGTTGGATTTCATGTGCCAATCTTTTTCATTACAAACTCCAATTCTAATAAGGGGTGATGTTTACCATCTTAAATATTTAGGATACACTGGTTGAACTGAATGGGTGAAGGTCTATGGCAAGTATGGGCATACATGAGGTCATCGAGAGCCAAATTCTGGATTTTCATATGTATAAAGAGCCAAACCATAGATACGTTCCATATTATTAAATACACAAATTCAAATTTAATTACATTTTTACACACATCGTAACTGCTATATAAAGTATAAAAAATACATATAGAAGAAAATAAAAAATGAAAAAGAACACAAATATTAAATTTTGGACTAATTATTTTGTATTTTTATCAAGAGATATTGGGAGCCGCACTTAACCCAACGAAGAGCCGCATTTGCCCACGTGTTACAGTAGCGCCACAGAGCGTCGACAATTGGAACTAAGTTGTTGTTCTGTACAGTGGCGCCACATCGTGTCGACAATCGAAACTAAATTGTTCTGCACAGTAGCGCCACACCGTGTCGACAATTGGAACTAAATTGTTGTTCTGTACAGTAGCGCCACATCGTGCCGATAATCGAAACTAAATTGTTCTGTACAGTAGCGCCAAACCGTGTCGACAATCGAAACTAAATTGTTGTTCTGTACAGTGGCGCCACGCCACAGAGCGTCGACAATTGGAACTAAATTGTTGTTCTGCACAGTAACACTACACAGTGTCGACAATTGGAACTAAATTGTTGTTCCGCACAGTAGCGCCACACCGTGTCGACAATTGGAACTAAATTGTTGTTCTGTACAGTAGCGCCACATCGTGTCGACAATCGGAACTAAATTGTTCTGTACAGTAGCGCCACACCGTGTCGACAATCGGAACCAAATTGTTCTGTACAGTAGCGCCACAGAGCATCAACAATTGGAACCAAATTGCTGTTCTGCCCAGTAATGCCACACCGTGTACAGTAGCGCCACATCGAAACTAAATTCTGTACAGTAGCGCCACACTGTGTCGACAATTGGAACTAAATTGTTGTTCTGTACAGTAGCGCCACACCGTGTCGACAATCGAAACTAAATTGTTGTTCTGCACAGTAGTACGATATGCAGCAAATGATAGATCTGTTTGGAGAGCCTTAGTGCATGAGGTCACCAGAAGTCGTAGACGACTTGATGGAACCTAACAACAACAACAGTAGCGCCACGCCACAGAGCATCGACAATTGGAACTAAATTGTTGTTCTGTACAGTAGCGCCACATCGTGTCGACAATTGGAACTAAATTAAGTTCTGTACAGTAGCGCCACATCGTGTCGACAATCGAAACTAAATTGTTGTTCTGTACAGTAGCGTCACGCCACAGAGCGTCGACAATTGGAACTAAATTGTTGTTCTGCACAGTAGCGCCACACCATGTCGACAATCGGAACTAAATTGTTGTTCCAAGTATGGGCATACATGAAGTCATCGAGAGCCACATCATAGTCACGTTCCATAGTATTAAATACACAAATTCAAATTTAATTACATTTCTACACACATCGGAACTGCTATATTAAGGAAAAAAAATACATATAGAAGAAAATAAAAAAAAGAAAACAAATATTAAATTTTGGACTAATTATTTTGTATTTTTTTTTTTTAATTCTGTATTTTTATCAAGAGATATTGGGAGCCGCACTTGACCTAATGAAGAGCCGTGTGGTCTATGGGATAAATCTGTTTCATGATTAATACTTGAGCCTGATTAGAGGGTAGAGAAAACTATTATTGCCATCTTAGAAGATTTCCAAGACTAGTCCATTATTAATGGAAGCTTAAGAGTTAATTGTGTTTAGTTTTAGACTTGAACTTATAATTCTTAAAAGTAATATATTTTTGTATAATTGTACACATTGAAAACTTACAAGTATCGTCTTATAATATATTTTGTTTTCTTTCCCCCTTTGTATTAATGATATTTCCACGTTGTGGCAAGATATATTCCTTTGTAATGTCTTGATAATGTAGTGCATGATAGTAAATATAACTGAGGTATCTACTTCCAATTTGGATAGGAACAGTCTAGTAATGATTATATCTATTAATTCTTAGCCCATTACAAAATTAGATGGGATTTTCAAATTCCACTTAAATGCGGAAGCTGCTGTAATCAAACCATTTATCTTCAGTGAATGATAATTGTACACATGTAAATTTGACTAAAATTTCAGGCTGCATTTTACTAACTGTTGAGAGAGGGGGGGAAAAAAAACAATTTAAACTTTTTATTGGAGAAAGAATATGTAAATTGTAATCCATCTTTTGACGATTATTAATTGTAGCTTGCAGGATTGTGGAGTTGTGTTTTTAATTCTCTGCTCCGGTACCTTCAAAAGGGAACCATTGAGTCGACACTGCTCTCGGTGACACTAAAGACAAATGCCTGCCATCTTGTTCTGTCTCTAGTATTTGTCTGCAGATCTTCCAAGTTATGTCCACAAATTTCCTTGGCCCCACCCTTAATTTAATCTAATACGAAACAATTTATGTGGAATTTATTCCAAATTCTTAGTATCTTTGGACATTTCAGGGAAGCAAAAATTTGTTATGTTATCAATATTAAGTGCAACTTATATCAATAAAGAATACCAAAGACAAAACCAGATTTACAAGACAAACTTATTATGAAAAATGGCACATTTATTTCTAAATGAATTCTTTTTACAAGTAGGAGGCAATTTTTAGATAAGACAAGTAAACGATATCTACTATTGAATGGTCGTTGATACAAGAAAATTTGCCTTATTTCTTTGTTTTTAAACCTTTATAGTTAACCTCCATGACATGATAGGGAAGGAATGAAGGGAAGCGTAAGTGGTATGGAATTTTCTTATTTATTTTTTTCTTTCGATGACGGAACGGGGAGATGTTTGGTTATATTAATGGATCAAAAAAGAGGGTGACAAAATTACCCCGACACCAAAGAGGGGACTAAAAGGGGTGGGTGGGGAGAAAAGGGTAGGAAAAAATTGAAGATAGTATACAAACAATAGATAAAACAAACATTATTTGAAACAGAAAAAAAATAATATATGTAAGAGCTGCAATGGACAGATGCACCCCTTCTTGATTTACATGATGGTTTCATACATGTACTCATGAAAACCAATTATATAATAATAAAATAAAAAAAAAAGCCCATATTACTCAGCAAAAAATGAACTTTCTACTTAATGAACTTCAAGAGGAAATCTCTTTCGTTTAACTCTGAATTTAAAGTTATTTGTGCATGACTGAAAAAGCAGACTGGAATATCATATACCTTTTGAAATTCCATTCTCTGTAAGTTATGAAGGAAAATATGAATGTTTTATAGAAATTTTTAGTGTTGAAGTGCAGTTATGCAACACTGTTGATATTAATTACTTATATCAAAAAACCATAAAGATTATTACGGCAGTGATTAATCACCTTCCTTTTCATGGTTGTTGTGTGTCAAATTGCCATTACCGTCACTCTTTGCTTTGTACAATGAGTGTACAAGATCTTAAATAGTCTATAGTTGGTCACAGATTTCCATGGACCATAGAAAGTGGATAACTACGACATTGATGTACGTTTTAGTTTTGTTGGACTGCCTTAACACTGAACAGCACTAATTGAAATTCATTGATAAAACAACCTAACAGAAAGAAAGCGCATCTCAATGTCATTGAAAAACACACAAAAATGATCGACAGAAATCTGGGACTGACTATATATTAATTTTATCTTTCCTATCCCTTAATCAAATGGTATTATATAAAAACTATAAACAAGACATGCTATCCTTGAAAATGTACAGAAAATGGAATTTTCAAAAGGGTAATTTTACGACAGTCCTTAGATTAAATTAGCTTTGAAAACAAAACAAAAATGCATAATTAATTCAAAGATATTTGCATCTGCTTTATAATAAATTTGAAATTCAACTTGCAAAATTCATTATTTTTTTTTTCTTTTAAATTAATTCTTGTCACTCTTAAAATTAACGAAACATAAATTTATCAGTTGGGGGTAACCATGGTAATATAGTGGGGGAAAGTAAAAGGTTACATCCAAATTCATTATCTACAGATTTTTATAAACTAAAGGGCAAATGATTTTTACTTGGAGGAGTTGTCCCCTTTTTCTAGAGTCATTTCTATATATTTATAAATAATTTACATGCCTTCAACAACAATTGCATAACTTATCATAAAAATCTATTTGCCCTTTAGTTCAAACAATCAATAATTACAGATCTGGGTTTTTTTTTAATTTCATTTTCAAATAATTTGCTCATAATAATCTTCACACAAAAAAAAAAACACTGATGGCAATCAAAAGTCGAGGGCATTTGCTTCTCTGAAGTTCTCTAAATGTGATATAAAATAATCATATCTAGACATTTAAAAAACTATAGTGTTAAATTCGAGTAAAAAAACAATGAAAAATAGCATTAACTGTTTTAATTTTTCCTGTTTTATTAAATTTGGTCTATCCGTAGATGGGTTTGGTATGAATGCATCCGATAAGCTTTGTGCGTTTCACAAAAATAACAAAATAAAAACAAACAAACAAACAAAATCGTTAACTGCTTGCATGAATAGACGTTAGCTGCATAATCAGTTTGCTGTTTCTTCTGCATAGTTTATAAGATATAAGTTCGGCAAACCATTATATTGTCAGTTTAAGAATTGAATTTTCTTTCTTTTTACTTATTTCCTGAATGGACAATTACTGCCAATCGAATGCTAAAAAATTACAGAGAAAAATAGATCATCTAAAACTTAATATTTAAATATATATCTACCTACAGTTAGTTTCCCCAACAACATGTGTGGTATTCTGAAAAAATACATCACATAATTAAACCCACACCTGTATGATAAAATATTGTCTGTAGTTTTTCACTGTATTTCGGATTCAGTTTTGTTAATACTGAATGCACATAATCTGCTTCTTCCTTTTTGTTTTATAGGTGAATGCGATAGATTTTTGCCGAAGAATGTCACAATCCAAAAAACGTGAAGCACCATTTGTGGGAAAAAGAAAAAAGAGGAAGCCGACGTGGTAAATAAATAAAATGAAGAAATAAATATGGCAACAAAAAAAGACCTGAAAGATATGCATTTAGTTATGGCTAAACTATTTTTTTTTTTCTTTTTTGTCTTTGACAAAACATGTGCAATTAAATTAATTGTGCCTAAAAATCTTACATATGTTTATATATTAAAAAAATTACAATAACTAAATCGGAAAATGAAAAAAAAAATCTTTGCATTTCTTCAATGCAGTGTGAAAAATCGTTGGCAGTTTATTTATTTATTTTTATTTAACATCGTTTACTAAGGATAACGCCAATTGATTCGTAATAGAGCAATCAGTAAAAATCATGATAATGGCTTTTGGGTTACTGTATACAGTGTTGCACTTTACTTATTTAAACACGATGAAGAAAAGTACAAACATATTGCAGAAAAAACAAACATAAAAAAACAAAACAAATAAGGGGTTAAAACCATTACCATGGGAACCATGAACAGAACATTAATAAGGATATTTAAAAAATATAGGGTATATATATAATATGTATATATTTATAGGTATATTTAAATAGTTTGGCAACCAAATGCTTGGATGAATTACGACCTTCTTTCCATTATGCATAATTAGTTGTTAAAAAAAAATAAAAATGAAAAGATTGATCCGCAATGAAAATCTAGACAAGACGGAGTTTTCATCTCCAAACCTTTTTTTTATATTATTATTATTATTTTTCCCCTAATAACATCTGAATTCATGTTGCACTGAAATAGCTATAAAGACGTATTAAAAAATAAAATAAAATTATTATACAAAAACAAGCTAGAAGGGTGCAAGTTGAGGCACATAATTATGTCAGACAGACAAGGCAAATTGGTATTTTTACCTTGAAATCTGAAGGTTTCACCCAAATTATAAATTTAAAAATAAAAAAAAAAAAAAAAGACATTTTTATTCACTTTTAAAGAGCAGAAAAAATATTAAATGAAATAATAATAATAATAACACTAAGGATAGATTAAATATAACGATGGAATAATCCTACACATATAGGGAAACAAATCTAAAAATTATGCTTTGAATGTTAGCTACCTGTAAAATACATTATTTTCAAACAATTGATATAAAAAGTAGTGATATTTTTGTTCCTATCTGGTATTTAATTCTTATTTTTTTTTTTTTTGAAATAACATTATTCATCCGACTGAGGACTGTACACAAGCGCCTGAAGAAATTCTTCTCTCACTGGAAGTAAGTTGTTTGCACTGGTCGCAAAGCTCTGACAGGACTGTCCACAATAAGAGAAATTTTTCAGGACGATGCTATGTTCTTGCACAACTTTTGTAACAGCCAGGATAGGTCAAAACTGGAGAGAAACAGTGAGGCATTCAAGTTTCCCATCATAGTTTTGTTGCGGTCTTGTTTTGTCTTTTCTTATTAATGGGTTTGTTTCTTTTCTCTCTGTTATCATTTTTCCATTGTGGGGATAATATAGAAATCTCCAATGGATTAATGGCAATGAAAAAAAAAAAAAAAATATTTGCAGCTCTAAACCAGCTGTGAAGAGGCAGAAATGGCTCCGTCTGAATACAGCACCTGGGTCTTTGCCTGAATGCGTACGGTTTTCTATTTTCCTTTTTTTTCTTTTCTCTTCGTAAACCCAGGTTTATCTTCAATGTTGGCTGAAGATTATCAGTAAAAAAAAAAAAAAAAAAAAAATTAGATTATGGCAGCTGCCGTAGACTGCACATCGTATCCAGAGTCTGCTTGATATTACAATAATTATTATTTTTCTGTTATTATGCCTGCCACTTTAGCTGCAGTTTTACTGTTAGTCAGTCACTATACACTGTCCAGCTCGATGCTGAAGATAAAGTCTAAAACTCTACCACCAATGCAAGCCCTGCTATTGAGGTGGTTGATTATGAGGTAATGCTGGCTGTGGAGTCTATTATAGGAAAGGAAAAAAAATCAAATTATTAGTATTAAGCTAAACAAACATTCAATATAATACATTTTGATTAAGCCCAGTGCACATAAAAAGCTTTTGCACCCTGAACTATCATCATTCTAGTATAACTGTTTCGTCAGTCAGATGTACCGTCGATGATAGCTTAACCTTTTATATGCATTGGGCTAAATCAATTTTATCGATAAATCTTATATACGTTAAAGCTTGCTCTACCTTTACAAATATCAAACATATTAAAATGAGTGCTTAAAGTATTGGATTGGACCAAAAGTTGGTTCGGGCTTTTTCTCATTCATACAGCTGAAGACAATTTGCAGGTTTCAAAGGGTTGTGTTTTGATAATTATCTAGTAATATTTTAAAACGGAACTGACATCATATAAAATAAATGATAATTTCTTTATTAAGACTTAAAAATGTGTATTGCTGTAATGATAATATGCCAGAAGTGGTTTCCAAAATTTAAAGCAAGATATTTTTCCTAAAGATGCATAATGCAAGGTTATCTACTGTCGATGACAAGCCAACCGAGCAAACTTTTGTTCAACTCCCCATTATGAAGATCATTCTCAAAATAAGTCTACTCATATATATTCATGAAGGAAACATAGAAATGAAAAGCAGGACATTATATGCAAATTATTGCACATGCCTAGACTCAGCAGCACCTTATGAACTGTTGTGTAAGAGTGTATAACTAGAGGACGGATCCAGACAAGTAGTTTTTCATCGTCAGTGAGCTGTAGTCAGCTGGAGTCAGTATGCCTCGTCGATGTCAAAGGGCACCTTATAAGCAAGCTATGGAGTTTGAACGGGACCAAATGATCAGAAGGATTTTAATACCTAGAAATTGCTGCTGGGACGGGCATAATGCGACAACAGCGATGGCAAGTGTGGAAGCGGTGGACTGAGAACAGAATGATTCGAAAATTCGAAAATAGACCAAAAAATGTGACGACACCACAGGATGATGGACACCTCATCCGCATGGCAGTGACGGACCGTTCAGCTTCTTCTCAAAAAGAAGAAATTAGCACAACGTTGGAACACTGCAACAGGTCTGACATTGTCTGGTTCCACGGTTCGGCTGCATCTGTTGTGCAGAGGACTGCGTGCCTGCATTTCTTTGCGGAGGATTCCATTGGGCCTGAACCACTGATGCCTTATGCTGCAGTGGGCTCACGAACACACTCACTGGCGTACTAACTCACACACTCACTGGTGAGATTGGCACCATGTCATGTTTTCGGACGAGTTCCGCTTTAACTTGGATTACAATGATTGCCGCATACGCATTAGATGATACCAAGTCTTCCAAACTGCATTGCCCAGCGTCATACTGCACGGATGATAGACATGATGGTTTGGAGAGCAATTGGGTATCATAGGCGAGCTCGGCTGCTATGAATTGTGGGCTACATCAGGGAAATTGTGGAGGCTGAAGTCGTAACAAGACAACGTCTGACCACATGTTGCCAGAAACGTCCAGGCCTTCTTCAAAACAAGAAAGATACCCTTTCTTCCTTGGCCTGCATGTTCGCCTGTTATGTCAATTATTTAACATGTCCGGGATATGGTCACTTGGCATCTAGCCTGTCATTGTCATCCAGCCAATACCGATGAACTGTGGACTCGAATAGAAGCAGCCAGGCAGGCAATACCACAAAAACACATCCAAGACCTGTTTGATTCAGTGCCACAGCATATAGCAACTCGTGGAGGCTTTACACATACTGATTTTTTTTGCATTGCTCTGAAACTTTAATCGTTTGTTTGTATCACTATTAGTAATGCGTGTAAAAAAATTCCCCTCCATTCTCATGGTTCCATCATGTGTTGCAATTTTCACAAACATGAGTGTATAAAATTGAAAAATCACTGTCCATCAATTTAATCTAAGAGTCACTGATAGTACTGGTGTACAAAGGGGGGGGGGGGGAATGGTTTTAGTGCCAAAAAAATTCTCTTCAATCAACCAACTCCACGCTTGCTGCCAGGGAGACCTCACATACAACTTTACCTAGTTGGCCCTTCTTGTATGAACAAAAACATCAATACACTGAATGTAGTATATCTTGTCAGTGCTTATTAGTAGGTAGCATACACAGGAAACTTTTATGATAACATTTTATGTTCCATAAAGTTAGAATTTTATGTTCCATAAAGCCAGTAGCATACAAACGAATAGAATGAACTGGAAGACTGGTGAAATTTGCTTGCTGCTTCATTCATGTCTCATAGAAGATTGGAACATAGTCAAGGTGCTTTGCTACCAACAAAACTACTTGTCTGCTCTGAAATTCTACATTTTTCCGAAATAAATGTGCTTTCTGATTGTGAAAGAATCTCTTGCTTCTGAATGCAATCATATCCGTTCATTCATCTAACAACAAATTAAGTTACAGCCAAGATTAAAGAAAACCTGAGACTAGGTTCTCTTCAATAGCTAAGTTGAAACAAGCAGTTAAATAATAATAAAAAGAAAAGTGCATTGCTAGCCTAATGTCTTTCCCAATTAATCCACGAATTGAAGGCTGTAACTTAAGAACTTAGAAATTATGCTTCATTGCTATACAATTCATTAAAACAAATTCATAGGTGCAGTGCCAATAACTGTTTACGAAAGTCCAAGGTCTCTACTGAGATGCCACACACAATGTCCCTCTTGCAAGCGGCGGCAGCAGACTTTTCAATGAAAGTTGCCTAACCATACAACACGGTGCCGTGTAATCGGCAAGTCTACTACTTAGCGTCATCTAAGTATCGGCAGTCAAAATGTTAAATAAGAAGAAAGTGTTTCCCAATTAATCTTTGATATATTATTTTTTTTTAATTTACAAAAGTCTTATGTTATGATATCTTAAATAAATAAATAAAATCTGGTGAATTCTAGATATGAATAACTTTATCCTAATGCATTCAGTTATGTATTTTTTTTTTTTATCTAAACACTTACCGTACTTACTCGAATAATCCGCACCCTCGAATATGCCTTGCACCCCCTTTCAGAGAAAAAAAAAAAAAATTGAAAAAAAAAATAAAAAAATGAATTTATTGTTGACTAGAGATGTAATGTTCATATACATGCAATATAGAGATGGCATTATTTTAAAAATGCAAACTAACCTAAAGAAAAAAATGCAGAAAAAAAGTATTTATTTGTTAATGAACTTTGTAATAGTAATTATTTGATATATTTTTTTTTTTTGAAAAACAACTGTTCTGCTTGCTAATGTAGATATTACATTAATCAACCTAGCATTTTATTTTCCCAAAGTTATTTTTGTTCCCTCCAATGCCATCTAGTTCAATTCAAGACCATTTCCACTGAGAACAATACTGTAATCTCATCCCTTTTTCATTCACTATTATACATATTTCTAAAAACACAGCGACTCATCAAGTGCGCAGTTTAAGCACTGCTGTTAAGGGAAAAAGACGAGGAAGCATTTAAAAGTGATGATTATCACAGTCAAAACCTCAAGTCCTGTACATTTTTTACTTTTTTTTCTTTCTAAAAGGTTGTGCGGAATTTCGAGTAAATACAGTATATTGTTTTCATTCCTATCTTGAGAATACTTATACAGAACTACTTTAGACTTACAAAAATAAAAATAATCTTGACATAGAGGCTATAACAACTAAGATTATTATTATTATTACGAATGGCGTTTTAACGTGTGTTCAGTAAAATTAAAATCAGGAAAATATTACACACAAGTAGATCAAACGTCACAGTTTAAAATTATAAATACAAGAAACGCTACTAGTTTCATCTGCAGTTGCAGACATCTTAAGGCAGTAAAAATTTTATTTTATTATTATTATGAGATTTAACTTTTTAATAATTAAGGTGCCATTTTCAGTTATAATGACCAATTTATTTTGTCATGCAATAAACCAGTACTAAGGCAAGGAAAAACTTATGATTTTTTTTTTTTTTTTCATTGAAGTGTTGAGAGATTAATATAATTTAAAAACCGTGTATTTGATTGTTTACAGATACTTACAGGTAAAGTGGTAGCTAAATGTTGACTGGCTAAGGGGTTCATTGCTGCCGGATGAGGAAGTGGGTGAGGGCCTAGTTTGGGCCCTTCTTCATTCTTTTCTTCTTCTCTTCGTTTCAAGCATGCTGCCTTTGGATTTAAATTTCGTTCTGGTAAGAAAAAAATAAAAATAAAATAATAACCAAATTGAACTTAACCAGTCGGAAGATAGAAATACAAAAAAAGGTGAGTAAAAATTATCTCAAATAAAGCTTTCATTCAGACAATAATCAGGATTTCAGATGTAGGGAGAAGCAACGGAAGTCCCCTTTACATAACTTCCAACCAAAATAAAAAGTAACAAGAGCACGTTACACATGTAAAGAATCCCCCCCCCCCCTACAAAAAAATTTGTTCTGATTATTGTCATGTAAAGTAAACTATTATATTATGAAAAATTCAATAGTAATTTTTTTTTAAGTCGTGTTTATCTTTTAAATTAATCTTTATTTTTTGATTTCTGCAATTACAATTCATTTCAAACTAACACACTGTATAAAATTCAGAAAAACAATGTCATCTTATAAGCACTTGGTCAATATTATCATATTTTACGAAGGGTTACTTGCACAAAAATCAAATAATTATCTTTCGATTCAAATAAATGAATGTATCTTTGTTTAATAAGTTTTAGTTTTTCTATCACTACAATGTGATTATTAACTTTAAAAAGAAAATTCTTTCAGAATCTTAATATTGAATCATTTGTCGTTTGAGTGACCTTTGCTTTAAGAATACACTACAACCTCGTTTATCCAGACTAACTGGGACCAAAGGCAATTAGGAAAATCGAAAATCTGGGTAATATGGGTAATAAGCAAAACAAATCCTTAAATAAGCAAACTTACGTTTATTACGATAAAAAACTATTTTTTGTAACAAAATTACTCTAGTAAAGCTTTCTTAAACTCGACAAAAAGCATTTTATTACCATAATTTATTGTACAACGTATGCAGGAACTGTACATTTAATCAAAATAAAAAGCGAATGTTTGGCGTACTTATAGTTATGTTCTTTTATCATAGTTAAAATTATTATCTATGGGAACATTAAATAATAATAATAAAAAAAAAATGTCTAGAAATCTGATCCGGATTACCCGGAGATCTGGATCAACGAAGTTGTTGTGTAGAAAGAAAGTTTAACGTCCCTAATCATTCATAAATGGAGAGAAATCGCAAAGTTGTTGTGTATTAAGTATTTTATATATATATATATATATATATATATATATATATATATATATATATATATATATATTAATTTGTCTTAATTTCTCTAGAGTAAAGGCCCTATAGAGAACTTTAGAACAAAATATAAAAGATATAAAGAAATTATACTCAAAAAGCTGTCTGAACATTGATGAAACAATAAAAAAACAATTTACTAGAATGAACACAAATACACATTATATGTACATGTTTATAGAAGTATTATGAAGAGGATAGAGTTAAGAAGTTATGATGCTAGAATATACTAGAATTACTTTTTATTTCTGTATGTGTTTTCCATATAAACACCTTTTAAACTATATTAATTTCACAGTTTAATCAATTACCTTGGTTAGTTTAAAATTCAAGAACGATTATTCAATATGAAATTCATTAAACAACAAGAGATGCCTAAGTTTCTTAGTTTTTAGGAGAGAAAAAAAAATGTTTGGAAGAATTTAAGAATATCAGTTTAAAAGTAAGAAGCAGAAAACTGCTTCTCAGAAATTTAAATAAAAAAGAATAAATGATTATTTTTCTTTACCATTCTTTTTCTTACCTCGAACTTGCTGCTCTAGGTTAGTAATAACCTCAACAGCCTGGTGGAGAATGTTGAGTTTTGTTTGTGCCTTATCTGTTTTTAAATGGATCATACACATCCGTCCTAATTCCTTGAATGCTTCATTTATGTCTCGAACTCGAATTCTGTCAAAAGAACAAAATTTCAGTATTAGAGAATGAATGAAAGAAAGACAAAAAATATATTTTTGCTGTGCGTTAATTCTGGTTGGCGTTTCTAAGGCAAACATTTCAAAACGGTCAGTCGATGCCAACAGAATAATTAAATATTTCATTTATTTACATTTAGATGCTACAACACTACTTTTACAGATAGGAATGTTTGAAAATATTAGACTAATGCAAACTATACTTGTTTAACAATGTGATGGCTGCAAGCTTAGTACATATTTCAAGAAACCCTTGGTGCTTTCAATAAATAAAAACATAGAAACTTATTACTGTCTTATAATTATAGTTCTATATCATTAATAAAATGAATTAAATGTGAGCCTGATATCTTTTGTTCAATCAGGTTTTACACCTTGGGGCTTTCAAAAAACAAGCCCAGTATTTAATCTGGAACCTTCCAATCTGCAAATAAATGTCTGTATCTTTTGTTCCACTGAAGCCCAAATTTATAAAGGCATGCATTAACTAAGTTTGTATGGTTAATAGCTCTTTCTTATTGTACCTCTTCTAATAAGCCCTGGATTGAAACAGATTTTTTTATGTATGATCTTTTAATATACAGGGTCTTTCAGAATAATGGTACTATATCTGTGGTTATTTTGCCAAAACGGGGTAAGTCCAAAACTGGCCATTGTGAAATAGCATGTTCAGTCAATCCATTTTATGAATCCATGACATGTCAAACCGACCTAAGTGTACTGTACATAGTTCAGCTTCTACACAAATAAAACCTTGCATTCTGCACTATGTAATACACAACTCTGAACTTTCTTTTTCATTTTCCCAGAAATGTTGTTTCAGGACTTAATTCCTTTTGGCAAATCATACAGATATGATGTCATATGAGAATGGAGTAGAATACGGTGAAATAAGAGGCATGGATGGACAGGAAGTATTCAAATTTTATTTGTTAACTTACAGATATTCAATATGTCTCTCTGCCTTTGGTCACTCGGCAGATGTCCAACCTATAGTAGAGTTCCTGCCGCCCTCTGTCTGCATCAATGTTGTCAGTAATATACTATCGGTTGGACGTCTGCCAAGTGACCAAAGGTGGACATGTTGAATATCTGCTAAGTAACAACTAAAACTTGAATACTTCCTCTGTCCATTCATGCCTCTTATTCAATGTACTCTGCACCATTCTCAAACAACATCCTTTTCAAATAGTGCTATTGTTTCTGAAAGATCCTGTATATGCAATCTTTATAAGTTTCTGATCCATAATATAGTATCAAATTGAAATAGGGCAGAATCTTACCTCTCCCGAGCGTTATTTGCCTGCCTCCTTTCTTTTTCTCTTTCAGCTTTAAATTCTGGGGATTCATCCTCGTCTGCACTGCTGCAATAGGCGTCAGAAAAACTTCATGAATTAAATGAGGTGAAATGATCATTTAGCGACAATTGCAATTGTTATTAAAGAAAGGGAATAAAAAAAAAAAATCAGCTTATTAAATGTTAACAATGAATTTAAAATAATGCATGCAATATGAATCTTAACCAATTACAACAGCTTTCTGTAAGTTCACAAAAGCATCTCATAAAAAACAAAAAAAAGAAGCTTGCATGCAACAATATATGCAAATGACTACGGAAGTGCAATTTTGCTAAAAATCATTTGGCTTGTAGATTGTGAACAAAGAAAAAAAAAAGCTTAAAAAAACACAGCAGCAGTGCTATTGGTGAAAATTCATTTGAACGGGAGTCGATGTACGATTGAATTGAGAAATGATGACGATACTAAGACGTCAAGATGACAAATCTAATTTTTGTTACGACATTGTTTAAAAGTTGTAATCTAATTGAAATTTATTTTAATTACTTTTCCCCTCAAAGCAAATTAAATAAAAACTACTAAAATAAAGTAATTAACGTTCGAAACGGGGAATTCTCTTTACGCGTTAGAAAATCTAACCTTAATAACCTTATTGGAGGTTGGTTGGGCCCCTGGGTGGAAGTTACTGGTACAGAACTGTGAACAAATTAGGAATAATTCATTGAAAAAGAATCCAAACAAACAGAAATCAACATTTTGTTCAATACAAAGATAATAAATATATCAAATTCAAATCAATCAATCAATCAATCCAATAAAACTTACATAAAAAGCAAAAAAAAAAAAAAAATATTTTGAGCAGCAACAAAATTTGATTTGGAATTAGGAAATATTTAAGTTTCTGAAAGATTCATGAGAAAAATTTTAGTTATCTTAAAACTCTTAAAGATTTCTTTATCAAGCATTTACATAATTTGAAATGAAACATTTATCAAGACTTACTAATACTGAAAAGTTTTGCTAATACTTATATCGGTAACTTTCAACGTATCACGTTTGATTGTTACAATGTTCAAGACCTGCTATCTTGAGTACAAAGCAAATGGCTGATCTCATTTTAAGTACTGTTAGAGACAGAGCCGAGGCTGATGTTTTGGATCCCGTACATACAAGATATCAACATGTCTTCTGCAAGCCATCTTTCTCTCGATTTGTGATATACAAAGAATGAGTTTCCTTTGATTTTAATTCTATTTCTTTCCGGATTTAAAATAAAAAAAATCTCCAGAAAATGATACAGTACTTAGTATGTGTATGTAAATATTTGCCGAACTTGTGTAAAGACAAACTAGCTCTTTACATCTTATGAGGCACTTAAAAATGTTATTGAGAATTACAGAAAATGCAGAAATTTGCATTTGAAGCTATGAAACTGCAAATACTGTTATTGGAATAGAAAAAAATGAGGAATGAAAGATTGCATACTTGAAACTGCATAAAGATGAAAAAAAAAATAAATGTAAAATATTGTTAAGGAAATATATTTTAAATTGACTTGCTGTTACTCCCACTTTTGAGTAATCATTTCTCCTTTCTCCTACAAAACTTTGTCAATGCTTTCCAGTTTCA
Organism: Thereuonema tuberculata; assembly: GCA_023159025.1. Classification (NCBI taxonomy): domain Eukaryota; kingdom Metazoa; phylum Arthropoda; class Chilopoda; order Scutigeromorpha; family Scutigeridae; genus Thereuonema; species Thereuonema tuberculata. The sequence goes on along the minus strand of JAFIDM010008419.1, from coordinate 41,346,047 downwards.
GAATTTGCTGAAATTTTAAATCCAGTCCAGAATTCATGCATTGCCTCAACAGTGCTTTATTGTCAACTGTCTTGGTTTTGGATAAGTTTCGTGATACAAAATTTATTGTCTTGGAAAAACATCGTTGACAGGTCTTACATTTTTATCAAATGAACATTCTTCAAATAGTAAAAGGCTGATAAGATTGTTGAAATGAACCTCCTCAGCCTATCAACCAAAATTCAATTATTGGTTTTACTTCGAATAATGCAAGTGCTTTGAAAGCACAGTTTTTAAAGTATTTTTTTTTTTTTACGATTTCAACCTTTTGGAACTTCCACATAATTTTGAAAACTTCACTAATTTCCCGACAAATGGAAATAGGATTTATAATTTTCTAGAAATTTCGTTAATCACTGCCAAGATTAAACAATTAAAAAAATATAATTTTAGCATAGTTTTTTTTTTATTCTAAATAATATTATATTTTTTCCTAGGAAAATATTTGGAAACACTATAAATTAGACATGTATAAGAACTAAATATATTTCAGTATTAACTAAAAACAAAAAATCAACGAGGAAAAGGGCTTTTATCAACACTACAAGAATTGATATTATACATAATAGTTACATGATACACAAATAAATAAAATTCACAAAAAAAAATCTAATTAAAAAAACAAAAAGGATGACAAATTCTTAATAAATAAATCATTCCAAATTACGAAAAGCATGATAAAGAAATCTACTCACTTTGGAAATATTTCAATGTTTTAGCAGCAACTTATAATTATTAGAAGTAATTCTTTCAGAATATTTAAATATCTCAAAATACAGCACAATAGGTAGTAATACTGATTAAATTTTAGTAATTTTTTTTTTTTAGAAAATAATTTAGCTTTTTCTTTTAAAATGTTTGTTTGAATTTATTATTATTGTTTAAGGTAATCCCCAACCCTCTGTTTATGAATAATTATGGAAATTCTCATCGCTAAGCATTGAACTTATCTGGGAGACCTAATAAAATTCAGTAAAAAATATATTTGAAATACTATTTTTTTAATGCTATTTTAAAAATAAATTCTGTAAAGAAAATAAACTTCAAGTTCATTCTCACTAAATTATTTAGAAATTTTTTTTGTTTATTTAGATTAAAGTTGTAAGACATCTGTTTTATATATATATATAATAATTCTTGAAATTTTATTTTTTACAGTCAGCTATTAAAAATTCTTAATATCTCTTCAGCAGATTTTGAAGATACAAATTCAAATCTGCTTCTAATAAAATAATGAGATGGCATAAGTAGTTTTATGAATGGCTCACTTATAGTACTGGAGATTTTATATTAAGCAATGAATATCAACTTGCCTTCCACGGGTATTTTGTATTCTGTTCTAAAGTTATTCGGACACAGCGTAAAGCAAGTAGTTTTAACCCAGTATCGTTCAAAACTATTAAAATTGCACTAAGACAGAAAACCATTAGTTTACAGTCAACTACTCCTCAAAAACAGTACATTTTATTATTGATGACCTCGAAAATTCTTTATAGAAGACAGTTATGCTTCAGTTTTGCTGATGATAATGTCAGAGACTTTTTATAATTGGTGTAGCTCGCACAAATAAAAGGAATGCTTCGGAATTCTGATGAAGCTTATATGAATTTCATAATACAGTCAAACCCCGCTATAGTGAAAACTGCTTATAATGAACTCCCGGATATACTGAACGAAATGTTTAATCCCTTGCCGTGCAATGCACATATAACGGAACGGATATAGTGAACCAAAATTTCAGTCCCTTGAAGTTCACTATAGCGGGGTTTGACTATTTTTTTTTAAAGTCTCGTATGTAAATTTTTAACATTTTCATTTCCTTTTATTTATCTGTTGTAATCCCACATTTTAAAGTATTAATAACTGCTTCCTTTTCCTTTTTTCAATTATTAATGAGCTATGTTAATTCTCCATCCTAGAAAGTTATAATTTTATTTGATTACTCTGAGACTTGTAGTCTCTGATCATAAATCACACTTACTATCTGGATCGTGAGCGCTTAGAACTCTTGTGTTGAGAACTAGATGTCGTATTTGTAGTGGTTGTGACATTTCCTGTTGTAGACGGAGGACCAACACTCCCTGGACCACCTGTCTCTTCGTCAGGTTTTTTCCTCTTTTCAGGAAGGCGCTGAATTTTTATATCACCATCTGTATCCGAGTGCTGGTCTCCCAATTGGCTCTGTAGACCTGTCAAATAAAAAACGTCATTTTTAATATTATGGAACAGAACTCTTTTTCCACTATACAAAACTTCAAACAGTAATAACAGATCAGAGGATTATAAGGTATCAAAGATGGAAGTACAGTGGAGCACCGTTTATACGTTTTTGAAGGGACTGAGAAAAAAAACGTATAAATGAAAAAGCGTATAAACGGAATTCACAAAAGTTACGAACAATTTCGTAATAACCAACAATAAAAAGTCAGAGGTAAATTAAAATTTTACATGAAAATGAAATACAAGAGGTATGTAATACAAACTTTTTATTCCGGATTTAATGTACAACAAGTACTAATTTACTATTCATATTCATTCAGCATATACAAAATATTTTGTTATTTTAGATTGTAAGGTATTTTTGGAATGCACAGAAAAAAATTCATTGTGCACAGTTAAAAGTGCATCTTAACTTTATCATTTAAATCACTGTTAATGAGTTATCTTGCATGGTGTTAAAACCCGCCAAAGCTTGTTGAAAACTTGGTAGAGGTTTTTTAGTGCAATTTTCTAAGACTGCGTGTCTTTTCTAAGACTGGACAATCGGCAGGTGGGAATCTGAGGTTGAAATGCGCATTTTCTCTCTTCTTGAATTCTTGAAAAAAACGTATAAATGAAATTTTCGATTTCAGGAAAACGTATAAATGAAATTATTTAACGTTCATATGCATTGGAATTTGCCGGGACCATTCAAAAAAACGTATAAACGAGAAACGTATAAACGGTGCTCCACTGTATGTTCATTTTGAAGTAGCCAAGGAGCATAAACTGACAAAGTATATTAATTTCAAGAAAAATTAAAAACTATGGAAAGATCTTCCAAAATCAGTGGATTAAAAAAAAAAATTACAAAAATTCGTTTAGAAGTTATAAAAATGTCTGCTGACCAAAAAGAGAGAAAATTAAAAGCAAATTATGATAACTTGCACAGTTTTTGTACGAACTGATGCATAATGTTTTCTCTAACAAACACTGAAGATATTAGCTATTTATATTATAAAATAGAACATGTTCTTAAAGCATTTAATTTAAACCAAGATGTAATTTGAACAACCATCCACATTAGCACGGCCCGAGGAACTACAATGAATATATAATATTACTGACACACTTAGTAAATTGTGCACTTATTTTAATGTGTATTATATATATCTTCTACCTACCACGTGAAATTATTTGTAATAAGTGATTCCACTTACTATAGCTATTTGGAGCTGCTGCTTGTGAAGGAGCCGTCGAATCTCTGTTTCTTAAGTTATTATCAACCAAAGCATGTGGACCAGTCTAAAGTTGAAAAAAAAATATTTTTATTATTATTTACAAAGTTACTAGAAGAAAATTATAAAAAACAAAAGTCATCATACAAAAAAAAACACATTACAGTAAATTTAAACAATGAATTGCTGCTGATGATGAAAGACTAAAAGCTCAAGTAAACTATTTCTGTACTAGTTTACTTACAGCATTCAAAATAGAATTTGTGAATGTTACTGACACTTCATTAAATATTAATAAAAAAATGTATAATAATAAATTTCAAGAAATATCTTAAGCAATGTGTCAAAAATACAGCCCTAGTATACTTTAAGAAAAAAAGTACAAAAACTTGACTAAAATATGCAACATATGCACCACAATATCAAATACAATATCCAACAGTTCAAACACTACTACTGTTAATGACAAATTATCAGCAAGGTAATTTCTCTACTAAAAAAAAAAAAAAAAAAAAAAAAAGAAAAACCTGCATTCATCTTCCAAACGATTTATTATTTCATTTTATTGTTATTTTTTAACTATTTAGCAAGTTAATGCTTTAACTGAATGCAATATAATCAGGATGCAAAAAAACCCCGCCAAAAATACTGAACACAGCAATGGATGTAACTGAATGACCCAAAGGTGAGGAACATTTCCGTAAAAATAAATTTTTTTTAAAAAATAACATTTTTAAAGAACTATTAAAATATTAAGTGCTCTGAAATATCAGTTAATCTGATAAAATTTGTTTGAAGTCACATCAAACCATCAAAATCACATTATTTTGTTTTACATAGTCTTATCTGCTTTATCAGTGAACTAGTTTTCAATTTGCATGGTATTAGTTGAAAAATACCCTGTAAGGGAATATTATATTTTACTGTGGTGAAACATGAGAATGCATTTATATCTTCCCCCCATCTAACTTACCAAGTGTGAATCCATAGTTGGCAAAGGGCTTGCATTTGGATAAGCTGTACCCATGCTACCCATGAGGCCATTGGAATGTGGTACGCCAAGTACAGAATTTGATGGAGCTGAAGGAGCCATAGAGTGCAAGACTGAACCTTCGGCGTGATTTCTCAATACATTTATAGCATCATCCAATCTTTCTTCCATTCGTGTATGTTGCTTTAAAGACAAAGGGGGAAAAAAAATACATTAAAAATCATCCATTATTGAAACAAGAAAAAAAATTATTGATGAAACTTTTAAATTTACAGAAGAGCAAGTTACAGTCTCTGCTCCCCACCCAGTTTCATAGTTTTTTTAAAAGCATATTCCCTTAAACTTTTTGTGGAAGTCCAGCCGTTACTAAGACTGTATGAAAACTGACAGATAGGCTTAAGTGATAAGTTTTGAATAAAAAGTGAACTATTGTCCAAATTAATAGGATGAAGATGTTAATATTTCAGTAAGACTACTTCAGCAGAACTACTTATAAATTAATCAAAAACATCGTTTCTTACAGTATTAAACATCTTTATGGCTTCTCAATATTTCGACACCCTGAACAGGTATTTTCTTCAGGAGAAAAAATAAAATATACATCTTTGTTCCATTTTAACGAACAGAAGTGAAGTATAATAATTCAAATTAAAGAAATATACTACAACAAAGTTATAATATAAATAAAACAAAGAAAAGATAAACAAAGATGTTTAATACTGTAAGAAACGATGCTTTTGATTTGTTTATATATTAGAAGTAAGTTGTTACGAATTACTTATAAATTTAAATTTAGACAGAGTATATATTTGTTAGTATTTTGTACTGAGCAAATTGTAGAAAGTTAAGTGAAACAAATGGGATCTGACATCACAAGATTTCCATGTAATTTCCTAAGGTACCAACAAATTTATTAGGGAGAAAAAAAATAAAAAAGGGAAAGAGGAGAGTAGGATACAGACAATGCAAATTACCTCAGAGGCACAGAGGATATGTACATCATCATTATCTAGACTCTCCTCAATTTTGCAAGTCTGATTAAAACAAAAAGTGAATTGATGTTTTGCATTAGTCTAATGCTACATGCAAACAAACAAAAAAAGTCGTGCATGGCATGCACAGACTGGTTTTTGCCCATGCATGCATTAAAAAAAAAACAAAAACCATACTCAATCACAGCTGGACAACAGGCTGATAAGTGTACAGTAATCTCTTGCTATTTGCAATTAATCCATTATGACTGTGCTTGTTACACTGGGTATATTTAGTTGTTTGTGGAGAACAATAGTCCATAAAAAAAAAATCAAATTTTTATCAATCAGAAATAGAGAATACAAATAATGGGATAATAGAATCAGGAGAAACATAAGTTTTATTCATTATTATGACATATCATTGCACAATGCAAAGTCGCTGTGGCCTTTCTGTATCTGGATATACAATGTTTCATAAATACAGTAGAAGTACTCGTATTTGTAATTTCCCAAATATTCCAAAAATAAAATTAAAAAAAGATCTCTACGTACTGGGAGATGATTTCTACGATGCGAAAAGCATTAGTCTTCTTTATTTTTTTTTTTATTTTTTTTTGGTAAGACAGTGATGTGATTTGCAGCATTTATCAAGACTTATTTTTTAAACAGCAAGTGGTTACTGTACACCGTTTACATAGCATAAAATTAAAAGCATGGAGAACTAAAGGTTTTTCTGGATTGCTCACTTCAGGATAGAAAGATTTTTTTAGGAAAGGCAAGTGCTAAGTTGGAAAACCCAACTTCTCATACTGGGTTAATGCTCTACAATATTTGAATTTGGCTGGAAAAAAAAACAAACGAATATGCTTCAATTTTTTAAATCAATGTTGGAAAGCAAATTAAATTGTTATTGAAAAAGCATTATGCCGTGACCGAATCGACAGCCAGTTTAGTACTTTCATCGAAGGGCATCACTCTATTTAGCACTATTTCTATCTATCTTCTATTTATATCAAATCCATTTCAGAAGGACAATTAATTAACCTAAGGTTTAATCGAGCAAAAGCAAGATTAAGCCGAGCATTTCAACAGAGCCTTGCGTCTCAAGATGATCTCCAGTATTTTCTTTAACAAGTTTGGATAATAAAAAATAACTTATAAGAAATTCAAATTAAATATTGCCAAATTTTACAGAATAGTTCTATGGTCAAGACACGATGGCAGAAGACTTGTCTTTCAAGCAAATGAGGAACTGCATTCTTAGTGATAATATTAACTCTTATTATTTTCTGCTTATTTTATTTTGAATTAAATCTATTTCAAACTATATTTCTTCAACGATATGGGTCAGCAATTATGAAAATTCACTGCTGACAAGACAAATGCATTTCACAAGAAATGCAAGAATGAAAGGTAGCAGCACAGCTGCAATTGATACTTCTTACTTCTGGTGAGACATTCAATAAACTCTGCAAAATTTCTTGTAAGCAGCTGAACAATTTGTGATCTTGCTACACGACCGAACCTGGTTTTTTTTTTTTATTCAAAGGTAAATGAAGTTTGAAAGCCTCAATTCATCAAAGTAATCAAGGCTTCTTTTTTTTTATCAAGGCTTCCCCCAACTCATAACGCAATGCAAGAATATTAAAAAGAGCGGCATTTACTGGCAACGGTCCGGGCAAACTGCCTACAGAAGAATCCGCCCAGTTGGACCTGGAGTTTTGGGGGTGAACTGATGACGGACAGTGGGTTCCAATTTGGACATCAAGTCCCTCTGCACTTGATGAACTTCTGAGAGGCGGCTGCAAGGTAGTGTGTGTGTTCAACTGTGTGTGCATTAATGCAGGACTACCATGCACATCACTGCGTTTCTGCGATGGATACTGTAATAAGTAAAGGGAATCGATTTTAAAAAAGTCACATTAGGGTATTACACCATTCTTAATTTCCTAACATGCATTGCTCTTTTTTTTTTTAAGATGTTCTTGATATTTTCAAAAATGTGTTACATAAAAACTTATTACTAAAGTCAATTTGGTAATTATTAATTTATTACCATCAAAAAAAAAATCAGAAAATTTTAACAAAAGTTTTGGATTCCCTTAATTAAAATGCAGCTAAATGAATTTTATTTTGCGAGAGCTTGTTGGAAAGATAATATCTTTAACTTCAAACTAAATAAAAATTAAAAAGATAAATTATAAGTTTACGAAGACTTTCTCTACGATATTTGGCTGCTATGTCTAAATTCCTTAGCTGCGCATTTGCAGTACTAAAATTAATTAGCTTTCCAACAGTGCTTTAAAACTGAAATTATGCATGACAATTTCAAATCACCTTTGCTCTTTTGGCCCTCCTGATAATACCTCACTACTTAACCCATTCAAATTAGCTTATAATGTTGAAATGAATATATCACTATTTTTACGCTTCTAACCTAATGTGAGCAACTGCTTCCAAGTTTTTTTTTTTTTTTTAAACCCTTAAATCCCCATGCTAACATTAACTTAAATCATATACGCTCATTCAGTATGTATGCTAAATACGCATGCCTTTTTTTTATTATTATTTTTAAATGAATTCATAAATTAAATAAAAGCATAGTTTTACAAACTTAAAATTGTCAATTTCAAATATAATTAATTTAGCAAATTCAAACATAATCATAAACTTATATAGAAAATACGGTACATTAAAATTGTAATTTTATACACTCAAATTAGAAGAATACTTGAAGAGTAAGTTACAAAAAATATTCATTTGTTTCTGCAGTGTACTGTACACTACTGTACGCTCAATAAATAAGCTGCTAAATTGTTTTTATTAGTCTAAAACCACTTGTTCTTGCTTTTACTGAGCTAAAGAATATTTAATCAACACTATTTATCTCACATGTAATATCCAAAGATATCGAATACCAACGACATGAAAGTACTGTAATAAAATTTACGTACAAAAATTATCAAGAAATATTTTGATGAAGAATAAAGAAAAAACAACAAAAAGTAATTACACAAACTAATTTCTCTCATATCAATCCTAAAAATCATTAAATGGTCAGCAACAAATTATGTCATTACTAGTCCTTTTGAAAAAAAATATAAACAAAACTTTTTTCACATTCTTAAACCAATAGTTTTTTGACGAGAAGTTGATTACAAAAGACTTGGGTTAAAGTAATTATATTTCAAATCAATTGTAACACAAATGTATTTCTAAACATATTCTTTTTTTGCCTTGGAAAGCTTTTAAAAGTTTAAGATCTTGTAAGTAGTAAAATCTCTAACAAAATTGTATAAAGTTACACATTCTTTTTTGTCTCAATTAAGTTAACATTATTTAAAAGCCTAAAAACAGAATCAAAGCTGCCTCAAAATCGCTTTATAAATTTATTATTGCAAATTAAAACTAATTTCCAATATATTTATAAATCCAATTTATTTATTTATAATAAATTATAAATATATAAATATTATATATTATATAAAGCAACAGCATTTATTCATTTTGTGGGAATATTAAGTTCGTTGGAGTTATACAATTCTGAAATCAGTTTTGTGTAAGTATTTCATTCATACAATATAACTTCCGTACACTCTTATGCTCAAATAGCATTCAAGAATACCATTCTTGTAGACCACATTCTTCAAAAATACTTACGATTTACAGTGACATCTTTGTTCCCAGATCTACGAAGTAAACCACACTTTACAAATGATTAAGAATTTTAAAAATGAAAACGAATAAAGAAATAAATGTCTAAGTGATTTACCAGTGCATGAATACGTCCATCGCCGTAATGAGGAGAGGCTGGACCTCCCTGAGATGTGGCATGGGGCCAAGGGGAAGGACCTATTGAAAAGATAAAAAAAAAAATCAATTTAAATAATTTTAAAATCCGTAGCTGTTTAGCGTATATCAGGTTTCATCTCTATTCACATTTTCCAGTTATAATAAAAATTTCAATTGTTACAGTCAATTTGTACATCTTTTATATACTAGTAAATCTTTTTACAATCTAATGCAATAATTTCTTTTTAGCCCCTAGGGATTTGTAATCCAAAAACCTCAATCTGTAAATTCCTATGAATGTCTGCTACGTATTCCTTATTGCAAGTAAAGAATATCTCGAGATACTACATTATTTCTAACAGGTTTCCTAACCAATAAAAGATTAGGAGTTCTGGTGTAAAGGAAGACAGAGAATCTAGAGTTATACTTAAACAGTGTTTGTAAAAAAAAATTGATGGTTTGTGGATATTTATTAGGAAAAACTTAACAAGATTCTAAATTTTAACATTTTAAAGATGACAAATTCTTAATCCTATACACTTTCAAATGTTTGGCCATATTATGATTTGTTTTAAGAAACTGAAGTGAAATTGTTATAATGCTAATATATTTTATAGAAAATAGCAAGCTGTAATGAAAGAGCATTGGAATTCTATCACTACATACAAGCACTGATCCATTCTGCCAGTATGCTGTTGCAAATAGAAGATACTTCATATATCGTTAATATAAAGTCATTTATATTATCATTAAACGATAAAGAATATAAACTATTATTGTTGTATTACATAATAATAATGATTATTCAAGTTTTAATTGTTTGATTTCATTTTTTTATAATGCATAATTTATTCTGAGATTCAGATATGTCTTTATCAGAAACATCCAACAATCAATCCATGGTCAGGATTCCTATCCCATCCGATGCCCTTGAGTACCTGAAAGGCCTTGCTGATGTTAAATCTGTCTTTGACTCATGAGCATAGAGAGCATGAGAATGTCAGTGCAAGATAAATAGCAGGATGAGAAACATGACGTTTTCTCCACTGGCAAAAAACTGGCAATTAGCCACGTAGACAATTTATGGCAATAATGGATATAAAGCTGTAATTGTAATTTTCCAAGATATATATTTGTATATAAGAACTGGTTTTAAAGTCTGTTTGAACAACTTTTCTTAAGACACTTCTGATCTATTTCAAAGTAATTATGTTGCAACATTGAAGATAGTCTTCCTTGCTTTAAGCAGTAAGCTTTCTTCAATCAAAGATTTTAAATTCAAAGGAGTTTTGTTTATAATGATGGTACTATTTTACAATTCTGATATAACACAATCAAAAGCTGCAAACATTGTAATAATGCAAAGCATCAAAAAATTTAATTAAATCTGTGAAGAAAAATTAATTGCTTAGACAATTCTACAGTTTGATCTACACTTTTAAGTTCTGCTTTCTTTACTGTGTGAGCGACCCAGTGGCAGATCAAGCTCGTATGGGGCTCCTGTCTAAAAATTTTGTCAGGGATCTTTCATCAAACTAGTTTATAAGTAAAAATAAATCATATTCTGGTCAGATAGACGTAATTGGTACACCACCATACAAGTATTAATAAAATTGGAGAACTCAAAAATAAAAGTTGAAGCAGCGAATTTGACACTCTTATCAATAGCAATGACTGTATACAATTGACTAAATGTGATGTTCGATTGCAACAGTGCAACTGAGCAAATATATAAATTCGAATGTGACATAAATAATGCTTACACATGCGAATTCCTTGCTAACTTTTTAATTGTAGTATATTGTTTAATTACATAATTATGGGTTCCTAGCTGCAGCCCAGTCACCCCCCCCTACCTGCCAGTGAAGTTAACTCGTAGATACTTGCAATATTAAATATAAATAGTTAATAAACATAAACATTTAATTCTAAAATTTCTTCATTGTGATATATTAGATCAGGGGTCGGCAACCTTTTGTTGTAAGAGGGCCAAATATTTTATGTGGGGATTACTGCAGGCCGCACTTGGGCCAAAATCTTATTTTAACAACCAAAAAAAAAAAAAAGGAAAATCTTAAAGACACCCCGCGGGCCGCACCAAAACACTTCGCGGGCCGCGGGTTGCCGATCCCTGTATTAGATGAATCATTTCTCTGCATCACAAACACAACTTAAGAGAAACCTTTAGGATAATTAAAATACTAAACAATAACATTTCTTGTGACATCTTTGCACACCATCCTACCCTTAGATTTGTTAATTATTCTAGAAATTTCCTAGAAAAAAAATAGTGCATGAAACATTTACCTGACAATGGTGGCGGTGAACTAACTGGTGTGGAGGGGTTCGATGAAAAACTGCTATTCGTGTGATCCGTTGAATATATCTGGAAATAAAAAAATAACACTAATGTAGGATTCTACAATTTAGAAATTACAGTAATGAAGAAAGCAGTTAATAAAAATTAATTAAAAAATTTATTATTACTTTCAAGCTTCTTTATTTTTTTTAATAGTATTTCATTAAAATTTATTAAAATTGAGAATATTAAAGAAACTTAATAAAAAATTTTGTTTCGAATTTTTACATAATATTTTTTTTTAAAAAATCTAATAATATTGCTATTAATAATAAAAAAAAATAAGAAGAAAAAGTAAAATGGGTTTTAAAAGCATTTAGATATTATCAAAGATATTTAGATATTGTTTTAGAAAAACAAAGGCCTTAAAAATTATTAACAATTTGATTAATCCACAAATTAATTTTATGATCTCGCCAAGGAATAAGTCATTTTCGTAAATTAATAGAATACGCCTACACATTTGGGTCATTAATAGTTGAAAACTATCAAGAAAAGCAACTTGTCTAATATCAAAGAATATTAATGAAAATAAAAATGTATGTATGACAAGGTTCAAATTAAGATAATATAACATTAAATTAACTAAGACTTCTATCCTTCTGTGATAGTAACTTTTTGCAATATATTATTAAAACAAAATTATAAAAGATGAACTGAATTCACGATTTCGTTTAAAACTGCAGTCATATATCATGATTAAAAAAAGTACAGTATTATGAAAAGTATTATTGTCTGACTAAAACATCATTTCTTGCTGTTACACAATTTTCTTTTTAATTTTATAATATTTTCTACACTTTCAATAGCGGTGGCAGAACATTTTTTTAGATAATAAGCATTTAGTTATAAATAATAAGGATTTTTTTAAAGGATTGTCGCACGTCAAACTTACGAAAATTCGGAAGAAGCATTGTACAGTTGGAATCTAGATTCATTCCCAGAGCATCTTTCTTTCTTTGCTGTTTAAGTTTCGTGAGTTTTATTTGATAAAAAAAATCCGTTTTTGTTAAGGAATATTCTGGAAATATTTTAGTTTTTCAAAGTAATTAACTCTTAATGCAAAAAGATCTCACCGTCATTATTTATCAATAAAATGAGGGGTGTAGAAACTGAATTTTTGAGGCATATCGAGGTCCTAACTAAAGCATGTACATGTATATGCTTTAATGGTTACCAGTGTTCTGCAAAAAAGGCTTGAATGACTTTCCAATTAGTTTATAATTACATATTTTTGTGGTTTACCGTTTAGTTCAATATCAAAGTTAAATTCTAAATTAAAATCTGCTGTTCCAGTCTGTGTTGTTTCACGTCAGAAAATGCTGTAGCAAAAATAAAAGTAAAGTATTATTTAAAGTATTTTTTTTTTTTTTTTGAGATGGAAAATTTTTTTTTGCTATTAGTCAAAACTTTTTCGGAATGCTCTTTTTTTTTTTTTTTTTTATTACGAAAACATGGAACGAAATGAATTTGAGAAGTAGTACCCACGCAAACAGTTCATGATACCAAAGCTTTTGATGTTAAAAAAGAGTAAATAGAGACTGTAAAAAATTAAGAACTGGGAAGGGCAGGGGAAGAGATAAGAAAAAAAGTAAAAAAAATAAGGGAGCCATAAACATTGGCGATATGTTTAGAAGAGATTGTGCAACAGTATCCCATGTTTTGAAACTGCCCTGGAAGAAGACTCTATTTCACTCCTTGTGCTCTCTCTGGACACCTGGATCTTAATCCCTTGCTTCTCACACATGAAACAACGCTGACCACTAGACTAAGAGTTTGTAAAGCTGTGGACACAACGGGGAACTAATGATCGCCATAACTACAAACTTCGCATAAAATAAAAGGGGGACGGGGTGAGATGTCCATCTGGAACCAGGGTTACACAAAGACAGATGGATCAGCGTTCTAAGTCGTTGGTCACCGCGAACAAAGTGGCCTCCTTCCATGAACCAGCCCTGCACAATTCTTGATAATCTGCCTTAAACCCCTGCCTGTCAATGGGACAGCTACGACGAATCAAAGAGGAAACAAAGTTACCACAAGCGCCGTAACTAACAAGATTATAAAATAATGTAATAATTCACAAGTGGTCGTTTTAATTCGTTCATTATGTTTAATTTTATTGATAAAAAAGAAAAAAAAATCAACTTGGCCCAAAGCATTTCTATTTTCACTTAAGATAAAAGTAACTTCAACCTCATTGAATAACCGACGTGAAATGACAGAAACTCTATATAAATAGTGGATTATTGTCCGATGGCCGAGAAAGGGGAGAAATTGGAAATGCTATATTTCAGGTGCACGCCTAAAGTTAAAAAAAAAAAAAAATGTTAAGTGATAACTTGTCTGAAGATATCTTATAAATGGAGAGATTGTGACATTAAAATTGTAATCCATTCCAGAATAGCAGCTTTATATTTAAAACGGGATGGAAAGTGGTGAGGAGTCATTTGCCAACTGTGAAAAACTGAAAACTTTTCGAACACTGTTAAGACACCCACAACATTAGGCTGCTGTCTGTGTAACCTAAACACAAAATGAATGACAAAGACATCCTTTGTGTATTCCACAGTGTTGTTTTTCAATATCATTTGTTACTTAGTAATAATAAACAGAGGATTTCATAAGCACAGGTGAAAGATAAAAGGTACATTTTCATAACCTCTTACGTCTGCTTTATTATTTTTCATTTTTTTTTAAATTTATTTAAATGTCTTTTGCGACAAAACCATGGTTTAGAATCTACAACAACTTTTCTGATCATTTTTGTTTTTGGCGTTCAGCAATGTTTGGAGATATGTAAACCTTCATTGCCCTCTGAGTTATTCATCAACTGAGTAAGTCTGGCTGATAAGCACAAAACAGCTGTCCCAGAGTCCCATTGTTAACAGCTCATAGAATAACCAGTGAAATTATAATAGCAAAGCAAATTAATTATATTGATTCTGTTATTTGCGCATTTAAAATTAACGCAGGCATTCGACTGTGATCTTTAATAATTGATTTCAGGTTTTACGTGTTAAAAGATATTTTTTAAAAAGGATTAAAAAAACACACAAGTTAATGTAACATCTAAAAAACATACATCCCGGGAAGCTTTTCCGATCCGTGTGAGGTTGACAAAAGATGTGTTTTTTTTTTTCATCTTTTTTAAAAAGTCTTTGATTATTTTAAAAACATTTCACAGTTGCGTTGCAGGAAATCACTCCCTTGTGTAATGCATCAAATAGTTAAGTTTAGAGCTTATGAGAGGAGCTTTTTACAATGTGAGTTTTAAGCCTTTAATTAAAAAAAAATTACAAGTTTATTTATTTTTTGGGGTTTTTCTTTCTTTCCCGTCAAAGACAGGAAATTCGTAGAACAATTTTTCGATGTAATTTCTGTAGGTTCTTAGGAGACAAGTTCACGTTTGTTTGTTTTGTTTTTTTGGAAAGGGAATGGTAAGTTTTAAGTAAATGAATTGCATTTTTGTCTTTTGTCGAGATAGTAGAATAATGTTTTGTAATTTCTTTTTGTTTTGCTTATAGTTGCTGGGAATCATCAAACGGCGAATAACAACAATGGCGCCTTTTCTTCTAGCGTTTTTCCCTTAACAAGAGAACAACGGTCCACGGCTTCTTAATCACAGCGCTGTGGCAATCACAGAGAAGAAATTCCTTCAAAAGGGTCTAAATTCAAACAGATGTGACTTCCTCTTTGTACAAGGGCCCTCAAAAAGCACCTTAAGTAGGCGTTGAGGTTCACAGCACGGAAAGAACCCCTTCCAGATTGGGTCGTGATTAAGACATCAACCAGCTTGCTCTGGTAATTAAAACAGCCTGGGAAGACCAAACGAAAGAATTGCACATCCTCCCACAAGATTACTAGAGAATCGAACAAAGTTTTCTCACTAAACTACCGCCATTTATAGCTACAACAAATACATTTTATGA
This sequence comes from Thereuonema tuberculata, assembly GCA_023159025.1. Classification (NCBI taxonomy): domain Eukaryota; kingdom Metazoa; phylum Arthropoda; class Chilopoda; order Scutigeromorpha; family Scutigeridae; genus Thereuonema; species Thereuonema tuberculata. The sequence continues at coordinate 41,330,523 of JAFIDM010008419.1, read as the reverse complement.
GAATACAAGTTTTAATATACAATCGTTATATTACAAAAATTAATAACGTTTTTTTGTTGAATAGGACAAAGAAACTTCTTGAAAAAAGTAAAACTTTAATTTATAAAACATGAATTAAAATATAAAAAAATATATTTTCTATATGAATATAACTGTATGAAATATAAAAAGTATCGTTGTGGCGTTTACTTTATATGTTTTCTGAGTTCACTGAGATGTAAGATACTGGGCGGATCCAACTGACGATGGACAGGAAACCTGAAAAAGGCTATCTTGGATTCCCGGTATCGCAATTTCCAAAAACAGATCAGTGAACTCTCAGTCTAGTGCGGTATTGTTTAATTTATCATGCTATTTTTTTTTTTATACTTATCCATAATGTGTTTAAATAACTTTTTAGTAGACATACGGTTAGTTACTAAACAATAATCTCCATTAGAGAATATTGAAACGGAAATGAACTTACAAAAATATCTCGAATTACATTTATTGCATGAATGAAGAATGATCTCGAACCCGTCTCTCTTTACAGTCGGTCTGGGTCCTTGGTCATCGAAGGAAGATGAGGGGGGAGGGCCGGGCTGTCCTCTGGGGAGACCCCCCCCCCTTTCAATGCAAATGTCGTCCGACCGACCGACGCGGAGTATTTGTCGAACAAACATTAATCTGATTTCAATTACGCGATCGCTCTGTTTGTTTGGCAAATTACACACACACACACACAAATGATGTGCGATCGAATTGGGGGCCGGACCAAGACGGACGGAAGATAGCAGAGAAGACAAAAGATTGGACCTTTTCTCTCTATCAACTCCCCCGCTTCCAAATCGATGACTTCCCGATTAGACAAATGGAAGGGCAAATTTAGGCATTCCTTCAAAGAATAGGTTCTCAACAGAGCCAGCTGCTTTCGGAACTTTCCTCGAAGAAATCGGAAATATCAAAACAAACGGAGATCAAACAACGTAATATCAATAGACGACGACGACTTCTTGGTAGGATTTGGGAGTATTTTAATAAGAGAAAAAAAGTAAGAAAGTTCTCTATCAAGTCAAACATTGTAGCAATTTACTATAACTTTCCAATCTAAAAAAATCAGCAAGAAAAAAAGATCTGCAAATAAAACCCGATACGAACGTTTGAAACAAAAACGAAACCAAGCTAATCGGGGTTGAATTTGTCTATCAAAAAACAAGTAGTTCCTCTAAAAAATTGGAAGCCAACTCTCCGTGTTTTGCGAATTCAAGGAGAAGACTCCACATTTCTAAATTATCGTACATTATTTGATGAAAACAACTTAACATCAAGTTTTTCACTGCATTGTTACACGTAAAGAATTCTAGCAAGAGTTCAATGTTTAGCTTCCAATGCTTTCTCTATGGGAATTTTTGGTCGCCTTCCCTCGCGCTAATTTATCGACAGGAACCCATTTGGAAAAAAATTTCAAATATAAGAGGTCGTACGTAGTCCTTAAATAAGCATACCAAGTTTCAAGAAGATCATCCATCGGTTCAAAAGTTTGTTGGGAAAGTGACTGCGGCGGAGAGGAGGCATATACATAAAACAGAGATATACTGTATATATTTACCTATATGGTTGGTGCTTTACTATCTCGGAAGTTTTAATTTAAATAAATAATTTAGTGTATGACGAGGCATTTTAAAGTGACTAATGCTACGACACTGTAGGATTATTAGAAATTACAAATTTTTGTTTCGGTTTCAGAATTAATGACGCTTTCGTTATGGTCTTTCTTATGGCTTTTTTCCAAGTTTTTTCAAAAACAAATAATTCTTTTAAAGTTTATAGTTTTATATATTGAAAATATGATTGTGCACTTTTACATGGATTTCTACGTGGGCATGCAAAATTTCCTATTTCTAGCTACTGTAGATTTTGAATAAAACGGTTCACAAAATGTGATCTAGTTGGGAATGGAGAGATTCGCTTCGCTCATCTAAGTAATAAATTTATATATTATAAGTTTATAAAAGATACATTGCTTTTCCGTATTAAAGATATCTGTTTAATCCGTAATAATACAACTATTCCCATAGGTCCGATTTTCGTGAAAACTGGTTTAAGGCAGATCCCAAAAATACCAAATTTTTCAACTGAGCCCTGATGAAATTAAGAACTCTGGCATGCATAGTATACGTTAGAGTGATAATTTATAAGAACCTAAAAGGTCTTTGGGGTAAGAGTAGGAGGAGACTGGAGGGTTAAGTGCGCTGTTTGTTATTTCATTTTTCTCGCTAAAATAGCAAAACGGATCCGGCATTAAGTCCGCAAAACTACTTCTCCGCATTTCCGCAATACGATTCCAACTTTTCTCCGCGCGTTCCTTCTGCGCGTGGAGGAAGAGACGGCCCAACTTTTCTCTCTTGTTAATTCGTAGCCGTGTCTTCATTTGGGGCCGTCAATTTCCGTTTCGAAAAAGTGGCGTCCCCCCCTCCTCTCCCCCATCAGTCTCTCTTCCTCCCCCTCACTGGTCTGGTGTACATCAGCAGGGCTAAAGGGCTGACTTCCCGGGCCCGGCCTAATCCAGTTACACATTAACGGACGCCCAGTGAAGGAATCCACACCCATTGAATAAGTGGCAGAAAAATTCGAGAGAATTGGATTGCGGGCGCGCGCGCGAGCGGGAGCGCTCTCTGCATCATAATCTAATCTCAGTATTTAACGACTTCAATAAATTTCAAATTTTAAAACGGCGTTATCGTTAATACAAATTTTTATTATTTTTTTTTTTTTAAACTTCGCCTTCCGTAGTATCCGCTGGTTGCTCACAGGCATCCGCCACCACCACCCCTTCACTAACCGAATCAACGCACCCTTAATGACTCGCCTGGCGAATGCTACAGGCCATGAAGTTTTGGGGCCCAACGGACGCGGGGAGAAAATTACATTCGGCCAAAGGCTCTACGGGTAAGGGGTGGGTCCACTGCTAAACATCTCCTAACGAAATGGGCAAAGGGAAATTAACGAAAATTTAATATTTCGCCAACTTTTAAATCGGAACAAGAAAACGGGGCACGTGTGTTATTTTATTACCGCGCGCAAATCAGAAAAACCGTCTGAATTACAAATGGCCTAAACTGTTTAACAGCACGAAGTTAACAAAACCCAAATGGGGAAACGAATGTAACTTCGCAGAACCAGATAAGTTAACAGTTAAAAAAAATAAAGATCCTCATTAAAACTTATTATTTCCGTGTATATCTCCTGATCTTGGTTTTACTATGTGTATATTTCTAGTATAAAATTTCATATTCTTTTAATTAGCGTATTAATTTTAAGCCAATACAGTAGAATTATTCACTACGTTTAATGCGATGCTATTCTATTTATTTACTTTTTGCTTCCTTGTTAATTTTTCATAAACACTTATTAAACTAACAATGGATGAGACCAAATTATTCACAAGTGACATCCTGGAACAGTTGTTTCACGCTCGTTGGCGATCATCAGCCAGGAGGAGTCACTGTAGCTACTGAGGCTGGTATGAACAATATATCGGAAGTCTTATACTTTAAAAAAAAAAAATCACTGAGGCCGCTCTTTGTGGCACATGGATTTTCCACTCGTTTTTTCATTGGTGAGTTTTTTCATTGTGTAATTTATTCCTTGAGGCACCACTGCGCTTCCGACTTATTAAACTGCAACTAGCATTTATCAGTAGGTCGCGTTTTCTGAACAATATTATCAGATGGATAACAACGATACTGGCGCGTGCGTTCTTCCGATTAGATCAACGCAACAATGGTTTTTACTTATCACCATTCATTATTGCGGTAATGTAATACAAGAGGATTTGAAGAAATTAAACCTAGTTTTCTTACAATACGATTTTTTTAAAACTTTTCTTTCCTTATTTATTTATTTATTTATTTAGTGTTTTTCAAGTCATGAAAACGAAAACACAAAGCCCACGTTCATTTCCAAATTCTGACAAAACAAAAAACCTACGTCATGAATTCTCATGAAAACAAAAGTAATAATTAAACCCGGATTTAACTTGTTCATATTCAGATTAATTTTCTTCTTCTCAAACCGCGCGCTAATTATTAGATAAAAATAGATTGAAATTTATTTGTTTTAGACATTGAGATATTAACAGAATTAGGATAGAAACCCATTGTTTAGATTCCAATGCTTTTCTATGGGAATTTTGGACGCCTTCACTTCTCGCGATGACTTCTCGATAAGGACCACTTGGAAATGGTTTCAAATATAAAAATAAAATCGTTTCTAGTGCTTAAACAGGCATACTAAGTTTCAGGACGATCCGTCCAGAGGTTTAGAAGTTATTTAGCAAACACAAACAGGGTGACTTGAGTAGGAAATTTGGATAAAATTTCGCGCCGTTAAAGTCCTTGTTGTCCACAAGACAATTTGTTGTCTCTGACGAAGCAGTTACGAAAAGAGAGAGATGGAGGAGGCGGACGACGACAACGAAACCCACTGGCCAAGACGTAAGAAGGGCCTTAATCTTTTTCAATTCCTTTAAAACTCAGGGCAAACGGAGGTTTCAAGTAATCCACTCGATTTAGTGGGGGGTTAAACTTCGCTCGCAAACGTCAGAAATCAACTTCAAGAGTTGAAATGTGGCTGTTAAAAGTTAAGAAGAAAAACAGGAGATGAGAGGAAGGAAGGAGAAGAAAAAAACTCCAAAAAAAAACGGGTATTAAGGAAGAGAGAAGATGAGTGGGATATATCCGCTCAATATCAGAAACAACGCGAAGGAAGGAATTTAAAAGGAAAAAAAAAAAAGAGCCCCTTCCCCCCTAAACCCACCCCCCAATGGCAACAACTTCTCTCTCCATCCAATCACCGATACTAAGTGACGATGCCGCGTCACCTGGAGGAGTTTGCGAAGAAAGATCAGGGCCGGGGAATTATTGAGAAGCCCTCCAAGAGGCTGAGGTCGGCTTGACGGCAAATCCGCTATTTGGAGGCCGAATCGATCGCTGGCCCCCTGAGCCCATCCCCCCCTTCTGATCCTTATAAATGACCGGCTCCAGCTCTGATTGGAACCGAAACTGATTAGCGGAATTATGTCACATGACCCCTTCCTTCCGCGATCCCCCACGAATCCCAAGTATGTCTTCATTATCCATTTTTCCAAAAAAAAAATCGGGAGTTACGTGGTTTCGAACTCGATAGCATCTCTAGCGGGATTGGTTCGACCAAAAACTTAAAAAAAAAAGAGAAATTTGTTCAAAACGCCCTTAAAGTTAAAAACTTGGCAATAAAACATACATCATATCGGTTTAAAAACGTTAAAAACACTTAATTATACAGTGAGAAATGCCTTGTATTCTACATATCTGTAAATCTATATTATTATTATTTTAGAATACACATTAAATATTCAGATTTATTAAAAAAAAACTTCTTACAAAAATTTCAATTCAATTCTATAAATTTAAAATCACGGAATACATTTTAATTGTTGGCAGTTTGAAATTTTACGTCTTTTAATATTGCGTCTCAATATTAGCTACAAGAATCATCATCAATGTCGCGAATAAAGTTATTTTAGTGTATTCACATTACCTTATATGTATATAACACGTTTATTTATTTACGAACTTTTGCACAGATTATTTTAATAAAATGACTTAAATATAAAATGATCACTTAAACATAATTAGAGATATTTATAAATATTAATAAAAGATATTTATATTTTTTTCTAATTTTTTAAATATTTACATTACTTTTTATCATTTCAATTCGAAATTATGACGTTCAAGGAAAGTATTAAATATTTCAGTTAAACAAATATTAAAATAAAATTCTATTAAACTATTATTTACATAAAATTATTGCACATGTCAAAGCTATAAGACAAATAGACAATAAGTAAAAAATATATAAAAATTAATTTAAAACTTATATTAAAGTTAACTTCCTGATATTCTGTTCCTAATGTATAATCAGAAGTTAATATTTTTGGAAGGTATTAATGTTTTAAATAACAATTTTAACGAAATTTTTTACACATTTTTACTTACAATCGACTGGTTTCTGCAGACCATTGTTACCTGCCTGACAATGATATTCACGTACGCTTTCTTTCTATTACGATTATCGTAACAATGAACAGTTATGATAAAAATTCATTGTTACGGGTAATCTAATAAAAAGACGCGTGCATCAATACTTTATTAGGTCGGTAACAATTATATTGACGTATGTTTACTTGCTATTAGATTATCGTAACAATGGGTACTGATGATTATAATTCATTGTTACGCTAATCCAATAGAAAGAGAGTACGCACCAATAGCGTTGTTAGAAATCGAACAATGTTATGGAAATTGATACGTCCTGCATTTATCTTAACGTGGACAAACTTATGGGAACAACCTAAAACCTACAAATAGTCTTATAGATTACAGACGACGTAATGTAGGCGTTTCAGAACTTTTAACATTAAAAAACAATGGAGTAACGTTTCTGTAGCGTTCTAACAACGTCCATGAATTTTGTGATCGAAAAATCTTAGATATAAACATGCACTTAAGACGTAAATAATTACAAAATGGCCAACCCTACTAAAGAATGACTGACATCGTTTAAAAATATGTATACAAGTACTCCTCACTTTACGACCACTCGCACTTACGATATTTTTTTAAGAGGTTTTTTAAAGACAGGCATTTCTGAAAAAATGAAATGAAACCCATTGATCTGATAAGCGACCAAGTGAATGACACAAGGGATATAAAGCAGAAAAGGATAAATAAATACGTTTCAGTCACTTATGATGAAGCCTTAGTAAAAAGGTTAAAACCAACTCTAACATCGGTGGGAATCGGAATTGCCTGAAAACCTAGAAATACCATAGGCTCTTTTCTCAACAGGAAAAAGGGTTTTTGGAATAAGGAATCTCTACTTAGGACGCAGGGAGCATATCTATGGAATCCGGTGCCAAGCAAGCGGTACAGGTAATCACAAATATTGGAAATTCAAAAAGGGAATTGGAAGTACGGGTTAGGGAACACGTAAAAGAAAGGGAATATGAAATATAAAACGGCTGCTCATTGTCGCAACAATGGGCATTCATTGAATACCCATAATATAACTATATTTGGGAAAAGACAAATCAGATATTTACGTGAATTCTTTGAGTCAGGGATGATTAGGATTATGGGAAGCTACAATCAAGATCTATCGACCATTAACGTTTTAGAATATGGCTTGTAAATCTGATTTAATGATGTTTATTATCAAGCGTCGTTAGTGGTTGCAGACTACTATTTCCGGCACGGGTTCTAGTTATTCACGCCAGGTAGAACTTCAATCCAGAGGTCCCAAGACACATTGCTTTATGTCTCATTTGTTCAACGACTCCCGTCAAGGGATGATCTTTTTAAGGTGGGAGGGGGGGGATCTTTTTAATTAATTAATAAGGAAACTCATAAGAAAGAGTTTCGAAACGTACGTCGTTTTTATTACGCCTTGTTTTTAACTTATTGATTAGTGTCGTTTTAGTTGGCTTTTTATCATTAATATATCGGCACTTAAAAACCTTATCAGTTGAAATAGCTTAACCGATAAATGTTTGTGTCAACTTAACAACGACTTTAAAACTAAAGAAAAACTTGTTTGATTTGGCGCGAAAATCCGGGCTCTTCTTTAAAACAGAAATTTTTGAAACCTTATCTGTTGTAATTTACGAAGTTCTCTCACAAATAAATGGTGTAAGAGTGGATGGGAAAGTGGTTTGAAAATAAGAACACTGATCACATTTTAATCGAAGAGAGAAAAGAAAAAAAGGACAACAGTCTCTGGGTGTATTTTATTGCCTCGCGCGTGGGGATGGGTGGGAAAAGAAAATCGGTAGAAAAGTAATAAATGTACACACACACACAAAAAAAAAGACAGCAAAACTATAAAAGACAAACTCACTCCGCGTCAAAGTAATATTTTCCCTCTAACATTCCCCCCCATCCCCCACCAACCTTCACTGGCTTCACGTTATTCGGTTTATAGAGAGAAAAAAAAATAACCCCCTCCCCCACAAGGCTTTGTCGAAAACTTTTAGCAATAAACACTCTTCATAAAGAAAATGCAGTTTTTAAAATTTATTTAAAGAACCTAATGCTATTCGGGAATAACGCCTGATGGATCTTAGAACACTTGTTTAAACCTCGGCGAAATGTCAACGTCGGAGTGGTTGCTAAACGCGAAAAGTGAGAGGCAATAATTAGCTAAAAAGTATACAGTTAAAATTTCTTTAGCCTTAATTTGTTAGATTTTGAAGGCATTTTTCTGATGCATTTAAAAAAAATTATGAAAAAGATTAACAATAATTCATTCAAGTTTTTCTTATAATTTCTAATATAACTTATTTTCGCAAAATTTGTTAGAAGTGAAAGGGATTTTACTTGTATTTTCGAGTCTAAATACTAGAATTATGAGTAGCCTAAGCTGTTTCGACGAGAGGTTTGGTGGTATAAGAGAAATGTCACTATAATTTAAAATATTTATAGTATGCGGTGTTAAAAACTTAACTGGTATTTCTATAGTTTTTTTTCTTTCTATTTACGCTTTGCGGTATATCAGTAAGTGCATCTCTGCAAGTGGGTCTTGTCTTTAGGGACAATAAGCGCCATCTGCAGTCATAGACATACCTTCCACTATCACTTTCTTAGTTAAGTCGTAGGAATTTACACTATCTACCAAAGGCCAGATAAAAATACAGGCCTTGGCGCGGAACAGAAAACCGCCGTGAACCAATAGAGCAGGGCAAGAAAATTTTACTTGTACAAAAGTAAAATTTTCTAATTATTATTATTGTAGAAAAACGGGGTATTTATTGTTTTGTTTTGGTGTGTCACGCTATTGCATAAATTTATAGCAAGTTTCCTTTGCGCGCCGAAACCTGTATTTTCAGTTGGCCTTGCTATCAGAAAATCTTAACAAATAAGAAAAAAGTCAAACAAACGTGCATATATATATATATATATATATATATATACTATATATAACGACTTCAAACGACTAAAAAATAGTTAATCCTTATTATGTTCTTTGGCACTAGTTGGTTAATAAACAAGACAGCTAGGTATTTCTTGTGGCCTACAGGTACAGCGAAGCTGCCGCCGCGAACCGAAATAGATTGGAAACCTCTGGTATACACCATCAACTCGTCAACCAATTTTTTTTTTAACAAATTGGTTTTAGTATCAATTTCGATATGTGGCTAAATTCTAAAAAGCCTGTATCAAGCCTTTTCCAGCCAGTTAAAAGAAACAAAACCACAGTTCGTTTTGGCTTCTGGAAGGTTCTTAATCGGGCAAATCGAAATTTCCACGAACTGGATGATTCCAATGCCTTTTTTTTTTTTCCTTCTATTCTCTTCCTCAAAACCCTAACGGCAAACCGCAAACACAAGCACGTGTCATCAATCTCACTATCATCCACTCATTAACCCCCATCGATTATTTTTTTTTTCTTTTTCTTGGAAAAAACCAATAAAAGATACAATAAAAGCTATTTATAGCGCTTCAGTCTAAGTCAAATTGTTTAATTCTTGCGTTCAATTGATTCGAAATTACGAGAAAACAGACTGGGAACAATTCAAGGCGAAGGAAATAAACTTAGAAGTTAAGGATATTAGGGATCTTTTTATTTATATTTTATTTTTTAAGATGCTAAGAATATCTATATTTTAAAAATGAAAGATGAATACTAAAAATAAGTTTGATAAAGCTAATTTTTAGTGTCTAAAAATTTAGCTTTTAGACACTATTTTTTTTTTTTTTTGATACTAGCAAATTTCAAAATGAAATCACAAATATTATGAATATTAAAAAATTATTTTAAGTGCTTTTTGTCTGTGGGGATAGAATTTTTAAACTATTATAAATCAACACTAAAATTATATGAATAACTTAAAAACAATAAATTAAAAGCAAAAGTATTTAGTGGTAACTTTTCTGAAAAGAACAATAAATAAATAAATAAATAAATAAATAAATAAATAAATAAATAAATAAATAAATAAATAAATAAATAAATAAATAAAGGAAGTAAGGGGAAATTTTTACACCTTTTTTAAGGCATAATTCGCTTACTAACACTTAATATTGTAACAGTTTGTGTGTAAACAATTTTATAAATTATTTATCTGTATTTTATTTATTTTAATCGTTAACCGCTATTTATTTTAAAACATTCGTTTTCTCTTTCTAACTTACTGATGTTTTGTTTATTTCTAAATTCTTTTCCGTTGCAGCCGTTGAATCAGTTAATTTAAATTCTTATGTTTTTATCCAATCAAATTCTTCTTTGTAAAATCTTTTCATTTAATAAATTAATTCAATTTAAATATACTAAATAACTTCGGGGTTGATTTTTTTTATTTATTACAATAAATGAATTAAAACTTAAAAATTACGACTTTTAAAATTTTGGGACTTAAATATTACCTTTTATTTTCAGAACGAACTTCTGTACTAGATATCAAACTAACAAATTGAAATCCTTCTTTTAAACAAGAAAATATTTTTTTGTGGACGACAGTTAAAAAAGGAAACAAGTGGAAAAACTATATCATCTTGTTCCAGATAATATATGTGTTCGTTTGCCTCAGAAATATTATTTTATGAATTCAAAAATAACTAAAATACATTCAATTTATTTTTATAAAACTATGAGGCATTTTTTTTAAATGATCGTTTTACTGATTTTTATTATTATTATTATTATAATTCATGTTTAATGTCGTTTCTCTATAAATTAAAAAGAATACAAATTGTGCTTAACGTGCTTTATAGCGCAGAAAACTTAGGGAAAAAAATAATTTAATATAATTTTGAATCATGTGCGCATTCCTACAAATAATAAACTAATAAAAGTTATTATTTTTTTGATCAAATTGTAATATTTATTAATTTATATTAATTCTGATTGTATTTTATTTATTAACATAAATTGATTAAAAATAATTAAGCAGCATTACTACATTACGTTAATTCTTCTTTATTATTTTCAATAAAAAGACTGTAATTTTGTTATTCATCTTCAGTTTCGTTGCAATTACTTTAATATAAATAGATTAAATATAATTATAATGGCATTAATACAAATTATATTTATTATTTTTCATTGGAAAAGAAAGTTTTAATTTTATTATTCATCTTTAATTTCATAAGGAGGATTTAAATAAACAAGTTAAAATAAAGAAAAATTATAATTAAATAAAAATATAACCTAAAAAAAAAAAAGCCACAAAAAAAAAACCTAAAAAAAAACCTAAAACAAAACCTGGCTATTTTTTTTTCATCATAAGAAATCAACAACAGAATTGTTTGATTTTTTTGCGAGATAGACGTGGCCTACGAACCTTGGTGTCTTGAATGGGAGAAATGATAGGAGAAGGGAAAGAGGTACTAACTGATGCCAAGGCCTTGCCGAGCGCATCGCCCGTCTGCGACGACGGTGGTTGCGAGCTCCGGTTCATCATCGCCTCGGACGCCGCGTTCATCGAAGGCGAAGCGTTGGCGTTGCCGTACAGCGGCGAGGCGGACGAGTGCGGCACGGCGCTGGATGGAAGCCCCGGGGTGCCAGGGCCGCGGAAGCTGGACATAGGTGGAAGACTCGTTGGCAACATGGTGGGGTCGTGGTTCGGAGACATGGTGGCGTAACCCTAAATAAATAAACAAACAAACAATGAACAACAAAATCATATTCTATTATAATCAAAGAAGATTTTTTTTTAAATGCAATTTTAAATCGTTTTAATGTAACAAAATGAATAATATTTCTTATATATCAACAATTTGACCATAAAGTATTTGTACAAGCCCATTCCTTTAGCGTTTTATACGAACATTTATAAGGAGTCACGGAACAAACAGACAAACAAACAAAATTGAGAGAAAGTTCTTTACACAATTCTTTCACTTTTTAGAGTTAAAAAAAAAAATCTTCGTTTAAATTCCGAAGATACATTTATTAAAACGTTAAATAAACTAATTGTAAACTTAATTGTATAAAAGCAATGACATTCTTAAGTGCTAAGTTTGTTCGACTTCTGTGAAATACTTCAGCAGAACATGCAAAACATTTGAAAAGCACTGGTGTAATCAAGGAAGAAAACAACCTTACGTTTTTTAAAAAAGGATTTAAACAGACAATGCAATGTAATATTTTGAATTCAAGGAAACTCAGACCTATATTTTAATTAAAAAAAGTAATAAAATTAAGTTTAAGCATACAAGTTTAAAATTTAATTTTATTTTCAGCGCTTTTTAATGACAATCCCACCCTTTTCTAATTTTTAACTATTTATAACATTAGAAATATGTCATTTATTAATTATCTATGCAAATCGTAACTTACCAATATTAAATCCAAAATCCTTATTCTATTTTCGTAAAATAGATCCCGCATACAAACATTGCTTTATTTGTTCATTTAATATCTCTAATTTTATTTTTTTTTTGGTCAATGCTTCGCTTACAACGAACACTTCCCGTCGGCTTCGACAGAATTTTATATTTTCATTGCCGTTTTTCAAGGAAATTTCGATTTTGTAAACAAACCCCTTTCCTGCAAATTTTTTTTTTATTATTTTTTTTTTGCGTTTTATATATTGTGTTGCTAATAATATAAAAATCTCATAAGATTTTAATTGGAGTTCTCGTCATATAATAAAATTTGCAAAAAAACAAAACAAAACAAACAAAACATGCTTTTCTTAATTGTTTTTTCGTAATTAAGAATATTGATAACGTTATTATCTAAGAATACGACACGCGCTAAGCAATTGCTGTGCAACAATTTAAAAATTTATTAACGTAATCAATTTCACGAATATGTTATCAAATTAATAAATAATTAACATTTAATATTATTAGAAAGATAACAATGCAACATAATCAAAAGTGTAATTATTTGTAAGGTTCAAATAATTTATAGGTATATCATGGTAGAAATATATAATTTATTCAAATAGAAAAAATCCCATTAGTAAATCTTAACAGATAAACAATTTTAAAATCAAACTTTCTTTTTTTTTATTTTATTGTTGTTTATCCCGGCGGGCCATTCGCGGTATCGCTTTGCTTTTGGGTAGAGCTTTCGCTCATCGAGCCAAACATCAACGAGTAGATTCTGCTGATGA
>JAFIDM010008419.1:41299839-41312379 GCA_023159025.1 Thereuonema tuberculata | reverse complement strand
GGATAGCGCAGGATATCCTACAATCACCAACCAAACACGGATAAAACTCGTCTGTCTCAGTACCCGATAAGAAATCCACAGTCGTGGGCAGAGGAGTAGGTGAAGATGGGGACGGTCTGGGGGAGAAATAAAGGGGAAAAAAATCCGATCTCTGCCGAGGATTGAACTTATTCCTCTAGTCTTGATTCATAACAATCTATTACATCCTTAAGCTTGTATTGATAGGTGGCAGAGCGTCTCTCCCCCGCATTAAAATATTGAAAGGGGTCCGCGAATCAAGAAAGGGCTGGAATTATAGCTCTTAGGGATTCCAGAACAATTTGCTAAAAAAATAAGTAAATAATAAAAAAATAAAAAGAATTGCTAAATGAAGAATTTATAAAAATAAAACCCGCCTACACTGAAAAATAATAACTTTAATTTTAAAATAGATTTAATTAAATATTTAATTTAAATATATAGAAAAAAATATTGTAAAAGGATACAGAGGTTATAAAAATAATTAGTAATGTGGGTTTACGATTTAAAAAAATAATAATTGAAAGGCAATATTTTATACCGTACAAATTATACTTAAAATAATAACATTTATTACAAAGTAAGATATCAACGTCAAACCTTCAATTTGCAGTTTTCAATACAGATTAATGTTCCGTATGTAAATATTTTGATATTACTTTATGTATGTAATAAAACTGATACAAACAGATTAAATAACGAAAAGTAATTGTGTAATTTCTTAATGTAACCGTTCAATCCGTAATCTACATCCCCATTCAGATAATGACTCCTTCAAGTAATATGACTTGCATGTGTTTACGTAAATGACGTTATTACAACCACAACTATAGATCACTCAGTAGATTTAAAATAATAATACTTTAACAAAGATATTAATTTGTCTTTTAATATATTATGAAAATTACAAAATTTATTTTTATTTCATACAAGGTGTCTACAAAATCTAAATAAAAAAATTCCCTGATTTCATGAACAATTTCTTTTAAAATTCCCTGATAATTCCCTGATCTGTTCAACCAAAAAAAAAAAAAAAAAACCGATCTGTTCAACCAAAAAATTCCCTGATTTTAAGTAATAATTGCAAAATTCCCTGATAATTCCCTGATTTTTTTCCAGAATAACAAAATTCCCTGATAATTCCCGGTTTCGCTGATTTCCCTGATTCTGTAGACACCCTGTCATAATGTAAAAAACATTAATAAATAAGTAAATAAATAAATATGGAAAACAAAACTTAATTCTGTAGATCGGTATCTCCGTCAAAAAGATAACAAAAAAAAAAAAAAAAAAAAAAAAGCATTATTTTAAGCCTTTTTTTTTTAAAGGATTATCCAACCGAGATACGCTGACAGTCTCTTATACAAGTCAGTAACAAAGACAGCTCAGACAAATACGTTCAAAATATTATTTCTCTACTTCGTAAATTGAAAATATCAATTGACCATTAATAGAGAGGGATTTTTTTTAACTGATTCATCAAGCAATACAAAATTTTAAAAAATTATAACCAAAAAAAAATTTTTTTTTGTATATGTGTTAATGTCATTTTGTTAAAAATTCAGATAATTTGTTATTGTCTATCATTTTAATGTTATATTTTTAAAATGGAATTTTGTTAATTTATCAAATAAAAATCTAAATTTTTTTCCCCCCTAGAATTAATTTTTTTTATTGGAAAGAAAAATAATGAAAAAAAAAGAAAAAAACTGGATTGGTCTAATTAAATTTTCCCGGATCTTCCCTTTTCAAATGAACGAGAAAGGAACAGATAAAAATGGGACGATTGACGCTATCAACGGAAGGAGTCGTGGACGTAAAAGTACCGTTAACAGAATGATGAAACTAACGCGGGGGAGTAACACGATGACGACATACAACCCCCCCCTCCTCCCCTCCTTTATTCAAGGAAAGGGATTCTTTTTTTTTCCCCTCCCTCTAACTCTCGTTCGTATGTTTTCCCCCCTCCTCTTACCCATCCATATTTCTCTTCCTCGTCTCTCTTAAATCCCGAACAGCCATTCATCACTCTGCCTCCACCCGATTGACTTACACCCAGAATCCGTCTCCTCTAATGTCAGATGAGCGCCGCAGATTCTGTCATCATTCAAAACAATGAGTGCCTGGGATTTCGGCGCCAAAAAAATAATGTAAAAAAAAAATAAAATACAATAAAAAAAATATAAAAAATAAATAAAAGACGGTCCCCGCTGACAGACTGTAATGGAAAACTTCATTTGAATCTCCAGAACTGTAGAACTAAAAAAATGGGTAAATTTTCGAGTTTATATTTATATATATACGGTGTGTATATATGTAAAAAAATAATAATAATAATAATAATTATTAAGCCAACAAATTTTTACTTCAATTGTCTAAATCCATTTAACTTTACTAATATTAAAGCTCGAGCTGAAATAAAGGAAGTTTAAAAAGAGAAATAGAATGGGGGAAAATATCAGGTAGGGAGCAGCAGATCATCCTTTAAAGAGCCGCCGATGTCTGACACCGGTTTACTCAAAAGGTTTGTTTACACTGACTTGACTTCTATTTTGTTTTTGTTTGTTTCTTTTATCTAGGCAGGGGGAAAAAATCCTATTTTTAAAGGCTATTTTTTACTAAAGGCTTAATAATTGAGTACATGATAATCAGACAATACTACTACAAATATAGGGTCTTAAAAAAAAAAATACACAGCGCTATCTTTATCTGGTTAGTTTTTGCTGTTCGTAGCTTGATTTTGTTATTATTTTTTATTTTATTTATGCACTTAACTGTAGTATAGATAATAACTATACTGAACGTTACGAGCACGATAACTCAAACAATGACGTACCAAATGTGAGCCTGAAAAATATTCGGTGTTTAATTGTATTGTTTAGATCTAAACATATTTTTGGTCTATGTAGATCAAAGTTAGAGGGCTTCTTTTCAGTGGGGGCTATTTATTACCCCCCCCCCTTTCACTCCCAAAAATCTCTTCCTCTATTTATTGACTGCTTTAACAACAGCTCATTTCGGTCCTGTGTAGATTCGTGAAAATGAGGGTGAACAGTTTGACAATTACCCCTAAGGGGTGACAAATGACTCTAGCAGGGGGGGGGGGGGCATCCACGATATTAATATCCCCCCCTGGATATTTAATTGGCGTCGCCTAATAAGAGACGTTGACTCATTTTCAACTTTAATATAATCAATTTTCTGCTCGGTTCACAAAGTGCGCGTCAACTGAGGATCCACAAAAGTTATACAATTGAAATCAAAACATTAATATTTTCAATGATAAAACAGGAAAAAAAAAAGGGAAGAGAGATCTGGTTGGCGTGCCAACTTCCGAAAATCTGCGTTGTAACAGAGCATCAAATGTTAAGAAATAGAAAAAAAAAACAAGGTAAGGATAGCGATTAGGAAACCAATCACAATGCTTCGCAACGTCTTCTGATACGTCTATGAAAATATAATTGATAATGCCTTAATTTCCTTATTATTATAAATGTGATTGCTGCAAAAGGCGCAATTGTTGTGATTGTTGTGCTTAATGATAATTTAATGAGATTTTAATGATAACTTGTCCACAGACAGACGGACAAAGCGGGATTAGAAGTCTTCTGATACTTGTGTACTTCAAACAATTGATTAACTTGATAGGAAAATAGCGAATTGCTGACATATCTCCGAGTACTTCTGTACTAAGGTTTACTGTAATAAAATGATGCAACATAACGAAATTTAACTGGATGTCATTCAAACATTCTCGGAAGACGACTACATAGTCTATCAAAATTGATGTGTGGGAATTTTTTTTTTAATGCGGACACACGAAGAAAAAAAAAATTATATGATTAGATCAATAAAGAGGCTACAGCAGTACGATTTAAAAAAAAAAAAAAAAACACGATCAAAATGTCAGTAATTTTACTTATGTCTTTCCACGCCTGAAGTTACTATGAACAACAATTCAGAAATAAACGTGTATAATAATAACTGCAATGCCATTCAAAGAAAGAAAGTGTTTGTGTTTTAATTCTGTTTATTGAAGTGCTTTTGGATACACAATATTTTTTTGTTTTTCCGTCTGGTGCATACACGAATAAATTAGAAGGTTTTCCGACGCAGGCCTCAAACAGCTGTTCATCTGTGAAGCATGGATTTTCCTAATTTAGTCCACACATTTGTAGCGATTGTCCCTTTTATTTGTTGATGGTCATTGCAAATGCGAGTCGCATCGGAAACTTTGAAACCAGAAACATACTCATTTCTTTCCCAAACAACTCGCGCATCAGATATTGTAAAATGCTTCTACTAATTCAGAAACCTTCGCGGGCGTGCGCACAACCACTCACCAAAGTTTCATCGCAATCTGATGGTATAGGAACGCAAACGGGACAAACAAACAAAGAAACATTCATTTTTATATATTAAGATAATAAAATATAATAACTATGCACAACACCTCGATTACTGTGTACAAAAAAATTATTATATTCAAATAAAAAACAAAATACGAGGAAGTTCAAGGACACCCCCGAAACCACTGGGAAATAAATCTAATGCCGAGGCTTATCGTTCCAATCGGTAACACCTCAGCTTCAAATATGCAAACGGTCCGTCATAAATAAAATTAATAATTTACAGCCCACTTGATTCAAAATTAATGAATTCAATTAGTTCAACACGATGAGACGATTAACGATTCAAAGGGAAGGATACAGTTTTACTACTCTGCTATTTATTGCCCTTATAAATTTCGGCGCAAGAGGTAAATATAGCGGGAAACCAGTGCTTGGTCTCTTTTTACAAAAGTAGCAGTTTTTGACTTGTTACCTGTGATTCGTAAAAAATAATAATCAAGAACTTAAAGGATGCAAGATGTTCTTGAAAGAACTCTGAGCCTACTTGCGTTGAAATCTGACGCTGTCGTTTTTGAGGGAGTGAAAAAAATGTTTAAGATATTTTTATTTTGTTTTTGTTTTTTTAAATAATTACAATGTTTGCTGTAAATAAAAAGTAGAGATTTTTCATTTTCTGAAATAAATAAATAAATAAATAAATAACATAAGTAAAAATTGCAGATTTATTTATTTATCAGAATACAATTAAATTTACATTTCGCGCATACAATACGAGGATTAATTCATTGTTTACGACTTCGACAGATTCATCCATCAGATTCTAATGTTATGACAATTTTTGTGGCCAGTTCGAGATACTTCCGTGTCGTTTGCTTTTCACGGGGAAAATAAAATAAAATATAAAAGTACGATCGTCGCTTGTCCTTAAATGCGCACGCCAAGTTTGAAGAAGAGTTATCCAGTGGTTCAAAAATTATTAAGGTTATACACACACATGATTTCGATAAGGGTATTTTTGCAGCTACGTAGGCCAAAAACTTACTTTTGCCGTTTAAAATCAATTATAAATCATCAAACCAAAAAAAAAAAAAAAAAAGTAATATGTTTATGCCAGTCTATTATTAATCAACTTTCCTAGGAAAATCACTTAAAAAACAACAACTTAATCCGTAAGTGTGTGTTTTCCGTTGGAAATGAAGATAAACTTCCCTGCACTGCACTATTGCTTTGCAGGAAAGCCAACTATAAAGCTCCCCCCCTTCTCCGATTCTCTAACTCGGAGCTTCTCAGCCGGTGCCGCCGCGCCGTAGGAAAATTGCGAGTATTCCGCATCTGTATTTATCTTCCCAGAATGCTAAATGGCGGTCAATCTTAAATTAATGAAATCAAAGTAATCTGTGAAAACAGAAACATAAACAGCATTCTGCTTAGTTCACAATACAAGTTAGCAAAACTACGAATTCACATTTCAACTGCGCTTAAGAAATACTTAAGGATATAGTGAAGTTAACTCTATATTCTAATTTCATTGTGTGTTTAACAGAAACCACGACCTGTCAAAAGTCCCATGAAGTGAAAAAAAGTGAATCAATCAGAACAAGCAAATTAACTTCAAATTAAAGCTGAAAACGATACGTAAATATGAAAAAGGTTTTTTTTATTTTATTTTTCTGAAAAGCTTTGTCGAGTGAAACAGTTAGAAAAAGTGGACTTCGTTTATTCGTGTTTCCTTTCAAAAACTTTTATTGTTTCTTTCATTATCTGTTGATTTCTTTGTGTGAGAACATCGAGGTAAAAAAAAAATCATGAAAACCCATGAAAAGATTCACTATTTAGAACAAAATATCATCATTTTTCCGAGCTATTAATACCCGTTTCTGCATTTTTGTATCTTGCGACCACTTAAATAAATTTAGAATTTTAGATTATAGACGTAAATAGTGAAATTCTATATAAGGGTATATAAAAATTTTTTTAATCAAAACCCGCCTATTCCCGCAATACAACTGCTTGGCGCTCGCGAACCAACGTTTGAGAAACGCACATTCAGAAAACGGAATATTTATAAAAAATTTATGAGAAATTTTTATGAAAATTCCTTAATTTTCATTCTACATTTACGAAATTTGGGATTGGTCATAAGCTTTATTGGCCTTGTTTCACATATCAAGTCTCATGAAAATCAGATTTATTCGAACGTGAACTCCAAGAAACAAACTTAATTTACACTAATAATTAAGGGGATAAAAAACCTCTAAAACAATTAAAATAATTCTAACTTTAAAATCCCGTCTTAAGTAATATTTCTAGGCTTTGAAAACAAAACAAAAATTTCTTTTTCTTAAGATTCTTTCCCGTAAAGGAAAACTTTCCGCTATTGTGGACGGTCGATTCCTTTTGCTATGACTTCGGGACAAGTTTCCTGAGCGTTCCGAAAGAGGGAGATCGAGGAGAAACCACTTTTCCCTTGGTTAATTATTTACATGGGAAGAGACCACGTGGTCGCTGCACACGAGTCCTGCTACTGTGTTGACAGTTACGACCACCGATGGTGGGAACGGCACTCTGGCCAAAGCAGCTTCCTGAATTCGTATCACGTGACATGTGCCATCGCACTCTTCTACCACCAGAGGGATTTCTTCGGCAAATCGAAAAACAAAAGACACACAAAAAAAACAACAAAGCTCTATTACAGAAACAATAGCGTGGACTTAATCAAAAAAAGTCGAATCTCTCCATGATAAATGAGCTAAAAATGGCGCTACTTCAATTAAACGTGAGAAACTTAATAATAATATTGAAGAATGTAATAATAGTTACTAAAATTATTAATCAGAAGCTATTGTTTATTAGTAAGATTTTAATCACAAACACAGATTATGGCACAGACTTTTTCTTTTTAAAATAATTTAAACCAATGTAATTAAATTTTATAATTTATTTGATTTTATTTACTTTTACATAATTACATAGAAATTTACTTAATTATTTTCACAATTAATTTAGGTAATCATCTAAACGTAAATTCAACGAATTAAATTATAATTAAATATAAAATAAAATTATATATTTGACCAATAACATTAAATTATTAAAATCAATAAAAAGTATAAAAATATTGGAAAAAGTAATAAATAATAATTTATTAATGGATAATTTATAAGTTCTTGAAATTGTTATTTAATTCCTGTGAAAATAGAAATAATTTCTACAACGCAATGTTCACGACAGGAATCGAACCTGCAACCTTCTGATCCGAAGTTAGACGTCTTATCCATTAGGCCACGGGGACTACATTCTAATCTCTATAAAAAATAAAAATATGTCATAGATACACTCGCTGGTTCTAAAAGCAGTCGTGGGTTAGGAGAATCCATTTTTATCGGGTACTTGTGAGAAAGAAGTCTCATATTGGGAGAATCCACGTTTCGCGGGTTGCTAGTTATAATTAATAAAAAAAATAATAGACTAAAATATTATTTTAAAAAAACTACATAAATAAATTATTCAACACTGAATTATTTAAAACTATCAATTAAAAAATCAAATTGTATTCTATTTTATTTTTGGTTTAAATGCTTTTTATTTATTTATATGCAAGATTTCAGATTTTCACTATATTATCGAATATTGTTGAAACAATTAACGGTGCTGCACGAGAAACGCGGTAGATTTTTTTCGTTAATTGTTGAACTGATTGCGGATACTAACAGGATAAAGAAGGCTTTAAAAAGCACAAAGTGTCAGTTATAAATCTAGGACGAGGAAACAGGAATATGGGAAGGACGACTTTTCGTAGTGATAACATTAAGCAGACGAATAGTGTGGAAAAGTTAACCATCCACGAGCAAACACAGAGAGATCTCGCATCAGGACCAAAGTGTAAAGACGCCGTTGGAGATGGTGTTGCAAACTGAAAACATGAGGTGAAGTACACAAATATTATTCACGTAAATAAAGTGTATGTGAATTATCAAAGGTCCAGTAAGTATTAATCTTTAACCTGCCATAAACGAAATGAAGATAAGGACAAATAACTAGTAAAAAAATATTTCATTAATAAGGTTTCTGGTAACCTTCCTTAACAGATAAGAAAAATTATTGTCACTTCGTCATTTTTCATCGCTTGCCTGATTTGTCTTGAATTATCACTGCTCTATTTGAGCAATTAATTCGACTTCTCTGCTACACCACAGAAACTGCTTCCATTGCAACACCTTAGAGCAAGTGGTGAAGTGCGAACAAGGCCCCGGCAGGTGCGGCGCGAATCCATCATAAATTGTCAAAGGCACTCGTAAATGACGATTCCCGCTAAGAAAACAACACCATCCAGTGTCTTTTAAATGATGTCACCCGGAAGAACACTGTATTTAGATACGGCTCGGAATGACACCGGGAGATCTAGCCGCCTTAATCCGTACGCTTAAAGCCTCCGTTTGCGGAAGCCCCGGGTCCACATTAGCCTAGTGCTAGCTTAAAAGGGAATTCGCTGCAAATCCTAAACACCTCATTAAGACGAGGAAGGAAGAGCCCCGCTATTGATTCGCATTGCCACTCGCAAACAAAGCCTCTAAACACTAGACGATGCCCTTGGAGAGCAGCCAACTGCACATCAAAAGTCCCAACAGTTAACTTCGAATAATTTTAAAGTTTCGAAACCCAAGTATTGACAAACTGCGGATGTTTAAGCTTTCTCGTACAAAGACCTCCGCAATCATTTTTTTTAATCTCAGCGAAATAAAAACTAAAACATCTATGAAAAACGAATACTAATTGAATAGTATTTGATTTTGTAAACGTATTAAAATAAACTCCTTTCGGGGACAATGTTGTGTTCAAATTCAACTAGACTAACTGCTCTTTTAGTATAATAAAAAATATACTACTTTTTAATTTGAACAAGGATAGTAACTGTCATTATTTTTATAATAATAGTAATCCTTATATATTATTTCTCAAAGGTGTTTTAGTGTCGGTATGCCATATCTCCCTTAAAAATTTCATCAAAATCAATGATTGAGACATCATTTTGAAGATTACGTTCACCGCTAATGACGAAAAATAAACGAAGTGTTGAAAATTAATGTTCGTTAAAAAAAACTGTATTTTAAAAACCTTTTTATAAAAATGGAGAAGTCGCCATCTATTGACAATGTGTTTAACTAACATGCAGGACAAAAGAAAATATTTCTCAAAGGTGGTATTTTGTTGTGAATTATTCGCACGGGTCAACTAGTAGTATTTATAATGGGATATGCCCAATCAATACTACAATATTTAAAGGTAATTATAAATTATTAAAGTTTGTAAATCCTTTTCTCATCTTATATAATATTGCAAAATTGAGTACTATTTAACCATAAAATAAACTAGTATTATACTATATATTAAAGTTTCAAAAATACTTACATATAAAATTAAAAGGTTGTTTTTTTCCCCCCTGTAATTAACTTCAAAGTTAATTCAAGTTTTCAACGGTGATACAATGCTATTGAACGGCTTATTGTCTTAGATTCGCGTTTCATACTGCAATTAATAAATCGCGGATCAGGTAATAATCCAATATCAAAATAATTATCTACGTTCAAATCGTAAGCTAAGATCACATAATAAATCACGATCCGAACTTTATGCTAATCTCAGATCAGATAATTAAGTGCAATCAGGTAATAATTTATGATCAAATAATAACCTAAAATCAATTTTTTTAAAATTCCAATTGTCTACTGTTGCTAATCCTTCATTGTTTTAAAGAACTATGGAGTATCTCGTAAACAATCGAAACAAATCTTTTTTTTTTTCTTACTCACTATGATTTCATAAGATTTTCTTATTTTATTAAAAAAAGTTAAAATTATAATTTTTAATGCTGCTCGTTAATTTTTCATGCAATGCTTTCGGAAAAAAAAAAAAAAAAATACAATCAAAATGAATTCTCTCTTACCGATATAGTAGGCATCCCCATACAGGCCGGGTTTAGGTGAGGTATACCGAGGCGAGTCCTGCCCAAATTCCTCCGACCCATACTGCAATGGAAAGAAAACAAAAGAACAGTTAGAATCCACTCAAAATAAAGTTACGTCGTAACAGAAACAAAAGAACAAATTCAATGAGAATATTCAACTTCTTTGCAAGTTACTTTTTCGAATGCTTTAAAAAAAATTACTGAAAAATCCGAACCCTACAAAGGATTCTTTAAATTAAATTAAATAACTTAAATTTAAAGGGATTGTTCTTATATTACAAAAAGAATGCATTTAAATACAAGTTTAACGAGCGGAACTTAGGTTTACATCACAATAAGGAACATACATGCACAAGAAAAAATGGAATCACTGATCTGTTTTTTGACATTTTGATACCGGGAATCCACAACAGCTGTTTCAGGCTTCCTAGCCTTGAAAATTTCAAAAAATTGATCAGTGATTCCTTTTTTCTTGTGCATGTATGTTTCTTATTGTAAACCTAAGTTATGCGCGGTAAACTTGTATTTTATTTATTTTTTCATTATTCAACAATAAATAATAATAATGTAAATTCCTTAGTTGAGAATGTCAACCTTTTTGTAGCGAATACAGCGAAGAAAACAAGCACACAATGTTTCAAGATGACATTCGTAAAGTACTCTTTTTTTAATTGTTCTGGAGAATATGGTTGTATCTTATTTTCTAACAGTATCTCGGTTTGGAATCTTGGTAAGGTATTCAAGTAAGTTAGTTTATAATTAACAGAAATTTGCGATTGGGCTGTGAACTGAAGTGAACTTTTTACATACCAAATTTCATCAAAATCAACGCAGTAGAAATGGACTTTTTTTTTATATACTGATAAATAATAAACATTCTAAAATTAATAATAAACCTATTTACTGTAACGATAATAACAATAAGAAAATTATAATGAACTTATACTGAAAATTGCATAAATGAAAAATAAAACAAAATAAAATGCCTTTTATGGCATACGATGTACGTAATTTAAAAAAGAAAAATCCTATTATTATTCTTTGAGAACCCTAATTAATAGTTACGTTACCAGTTTAAAAATTTTCGTTGTTGTAGATTAATTAATTTCTAATTAAATTTATAGGTTAATAATGCCAATAAAGCATTAAATTTATCACAAACTATCAATCCATTAACAGATATAAACATGACAATATATTATTTCCAATAATTCGCTTGACAATGTGAACTTCATTAAAGTTCACGTCCATTTTGGTTTTGTCAAAAGTTCGTGTCAATGTAGACCAATCACGTTGAAGTGTGAACGTAAAGATAATATATAGCGTCGCATTTTTTTTGTTTCTTTTTATTTTGAAACAAAATGGCGGCATTGAAATAAAAACATTGCATTATGGTATTACGGCGTATTAGGTTGTAGACCGTTGTCGTAAAGTTGATACACTAAGATACTTTAAGTTGAATGGAGGATTTATATCAAATCGTCAGTAATTTTGGCAAGAAGCGAGGTATTGTTAATCAAACATAGGAACGTAGGCATTTAGGCTTTAAAATTTAAAAAAAATGATATATAATGATAAAAAAAGGGTTCCTGATCATGCTTTCTGTTGGAATCAAGCACATTCCCAATATTTTTTTATTCGGTAAATAAATATGGGTAAAATGCTCTTAAATAACCCTCTCTCATAAAGCTCAATCAAAAAAAGGAAAATATGTATTTTTTAAACAAAATAAAAAACGCTTTTACTTAGAAATATTTGTATTTATTGGAACTGAAGCTCATGTATTCGTCTTTCAGAAAAGTCCGAGGCCTACTAATACCTAATTTTTCTATATCATTATTAATTATTTCTTTATCAAAAACGAGCTTGTAATTTTGGGATACATTTGATCGCTAATTTGTTAAATTTTAGATAGAAAAAATGGATGCAAAGTATTTACACAATTGTCGTGTCTATTTGTAAAACCATACTCAATTTCTTATATTTGCTTCGATGTATTTACTTAGAAAAATACAACTTCGTATATTTTCTATATTTTTGATTAGGTCTTCGATTCTCAAAGACGTACGAATACGTACATCATCAAAAAAAGAAATAAAAAATTTTGAAAAATGGCAATTTTGATATTTTTTTTTCCATTGGTTCAAAATTCATTAAATTCGCGTGTAATTATGAAGTTGAATTAAACCGAAGCACGCGAAAATT
>JAFIDM010008419.1:41250166-41284839 GCA_023159025.1 Thereuonema tuberculata | reverse complement strand
TTTTTTTTCTTCCTTATTCAAATAATTATTCCCTCCTCCACCTCATAAAGAGACTTATTACCCCAAAGCGATTCTTCCACTAGATGGGGGAGGCAGGCACACGTGAATACTCAAGTAGAATGTCTTTCCATTCACCGGCACGAAAATATGGGAATAGGTTAATTGGCTATCGCAAGAAAACCCCCTAACGGTCAACAAAGTCAACACCATAATGCTTTGAAGGATTTAAACAAAAGAACAATCGTTAGGCTAGATCAATGCAAAATAAATAAATAAAATAATAAATAACTAAAAAAAACTAGATTATTTGAGCCAGATTGCTGAAATTATTCATTCTTAGCTCTCTCTCTCTCTCTCTCTCTCTCTCTCTCTATGATGATGATAATAAATCGTTCTAGTTCTGTTACATTTAGCGCTTACATTTAGCCCAATGTTACAAATCAATAAAAAATGTATTTTCACATGATAATAATAAGAATAATAATTATAATAATAATTACTTTAATGTAATGAATATTTGTCAAAAGTCGAATAACAAATAAAAATATAGCACACATTTAAAAAAAATAAGAAAAACCATCTTACTGTAAGCCAGGACGTTTCAATCTGCGGAAAGCTGTAAGATCATCTTCAGCTGAAAAACTGCCAAACGAACACTGCTGAATTATAGTTGTAATATGGTTTTTGTTACTTTTTTAAATGTGTGCGATATTTTTTACTTGTTTTTCGATTTTTGAATAATAATAATAATAATAGCGTAAAATCAGTTTTTGTTAGTTAATATTTTTTTTCACACTTTTTAAACTAAAGCGAAATTAACATTAATCTGGTCACAATGTTTAGCAGAATAGGAGGTAGAGGTTCCGGCGAATCTCTTGCCTTATCCTCCACGAAATACATCATGTCCAAATCCCCCCACCCATTCGGCCAGGGCATCAAATCCAGCTTCTTAGCCTTTATCATTTGAGCCACTAGGCCCCTTAGTTTTCAGATAAAGTTTCTGCGGGCTTGAAATAAACAGAAAAATTGAATTTGTGAGAATTAACAATTAAGTTAATGTCACTGTTCAATAATAATAATAAAAATAAAAATAGATAAATAAACAAAAATGACTATTTCACACACAGAAATGTGATTTTATTATTTTTTAATAGAAAAGTAAGGCAGTCAAATCAGTCAGTCAGTCTGTGTGTGCGTCTTCTCCTCATAACTTGGGGTAACTCTTTCGCAGGACTGCGGGATTAACACAAGATGGCGGAAAAGAAATGGTTCAGATTGAAATTTCGAAGTCCTTCCGAAATTTCAAATGATAAAAGGGGGGGGGGTCAACTACCTCTCCGGAAACTCTTTCGGTAGTGTTAACTAACATCCCATAACAACAATTAACGATTATAAATGAAAAAAAAAAGTGAAATTTCGATAAGACGGCGTAGATTCAAATTTGGCCTCCGCCATGTTTTGCAGTGAAGCACATAGTGAAAGAGATCTAGCTAAATCTGTAATTTTCTCAAAAACTAATAAAAACAAAGTGAAGAAAATACAAAACTGCACATCAGAGACAATAAAAACAAACAAACAAGGGTTTTCCTTTAATAATGTATTAACTACGGGATTCCGAATCGTTTCATTGCAAAATAACGAAAAATTCATCTTGATTTCACTAGTTCACTGTTCTACCTAACTACAAGTAAAATTAATCCTGATTACATACTTTAGGTAAATAATACGGAATTAATTATTTGTTATTTATTTATTTTATTTGGTTGTGTTAAGCAGATATTAGAATTTGAAAATTGTCTTTTGTCCTTTTCACGACTTTATAAGAAAAAAAAAAAAGAAATTTTGAGAAAAAGCAGTTTTAGGGAAAGTAGATTTACAGTTCTTTGAGACTCCTTTTCAGCATTAATTTATCTGAGAGACGACATTTTGTTAACTTTCTAAGTTAATGCATAACTACATTAGAATATAAGCTTTTGATTTTTTGAAACTGTAACTGAAAAAAAACCATTTAAATTAAACTATTCACGTGGCCGTTTCTTCTAGACGGTTCCTCAAATAGAGGATTATCAATTTCACGAAATCGTCTCGGTAATAAAACTGTCAGCCGAAAAAGGGCGGGGAAAAAAAAAAAAAAAAAAAAGGGACTCGTTTTCCATAATTTTCCACGTTCGCCAATAATGAATCGCGGGACCTGAATGGGTAATTTAAAACCGTCCCAACCTCAAACAACGTGTTTCGCCTCCCTCGTCTACCTGTGAGATATTGAAGCGGTCGCGTATGCAGGTCATACGAGAGAAGACACTTGTCCACCGGGAGAAAAGCGTACTAAGCTGTATTAGCATATGCTCCGACATCTACGTAATCCGATTGCATTGTTGGGATCGCTTGCAAAGACCAAACCCAAACACTGAAACATTTCTCACTGCGCTTTTAAATTATCCTAAACGGAACACAAGAAGTTCCTGGCAGAACTTAGACCATACTTTCCTAAACTTCTTTATTTTCTATATATACAATTTATAAATTACAAAAACGAATAATCTACATTTATCTATTTTCAAATTATAATATCTGCTGAATTAAAAATACCTCAAATTTTCGATTTCATAAAAATAATAATAAATATTAAAATAGCTCTTTTTTGTTTTAAATTACGTAAAGTCCATTAACTTCAATCATGTTAAACCACGCGCAATTGGATTAAAACAAAGGATTACAATTCCTTACTTAATAGAAATGTAATGCTTTTCTAAGGGATTTTTTTTTTTTTTGTCTTCTTCTCGCGCTGTTTCTCGCTAAGAACCCACTTCGAAAAGATTTCAGATATACAAGTTAGACCGTCCCTAGCTCTTAAAATATGCATACCAAGTTTGAAGAAGTTCCACCCAGCTGTTCAAAAGTTAATAGGGATTCGGATACATACAGATTAACTGATTTGATGACACTCACTTTTCCAAAGAAATAGTTTAAAAATGAAAGAAATCCCGTGAAAATGACATGATTACCACTTACAGCTACAACCATAGCCAATAAACAATTCGACAAAACCGTTAATACATCCTTTTAGGTGAACATTCATCATGCTCAAAAATGAAATTCTAAATACGTAATATTTTCTTATGCATTCTTTTTGATACAACTAAAATATGATAAAACTCGAGAAAAATGTGGACAGATTTTGATGAAACTTGATACACAATCGAGCCCTCCAAAGCTTCACAAGATCGCTCTACCTCCAATACCGAACTTGTAGATTTCAATAACGGTATGCTGCAGTTTAAAGTCATAGCCCGCTTGTCAATTGACAATTCATTCATATGACAGTTTTCAATTGCCACCATTCCCTCGATTTGGCGACAGCTGATTCGCCGATACGACATTTTTACGACATTACGGTATCGCTTCAGCGTCCGTTTTGCTTACAAATGAAGTATTCACTGAATCTCTTTGCGTTTCGCTCTGTGATTAAATAAGCATTAAAACTATTTGTAACTTTTTTCTTTACTTTTTTTCCTTAAGATTACAATATAAAATCCCTCTATAGGGGAGTTTAACGGCAAAAAATTACAGATGAAGTTACAGTTATTTCCTTACAGTTATCTGTTTGTGTGGGATCCCACTCCCGGGAGAGGGAACAGTCCCAAAAGCCTTTTACGCCTTCGAGTTAATCGTCAATTTAGGTATATATCTCGCTGATGAATTCCAATAAGGACGAAACAGCTGTCCCAGATTCCCGTTTGACGATTACTCAAGGCGTGAATGAAATAAGCATTTTCTTTATCCTTTTTTCGTGTAAAATATCTCAATAAAGGCAAATAAATAAATAAATAAATAAATAAATAAAATAAACAAAAGTGAAAAGAGAAGTCAGTTTACGTATTATAAGATATTTGCAATGAAAAAAAAAAAAAAAAAGACAGTGCTTCGCAATCCGATGATTTCCGCTTTACAACAATGACCCGAAACCTAACGTGTCATAATACCTGTAGTATGTTTGATAACGTAATGTTTTTTACTGTAATTCCGCCATTTTTTCATAATACGTCGAATGCACGTTTGAACAATCACGTTGAGGACAGGCCTACATCTGAAAGTGTTACACCGTAAGCCGACTTCGTACGGAGTTACATCTTTCTGCGCATCAAATCCAGTAGAAATAAACAAACAAACAAACAAACAAACAAACAAAATAAATAACACGCGCACAAATAAAGAGACTATTTTTCTATAATTTCGAATGATGCTATTTGATAAACAATCTAGCTACCATCGTTGCAATTTTTCTACGTACAACGTATTCTGGGATACAAAAATAATTAAAAGTCAAAGGATAAGAAAAGCTGACCTGTGTAACTCCTACTGTCCGAGACCTTAAAAACGGGCCCATTAAACAAGGTAAAAACCAGTTGGTATTCGAGGCGCTTCGGTCACGTTCATATAACCAACTACCTGAATTTATTTGCATTCTGCGCAATGAATATTAACAGTATTTACGAACCTATTAATGTAATATATAGCTACAGTTGCAAGTCATCAAGTCTGTCTACGAGTTGTATAAATGGTTTTGCTGCATATTCTTATTTTAATATGGAAAGACCAGAGGGCACTTCTGCGTTTTTCTTCCGTTTATGAAAATGTAGATTGTTTAAAATGAATATCACAGATTTTGGTGTGAAAATGACTGAATCAAAAACTGTATAAACAACAAAACCAAACTGCTAACACTTCCCCCAAAGTACTGCGGACTGTTTTCACAAAAGAAAATAGTCCCTACAATGTTTTATTTATTAAAAAAATAATAATAGTAATAATATTTGCCATTCAGGGTATTTTCTAAATTGAATTATATCGTTACAAGAAGTTCGAAAGATACTGAGAAATCCGTTCCAACAAATTTTTTTTAACTGAAAATTTCTTAAAGAAATTTTTTAATTAGCTCATATATGAACATTTATAAGAATCTCGAAAAATAATTATACATTTACACTGCTGAATTACTTAAAAATAAAATATATATTTTATTTTATTTTTATTTGTATAGTCATAAAAGCCATAAGAACGAAAAACCTATATTTATACTCAATTATAATTTTTACTGAAAATAAACAGTACGAATTTTTAATTTTTCTGAGATATAAAGAAATAAATAAGCGTTGTTTATATAAATGATTAAATCGAAATCATTAGATTTGTATCAAACTATTGATACAAATCTGTCATTAACTTCAAGATCATTTATTTGCTGAACCTCGCCCCAATTTCGCTTTCATGACTGATGTTTCTTCTTCTAAGTTCCCTCTTCAACATTTGCTATTTCACAATGGATAATTAAAGTAATTTATATCGAAATTGACTGAATAACTATCTGCGTTCCCCTGAGAAGCTGTCATGACAGGAAGAAAAGAATTGTAACTCGTCATTGTTGTTGTTTTAAAGAATTATCAATACGTTAAAAACTGGCTATAGCCTATATGTATTTACGAAAGTATGTTTAGTTGAGTTTTTTTGTTGGAATGCTGTAAATACTAAACTTTCAAGCGTCATTGAGACGATGAACATCTTGTTACTAACTCGTGTTTCAAGCTGTTCCTTGTTCGAGACCGAGATGTTATTTGATGCTGGTTAAAGAAAAACATAAGTCAGAAGTTTGTTAATGATTTTTCTTTCGTAGCATGTACAACTTCCCTGAATAGCAAACCAAGTTAGATGTTACTCTACTATGAAGCGAAGTCAACGGGAAAATTAAGTCAACTAAACCCTTTAAGTCAATCTAAATGAATTTCAGGGAAGGGTTTTTGAATGATTCTACTTTTGGGTAGGGTGATCAGATTTTCCCGACGTCAATCCGGGACAGACAATTCACGAACCCCCAAAAAAAGAAAACAAAAACGATTATTTACAAAAACCGGGACTATTTCCAGAATCAGGGACATTTTCAGGGTTATATATATATACTGATGAGAGACACTGCACTAAAATGCGGGACGTATGATCACCCTACATTTGGGTGAAAACATTCGAAGTAGATATTACTCTACTTGCAACTGAAGTCAACGGGACTTAAATAAAAACAAAATGGAAAATTTTAGGAAACTTTTTTTTTTTTTTTTTTGATGATTTATCTTTTGCTCCGAACAACACGGAGCTAATTTCTAACTATCAACAAATAAAAGAAAAGAAAAAAAAAATCCACAAACATTATATACTCTTAACACATAAAAAATTAAAAAAGCATGATTACACAATGTTTTAATATTTAAACGCAGATCTTCTTCGTGACATATATGTTATTTTTACGTAATTTTTTTTTCCAAAATGGCGCTCTTTCTCTTCTTTGAACATTCCCCATTCTCAGCGGGTCTGACCGTTAATGAAATCCTACAGTAACAAAAAAAGATGAAATTCTCGATGCTTCGTGTGTGGTCGGGGAGCGATGCCGGTCCGTACGGCAGCCGGCGTAGGCGGCGGGGATGTCAAGTGCCGAGACGAGGTCCTTCTGTTGCTTCTGGTCGTACAGTTAGTTTGTTTACAGTCCGATCCCCCATTTGTTATAATCTTTGCGCGGTTGTTTTACAGGCGCCTGACACCCACCAACCCCAGATGAATCCTCGCTTTGTTCGCACTGGACTAAACACACCCACGCAGTATCCGATTGGGAACTCAAACGAGATTTCCAACGCTGATAGCCAATTCATAGTTACTATATGAAAAAAACCTACTCGGAATTTGAAAACTTTGAAATTTAACCCTTCAATTAATTGTTAGTTTTTTTAACTCATTATATCAAAATATTATAAATTGCTGTTCTCCATTTTCTGATCATCTCACGGTTTCTTATTTTTGCCTCTTTTCTTACAGAAATGTGAGACATAGGAGATCACTCAGTCTGTGTGTGTGTATGTAAGCCCCTTGTAATAACTTATGAACCACTGGATGGATCTTCTTGAAGCTTGGTATGCAAATTCTAGGGCTAAGGACGAGCTAACTTTTATATTTGAAATTTTCTGCAAGTTGGTTTTTGTCGAGAAATTAGCACAAGACGAAGACAAAAACATTTCCCATAGAAAAGCATTGGAATCTATACAATGGATTTCTATCCGATTTCTGTCAATATTCCATTGTTTTAAAGAACAGTAATTAATCCTTTTGCCAAATCCGTTGCGCGTAGTTTGATCTTATTAAAATTAATCCGATTTCGATAATTCAATTACATTTTCCGCCTTAATGTTCCGCATTTTCTGAATGGGCCAATCACACACCTGATACATCAATGTTTGACTTTGAAGGATTCCTGCAGTTCCGCAACTTTAGGTTTTACTGGAATTTCCGCGTTGATTTCCTATTAGAATTTTAATTTCTTTAAATGTATGTAAATGTAAGGTTAGGGTAGAAGACAGTGATGACGTCATTCAAGCGAAGATTCAGAAAAGGCTTTTTCAAAAGTTCATACGAATAACGTACGTTACATAATAACATACGTTACAGTGTTACAGTAACGATCTTATATTTAACATTTGTAAGTAATTCGCAGCTTTTCCTAAATCCCACTCACGATATTCTTCTGATTATACAAATGTAAATTTTATTCAATAACGGTCAAAAATTAATTTAACTCCTGAAAATGTTAAAATAATAATGATTCAGTTATATTACAAATTCAACTTTTATGAATGTTGAAAGAATACCCGTAAATAATTGAGAATGCAACATTATCCAATCACATCTTGAGCAAATATTAACGAGAATCGGGGACAGCTTCGTTCCTTTTAGAGCTAGTCAGCCAGATTTATCAATTGACGTTCATTCATAGGCACCAAAGGCGATGGATCTCGCTCCCGCTCCCAGGAGTGAGCCCCCCTCCCAAAAGCAAAACAAAAACAATTGGGAGGTCCCATTCCCCGAGCGAGATCCGACGCTTTCACGCCTTCGAGTTATTCGTCAATTGGAAAATCTGACTGATAAAGACTCCTAATCACATTCCCCTATCAAGTTGAACAAAGGCATGAATGAAAAATAATGCATTCTTAGTATTTCCAATTTCTTCCTGTTTTATTTTTATGCACGTTAAGCCCCCTGTAACACGAATGTTGTTTGTGAAGTCAAATAGTGGTCAGTAACATTGCAATACGACTTAGGTCTCGCGCTTTTGAAGCCTGGTGTTTTCATTCAGTAAATATAGGCATTACTTATTTTGTGGCTTAAATTGAAACAAATGATACAAATTTACATAAATTGGGCCTTTGTCGTAAAGTCAGTTACAGTCTCTTTCCAACCCACGTGTGCTTTAAACCCCGCACAACCTAAAACCATCTTCGCGTCGAAATTACTTTGAGCTTTTCACATTACTTTTACTATTAAATATTCTTTTTTTCCATTTACCAGATTTATTGATTTTTACACTCAATTTTACACTCCCTACCAAGATGTCAATAGACGTTTGATTGAAAATAGGAATATGATAATCTACACAAACTTCTTCATAGTACAGAAAACTGAAGAATTAAACAAGAAATTCATAAGAACCTAAACCCGACTTTCCTCAAAATTTCTCCATTTTTTTTTTTTATTCGCAACTAGGCCACCCCCCCTGTTAAGTATGAGGTAATCCAAGAAGAATCGATTCCAAGCGGTTATGGCAAAAAGTGATATTTTATTCCTTTTTGAATGAACTCATTATTTGATAGCGCGCGCCATTGTTGACGGAGAGAAGCTAAAAAAATGAACATTGAAATTTAAATTTAATCTAGTAGGCTAAAATTAATAAGTTACTTTCTTTTTTCTCTGGCTCTTCTCTTATTGCGCCACACACACACATACAAAGGGAGTGATATGAAACAATAATATGAATGTAGTCCCCGTGGCCTAATGGATAAGACTTCTACTTCGGATCAAAAGGTTGCAGGTTCGATTCCCGTCGCGAACGTTTCAATGTGGAAATTTTTTCACAGAAAATTTTGAAGTTCAACAATGCTCATTGTGAATCTGTTGACTTCCTTGCCACAACGAACAAGGAAAAACCGTTTTCTAGTATTGCACTAACATTGCGATTATTGAAAATCACAATAATTGCGCATTTTGCATATGTCGACTTCCTCGCAACAATGCAACAGGAGCAACCGTTTTCCATTGTTGCACTGCGCCGGACAGACACAGAAATAAAAAGATTTTATATAATATATGATTAAATCCGCTTTAATTACTTACGCTGTACATTGTTGATAGTGTGCTTGACTAGTCAAACATAATTCATTATCTTTTTAAATATGGTTATCGTTTTGAGTGGAGACAAGCTATGTTTTACAACAGGAAAATCCTGCTAAGTATATTCAGAGTAACAAAATGTTTTTAACTGTATGTGTAGAGACCGCGCCCACCTCTTGTGCAATATCTGATCTGAATGCTCGCAATGAACCATCTTCCACGAGGATGGATTTAATTCTGGGAATTTCTGAGTAGCTGTTTTCTCCTCGACATACGATATCTGTGTGTCTTTTGTGAAACAATTCTTTGTCTGACTCAAAGTGGGTCATTAAGAAAAAAAAGAAAGAAAAAAATATTCTAGAGCAAGATAGAGAAGCAGATATCTAGTGTTCGCCGAGGAGAGAGCGTCTCTCATTGGCTGGGGAGAATGAGATGAGCGTGAGTTATGGCTTATACACAAGAGTTAAAGGCAATAAAACAAAGAAATCAAACAGAAAAAAAAAATATAATAATTGTCAACCAAAAGATAAATAAACAAGCAGTTTTGATTCATACGTCATAAAAAATACAGACATTAATATTAGTCAAGAAAACAAATGCAGAAATTGTGTTGTAGCAGACTTAATATTAAGTTTTCCAAAAATTTGTTAAACTTTGACGTTTCTGTAGCAACGTTCTTTTTGTTATATGGGACTTATTTTTTTATTTTATTAAATTTACAAGTTCCACTCTACGAGATTTTTATATTTATATGATCTGTAGAAAGTGTAATCTTGGGTTTTTACCGATAATATTCATATTAAATAATTTGTAAATATACAAACTTTGGTATTTAATAAATATAACAGTAATGTTCAACTATTCTATTTCTATAGCTCTTTCTAGCAGTATAAATATTGTTTACTAGGCCATCCCCCGTGTACACGCGCTTGTTTTTCTATATCACATAGAATTTGGTTAAGTAAGAAAATTATATTTAAAATTTGCAATGTTTCGATAATTATAGTTCTAATTGTTATTTTCAAATTACAAATAAATACACGGATCGGAAATAAACAAACAATCGTGAGATTAAAAAAAAGGTTGAATACATTCATTATTGATGGGGTGGAAGGGGAAGGAAACATAAGTCAAAAAACACTATAAAGTGAGTTGTAGTCCCCGTGGCCTAATGGATAAGACGTATGACTTCAGATCAGAAGGTCGCAGGTTCGATTTCCGTCGCGGACGTTTCATGGTAAAAATTATTTCTATTTTCCATTATATAAAGGAAATTGCGCCCGACAGACATTTAGAGAGATAAAAGATTTTAATAATATATTTATAAAGGTTATATAATATTTAGCAGTTATTTGAAAATAATAGTTGCAAAGTATAATAACATATAACATTTTGATAATTTAATAAGATTCTGTTCATTAAGCAATCAAATAATATCATTTTTAGTCTTACTAAAGTAATAACAATTCTAAATTGCTTACTGGGTATAATTTAAACTATTACAATCCAAAAGAATTTTTTTTTTGAACATTACAAAATGTGCTATGTTAATTAAATAATCAAAATTATTAAGATTCCAATAAATTTTCTTTAGCGACTTTGTTAATCAAAACTGCTGCCTTCATCTTGATATATCCCAGTCTATGTTTTCACATTCAATATACAAATTGCAAATTCAGCAACAAATAGTTCTAATTCAACGGATTTATAAGAGCTCCTGTTTCCTAAATATATTGTAATTATATAAATATTTCGTTTGGGCATTGTTGATATAAATGCCAAATTTTACGCTAAGTTACGCAATTTTTTTTCTTTGTAAATTCGTAACGAAATTACAAATTTTGTTTTCTGCCAATTACAGATACAAAACTGTATAGCACACTTAAAGTTAGCAAGTGAAAGGATATATCCTTACCACTGAAGTGCTTAGGCTGAATACAGACGATGGGATAGACAATAATAATTCTTCAACTGAAAACTGTGGGTTAAATGCGAATGCCATGTAGACGAATTATGTTCAGAATTCTTCCATCAATCTAAATATTCGTAAATATTCTAGATAAAGTTTTCAGAAAGGAAATGAAGGCTAATCTGATCACCGTGTCTTTGCAAGCATATGCTTGGGTGAATAATTTCCCAAGTAACTTCTGAATCAGTCAATGAATCAAAACTGGACAAAAATATTTGTCCAAGTCTACCTGTATTTATATTTGAGATTTTTTTTTTTCTTTCTTGTAAAGAAATTCACTATGATTGCGAGGTTAACATATCACGCCACCATATTTGTTTTTGCGTGTAGTTTTAAATACCTTACTTCAAATGAATTACCTAGGAATCTGAAATTCGTTGGAAAAGTCTTTTATTAAATTATTTTGTCTGGAACATTCTTCACAAGTTATTATTAGAGAAACGGTGGTATTTTCAGCGCTAAATGTTAAGATATATTAAGGAAAGCATGCTGCATGTTTTGTCAGAATCTGTATTCAAAAATTAATTCACATTCCGTTGATGAAATCCATCTGATTCATAGAGGATAGTGGGGGGGGGGGGGATAAAAAAGAAGGGGCTGGGGCTAATTGAGAGGAATTTCCGAAAATCAAACGAGAAAGGGGTTCAAATAAAATGCTTCTTCTGGCCTCAAAGAAAGCCAAGATATGGAATCAAAGAAGTCAGAGAGAAAAGAGAGTATCAGGGTTGTATCAGGGACTTCTGACAATGACACTCCCACCCCCATCTCGAAGCCGATACCAGTGGACCAGCTGCTACCGGCCAGAAGACCCTGAAATGACCATCGACGATAAGAAAACTGGTAATGAGAGATTCCCACCCTACCATCTACCCACCCCCTCTTTCTTTTATTTACCCATCGTTCAATACAACAGACGCCAAAGATACTAGATTCATAAGTCTCGAAATGAGAAGAAGTCAATTACTATTCGGTATTTATTTGTAGATAAGTATTAAAACGAGGTCTATAATCTAAAAACATAACATCAATTTAATCTAGTTTATTCAAAATTATAAATCATTCAAAATACTTTATGATAATTCATTCACAAATTTTAAAAATGACAATTTTTTTTTCGCCCAAAAATTTTCACATGAACAATACACTATAACCTAGTTTATCCAGCCCTCGTTGATCCGGATCTCCGGATAATCCGGATAAGATTTGTAGACTTTTTTTTTTTATTATTTAATGTTGACATAGATAATAATTTTTAACTATCATTCAAGAACTTATACTATTAGTACATTCGTTTTTTATTTTAACTAAATGTACAGTTCCTGCATAGATTGTATAATAAATTATGGTAATACAATGCTTTTTGTGAGTTTAAGAAAGCTTTACTAGAGTAGTTTTGTTACAAAACATAGTTTTTTATCGTAATGAACGGTAAGTCTGCTTATTTAAGGATTTGTTTTGCTTATTACCCATATTTCCCGGATTATCCGGATTTCCGATTTTCCGGATTGCCTTTGGTCCCAGTTAGTCCGGATAAGCGAGGTTGTCGAGTACTTTAGTCCTTATTTTAGGAGTAACTACAAATCAAGGTTACCACGCTCAAATTTTAAGAATTTAAGGTTTTAATTATAGGTTTTACAGTATATATTTATTTATTTTAGCAATGCTTTAGGTAAAGATTTAATATTGATTATTTAAGACAATGAACTATTAACAGAAATCCATTGTTTAGATTCCAATGCTTTTCAATGGGAATTTTTGTTTCTTTCTCATGCTAATTTCTCTACAAGAACCCATTTGGAAAAGATTTCAAATCTAAAAGTTACTTCTCTCTGGTCCATCAATTTGCAAACCAAGTTTCAGGAAGCTCCCTTCGGCGTTTCTAAGCACGTATGGACTGATTCATTTTTAGGAGCCTCATTATCCTACAGAAATTAGATACGAAAACAGTAGAAACTCGGTAAGATATTCACATATTTTTTTTTTTTTGTCTATAACTGAGTGAAAAAACACTTTTTTTCCTTATCAACAAATTCTTGTTTCTTTGTTTAAATATGACCTCCTTCGAAGTAAGGAGAATTTTCTTTTTACGATTTTCGGTGAACGTAAACGAAACTTCGTAAAAACGGAAAAAAAGAAAATTTACAGTCTTCTTCTCTGACGGCTTGCGAATAAAAAGAAAAACAAAAATTTGGAAAAAGAAACTAAAACTCTTGAAGAGGTGGAAAGTTAAATTCAAAAAATAAAGTTATTCCAAAGAAACCCAAAGACTGTTTCTACGGGGGCGTAGCCACACAGTACCTAAGAAGCAGTGTCAGATATTTCGTAAAACTAAGAATAAACACTGAAATAATAGGCTTTTCCAATTGGAAGGAATCCTAGTAAAAAAAATTTTTTTTAAGATTATTATCCTGTTTTTCTATTATTCCAACAATAAGTTGAGACTCGCAAAATATAGATGCATTACAGACGGTTTCCTACTTATGTAGTTAACACGTTCCGCAACCGTTAACCGCAAATCAGTTTTACGTATGTTGGATTTCACACAATGCTGATAATACAGTATTAATATGTCTGCTGTTTTGTTAACAAACAGACATCTGATGTGGTTTCGTGATGGTTGACGATCGGCGCTGGGCAAGTTTTCTCTGGGTTCTCCCGTTTACCCTGCACTTCTCCCACCATTCTTTCTCAGTCTTTCTCTCCGTTTATCCTTAATTCCGCGGGATAACACAATAGACCAACGGTTGCGGTGCTCGGCTTCCTTGCCACCCACATTCCCCTCATAACATAACAGACAGACATATTAAATGAAAGATAAATATTCCACCTCTACTTTCAGCAGAAATTTAGTTTTAAAAAATTCACTTCGACACAGACAGTCCTACACTGAACCCAAAAACTGGTAGTATTACTTTTTTTTTTGCTCAACTATATTAACTGGCTTCACGTGTGTTGAGTAGGCGATTTCCGTAAATTTTATATCCATCTCAGAAAATTTCTTACGTAAGTGCGGATGTCCGCAAGTCGTTTGTACGTATGTCGAGAGCCGTGAAATACATATTTCTTATACATATTCGCAAATATACGCAAATCTATTTATTTGACATCTGTGTACATGGGTTCGTGTGTGTATGTGGTTTCCCCGCCTCCAAAAACTTTTCTAGTTCTGGATGGGATCTTCTTGAAACTTGGTATGCCTATTCGAGAACTAGAGACGAGTTAACTGTTTATATTTGAAACCTTTGCCAAATGGGTCGCTTCACCTCGGGAACTCTTCCAAATAAAGTTAGATATCGCTGTCTCTCAAATATGCATAACAAGTTTCAAGGCGATCCATACAGCAAAAAATATTAGTTTATTGAAAAATAGTCTAATAAATAAATAAATAAATAAATAAATAAATAAATAAATAAATACTTTAACAATAAATGAATATCTTTTCCGTGACTTAAGTCCAAAGTTTGAAACATTTTCAGAAAACATTGCCTGGAAATTGTTTACAAACATGTTTTTTTTTTCCTTTTTGTTTTTGAAGATGTTTCGACATTGTTTGGAAATTCTTTTGTAAATAGTTTGCAAACAATTTGCCATCAACTCAGAAACACTATACAAACAAATTCTTGTTTTTTCGAGGAAAAAAAAAAATATTTCTTTGTTTTTCATTGGAAATTGATAAACAGGAAACAAAATTTCCATGTCTGGATGTGTTTGCAAACACAGTCTGTAAAACATTTCCCTCTCCTGGACAGTAGTCATTCTTCCTTGGCAAATACTGTGTCAACGTCTCTGCTCATTTCTCCTTTATTTTTATCTATTCATTTTGTTTTAATTGAATCCAGTTTTCTTATATTGATAAGTAGACGCAGGAGAAGACCCTACAGCTCATTGAGGAGTTCAGTCTCATAGAATACTTTGGGACATTACTTATTCGGAGTACAAAAATAGGATTAAGTAGTACGATGCTTTGAAGAAAATCGCCGACATATTTTCTCTCAGCCAACAAGAAGTTGAAAAGATTGACAAGAAGTTGAAGGCTCTCCGTGTCCAGTTTCGTAATCGGAAGAAAAATGGTGCTTCTCCCAAGAAAGTGGAGGTGGTTTGGATACGAGCCATTACTGTTTTTGCAGAGTTCACAAGAATCTCGGGGAAGCAGAAGTACTAACCCTTCAAATAATCATGAAACTGAGATAGTTGTATTTTTTTTTTTTCAATTTTATCCTTTTAAAGTATATTTTATTACTATTAAAAAAATTACTACTTTTAAAGAAGCACAAGCTATTAAAACATCGTCCTCGGTAAACATCTTGACTACGACTGGCAGGTCTGAACGCAAAAATCTTAAAAACATGTTTCTATAACATTGTTTTTCAAAGAAGGTTTCCAGTTTTTTCGAATGATTTGGAAACTGTTTTTCGAACAGTTTGCAAACAATTTCCAGAAACATGTTTCCAAGTGTGAACTAAGCTTTACAAGTCAAGATTGTAAGCTAAAAAAGTTATTTCGCAAATCAAACTTTCAGTTCAGTATTCTTCAAAAATTATTTTTTAAAAAAATGAAATTTTAGTGAAAATATTTTTAATCAATAGTAATGCAGCGTTGAAATGAAAGGGGTTGATGGGGTGGTAGGTCCCGGAGTTGCTTTCTTATAGAATTCCTTTGCTGTCATGAGCAGAAACAAGTCGGGGGTTCAATTTCCTAGGCCTCCGAGCGGGCGATAGTTGCTCTCCCGATATGTAACGGACCTATTAGGCCCTAGTATATTTTTCCCGATGGAGAGAGACGGTATTATTGCCGGCGAGCCAATATCGGGGGCTGCAGCGCGTTAACCCCTCGCCTGTCCCCCCTACCCCCTTTCCGAAAAGACAAAGGGGGTCTCGGGGCTATTTACATCGGCTTCGATTTATCGCTGGAGTATAAACGCGCCCCGGTTGCGCGTGCAAGCGAGACCTACCCGTCGAGGCAAAGAGGCCAATTCCGGACACGTGTCGGAGCGACCGGACTTCGAAAAAGGGCCCTTATTTCCGCGAATGCAGTTTTGATTTGGTGATGGGATGGGGGGGGGGGGGCGGTCGGAATGCCCAGGAAAGGAAGAGGGCAGTGGTTTTTCTAATCAAGGGAGATGGGGGTCAGAAAAGAAGGCAATGACTGGAACGCGGCAGACAAATGCTTCCCAGCGTGCGAGACATCCTGAATAGCAGAACGGACTTGATATGAAAAGGCAGTAGCGGACGGACCTTCGTATTTAAGACACAAAAAGAATTCAATATTCAATAAAAGAAAAGAAAAATATCATCGAAAAAGATTTGTTTTATCCTGTTTTATTCTATTCTTGGCAAAATAAAACAGGCCTTACTCAATTTCGGCCTTTTTTAGGTCACTTTCCAATAAGAAAAATGAGACTCAAAAACAAAGTGACGTTTAGGGCTCTGTCACATCACTGTGTATGAGACCCCTAACCGCTGGATGGATCTTCTTGGAACTTGGTATGCATATTCGAGGACTAGGAACGATCTAAATGTTATATTTGAAATGTTTTCCAAATGGGACCTAGTCGAGGAAAAAAGCCGAAATGGTGACAATGAAATTCCCGTAAAAAAGCATTGGAATCTAAACAATGGATTTCTATTCTATTCCTGTTAATATCTCATTGTCTTAAAACATTGAATATTAAACCCTTTTAGCTAATAGATTGTGCGTGGTTTGATACAATTCAAATCACAATTAAATATGTCTAGTGCAAAATTCAAGTTTAATAATGAGGATTTAATTCTTTTTATCACGCTTTTATTAACTCACTGCCTGGTTTCCGGTTAAAATCTTGTAATCAGTTTTTAAGTCACTTCCCATCGGTCAGTCATCCAGAAATTTTGCACACTTGCTTATATCTGATGACAATACAATAATATACTGTTGTATTAATATATTTTATAATAATACAGGGTGTCTACTGAATCTCAAACAAAAAATTTAAGGACAATTCCCGTACATTTAAGGACATTTTCACAAAAAATTCTGTTCAACCAAAAAAAAAAAAAAAAAAAATCCTAAAAATTTAAGGACATAGTCTGATTTTCCCGTACATTTCACGTCAACCCAAATTTCCCGAACAATTCCCGGTTTTCCCGGATTTC
Source organism: Thereuonema tuberculata (assembly GCA_023159025.1). Taxonomy (NCBI): domain Eukaryota; kingdom Metazoa; phylum Arthropoda; class Chilopoda; order Scutigeromorpha; family Scutigeridae; genus Thereuonema; species Thereuonema tuberculata. The sequence continues at coordinate 41,267,538 of JAFIDM010008419.1, read as the reverse complement.
CCGGTTGGTAGACACCCTGTAATATGGTCCGCCAAGGCAACAAGTCCTTCCGTGCATCGTTAATACCGACACCAGCCGCTAGGCGGCGCATATTTGTGTGTATATATACGAGTTTACAACTACTTCTGAATAATATATACGTAATTCACATATATTTTAATCATAATATGTATATTATGTCTTAATAGCAATCATGGCTTTTAAAAGTTTTTTAACATTAATTATTTTGTTATTTACTTATTAAAAAAAAAGAAATATGGAAACTTTTTTACTGTTTGTTTTAAATAGATATTAAAATTAGAATTGGAATATAGGCTTTGTCGATTTTTATGACTTTAAAAAAAACAAATTAATATTAAAAAAAAAAAAAAAAAAAAACGATTTAAGGAAAGTAGGTCTTATATTCTTTAAACTTTAATGTTCTACTAAGATCTTCTTAATTGTTTCCGCGGGCGAAGAACGCTTTTTATCTCGTTTTAAAATACACCAGATAAATCTAAGACTGCGTGGCTTGGCAACCAGAGCGAGTGTCTCCATTGTCCAGGGAGATTGTGTATATTATTATTATTCTTTCCTTGAAGAAGACAAATGAGCAACAGCCCTCCTGACTTTAATGGCTGGTGCTGAGGGCCAAAACCAAGAGACAAGAGGGTGGGCACTCACTCTTAAATCAAGAGCCCTTACGTGTTTGTACAGATGGACCTCAAAAAGATGTCAACGACAGGTCACGACATCCAGAGCACCTCGTTGGAACTCTCTCTTTTACCGAGGTTCAATTCCCAAAAATCAAATGAATGAAAATCCAACCGTTTCATTCGTCATAATAGACCACTAGGTTGTTGTTTGTTTTTTTTTTTAAAGGAAGCTTCTAACATCTTGGAAGTAATCAAAACGAGTGTCAATAAATTTTTTGACCCTGTTACTGTGAAGATTGTCATAAAATTAACCAAAAGGGATGTTTACTAAGAACGAATTTAAAAGTACAGTATAATAAAATTTCGTATTTTTTTTTTTAATCCTACATTCTAATTGCAATGAGAGATTCTTCAAATTAGTCTGCCTTCGTGCTTTCTTTAACTATCATAACTTTTGAGACCGTTGTAACGATGTTCTCGAAACTTAATATGCCTATTCAATGAAAATTTAAAAAAAAAAACAAAAAAAAACAACATTTTTTTTTTTTTTTTTTAAGATCTTTACAAATTATAACGAGGAAATTTCAAATACGTTTGTTCTTCGATGTTAATTACAAAAAAAAAAAAAAAAATAAATAAATAATAATAATAATTATTTCTGAATTAAAAAAGATAGATGACAGAGGGCTGAGTGGACCTCCGGACTCCTCTGAAGGTAGGGGTTGGGGGATGAATCCCATTTCCTTTGAAAAGAAGTTTAAGCTACTCTTATCTAGCCCTAAGACCAAACGCATTGTCACTTTAAAGATTTTAAACCATAAACAAATAACAAATGTACAGGGTTTTTTTTTTTTCCAACGGTGATTATAAAAAGCCTAATTTTACACCTTTACTTCAGAATTTTTTTTTATTTCCTTATTAGAAAAACACAAGTCCAATCCAGTTAGGAGCAATTACTTCCTATCAATACGGCTTTGTTTATTCACATTATGAGAATAATTTTTCATTATTATTTACTATAATTATTTTTTTTATGTTAATTTGACGTTTTTGTTCTCAAACCTTTGTTATTTCCTTTATACTACTAACGATCGGTTTCTTCAAATAGTATTAGCTCATCTCGCAACTGTATTGTATTGGATTCAAGTGGACTTAATCCAGGATTAGATTATGACGTTTTGCAAAAACCAGTCAACCACACTATTTGGAGTTAAGAAGAGTTCGTGGATATGAACTTAATACTACTATTAACAGGAATACGGTAAAACATTAATTATACGTGTTAATTGGGGGCCTGAATAAGCACGGTTAATTCCAAAAGTTAGAAAAATAAAGAATACAGCAGGGTTTAGAATTTAGATAGAAATTAAGATCGTGTATGTTTAATTATTTCAGATCTTAAGATATTAAGTAATAAGTGTTAAAAATAAGAAATGTGGTTTTTGACTTAATATTTACGTAGCTTCAAGGTCAGATTTCAGTTGAACTAAACAATCCCTTCACACAAACATTTAAACACACACACAAAACAACTTTTCACCACGGGAAAAATCCCGCTAATTCGTTTTCAAGTATCCTTTCTGTATTTCTTCAGAAATTGACCGCAAGGAACAAGGGTTACAAGTGAAATCTGAATTCAGTTGAATGAGATGAACCGATCTAAGACGACCGAAGACCCTCCAATCGACTGTGAAGAATTCTCAGATATGAATAATACATCTGCAAGGCTGGTAATTTGAAGTAATTATTGCTTTCCTTTATTCCGTTATCATTTTCCGATGTATTCTTCCGCTGACCTTACAGGAAATGATCAAAGGGGGCCAAATAGAAAGAGCGGGAAAAGAGCAAAGAGTCGAATTCTAAACACGATAAGATTAGACAGACAATGGAAATGAGATTGGATTTAATCTATTTTTCAGCTGAACCTCGATAATCCGAACTAATTGGTTGGTGAATTACTTGGGTTAGTGAAGTAATTCGAATAATCAAACATTTACGACAGTAACCAGGTTACAATTAGGCCTACAAGTACTATAACTATTCTTATATTATTATTGTATTTCGCAATTTGCAGTATTATCATAAAATAACTGATTCATGAAATTATTTTTAACTCTATGAAAGATTAAAACTACATAGTAGATATCTTCGAGTAAAATAATCGAATGCACTAAGAGGCAGGAGCAAACTTGTATGATTTGTTATTTTTATTACAAATTCCTTTTATTCTTATTGACCAAACTGTTTCAATTTATCCGTTAAAAACTTTTCAATCAATTTCAAGTCGTCAGAAATTCGATATTTATTAGTTCGTCTTTTCGACTTGATTCGAATCAATCAAACCAATAGTTATCGAAACACGTGATTATTAAATGACCAATTAGAATCTCTGTACAAACACTTTGTGTTGATTAGAAATAAAGTCACTTTCCAGACAGTATTTCAGATAATCAGGGAACCTACAAATAAATACTGAACTTTTGGCGGGCGGCGGTTGGTTGGATAACCGACAGATCGGATAATCTACTGTACTTCACACTAATTTTTCGGTATTAAATTATTTAACGACTTACATTAAGCTTTACTGAATATTAAACTTTTGCAGTTTGCATTCCGTAAAATATTACCGATCTACAATCCGGAAAAACCCGGACATCCGTAATTTTGAAAAACGAGGAGTTAAAAATCATTTTTAGCGTTATTCGCGAAAAATAATGACGAATTAAATATATAATAAAACTTATTAACATACTAATAATATTTTCTGTTAACATACAGCAACTATTTATCTGTACATGCTACTTTTAAGCACTGGAACCCAAACCGGAAACCATATAAAATCGGAATTCCACATACTGTAATATTTAATATTGGTGATTCTGTACTTTTATATGTTTTCCGTAGATAAATATACAGTTCGAGCAGTTATTACAGTGGCTGTTTGTCGAAAATAAAACGGGAACATATACCAAATTCTAGATAAACCAAATCTTCCGAAATATGCAAGGAATTAAAAATCAAATGGATTCTAAGAATTCTAATCTAACTTCTACGAGTTTTAATAAAAGTAAGATAGAATATTGCCATGCGATTCAGTTCTTACGATTTCATTAATTTTTTTTAACTTTTTTTCCACTAAAGTGATATTAAATAATTGACAGGCTGTAACTAAACACGATATGATGGCCAAACTTGTTAAATGACAAGTTTCATCCAAATCTGTTTCATTTACTTAAGAATTTCCGACTTTAAAGACGTATTTTTCTACGGTCGACTGGATTTGGCTGGTGTTAATTAAGTTACTGGAGAACGACAACAACAAAAAAAGTTTTAACAATTGACTTCCGGTCTTAAAATTCAAGATTCAAAATGTTCTAACAAATTGGACAATGTCCTGAGAGTTATTTACGACGCTCCAATGTTGACTGTTCGGCATTTGACTGAATATCTGAGGCTCGTAATGGTTTTACCACACACACACAACACCAATAACAATTGTATGGTAGTAATTTTAAACGCCTATTTTAAAAGCTTTACGGGGTTCCCGAAATACCGAATTCCGGCATTGTTGTGGATCGGCATTAGATCGTTTCGGGTATTTCTAAAAATTGACGAAGTGAAAAGACTTGTTTTAGACTCTTTTATAACTAACAAGATGTACTTTTGTTTTCTACTTCGAATGCCTGTCAACTAAAATTTTAACATCCACAAAAGTTTCAATGAAAATTACAAACTTCCAAGATTTAATACAACAAAATTGGACGGAAAGGGCATTTTTGTTTGTACAACAGATACTTTCGTTGGCCCTTTGCTTTTCAGTGAATTATTTTTATTTTTATCAACGAAGTAGGAATCCTTGTAGAAAAATTAGCGCGAAAAAGCGACAAAAAATCCCATAGAAAAGCATTGGAATCTAAACAATGGATTTCTATCCTATTTCTATTAATATTTTATTATTTTAAACAATGAATAACGTAAGGATATATTTATTTCTGATTTTATTTGTTTTAATCTTTATGAATTTTTGTGTGCTCCAATATTTTTCCGTTTCTCATTTATTTCAAATGCAATTCTTTTTCCGTTCCTTGTTTATTTTCTAATTTAATTGATTAAACCTGTTTAACTGTCTCATCATTTAAATTTCTCCCTCCCCTGATTTGTTAATCCCGCCACCAATCAATTATTATTCTCTTGTTAAATTTAAATTGCTTCAATCATCATTTAATCTTTTGTTTGTAATTGTTTATTTAAACCTGTGTTTTGTAAATAAATCAGATCTTGTTTTGTCAGCCATTGACTCCGCTCTGCCTGTCACATCCCGTGACAATAATGAACAAAACATATTTCTTTTTAGTTAAACCAATGCGTGCGGATTGACATTCTTCATTGTTTAAAGTTAATGCTATCGAAGAAACTTCTTATTTGAATATTTGAAGAAATAAATAAAAACTAACCGAAAACACTTAATTACATTTTAAAATTTAAAACTTATTTTTTTAAAGATACATATCACAATATTTTTGTTTATATGAGAAAAAAAATTCCGATCAGTGTACACCAAAAGAATAAAGCAGTATCTACAAGCGTCAAGTATTCAGAATTAAGTATAAATACGCTGTGTTATTTCGTAAACAATTAGAGTACCGGTATTAATATTTATTATTTTTACAAAATAACAATATCTTGTTACGATGTTACTTATTGCTACCGTAACGTTTCCTTTTAAAATAAAGGATTGAATAAAAGATGAACAAATGACATTTATTTCCACGAACGTAGCGCTTTATGTCTATAATTGCTTAAACAAATCTTACAACTTATTAGATTTCCATGCACCATTGTTAGATTGTTTTCTAGATATTAGATCACTGTATAACAATGGGTTTTAATTATCTCTAGTTAAACTGACCTAATAGAAAAAAAGCATCCGTCATTGTTAACCAATGCTCTACGGAAATCTGAAACGGCCTACTAAAACAAAAACAAACAAAAAAACAAAAACCTTGAAATTATTGTTATTTATCGATATATTAGCTCAAAAAAATTGAGCTAATAAAAAAATCTCAATGATTAGTTTAATATTTTAATTATGGCTTCCATTTAAAAATGACTATACAAACACTAAATATTCGTTCAAATTTTTATGTTACAGTTCATTCTAAATCATGATAATTTGTCTTCATAAAAGTTTCTTATAGATATGGTCTGAACTGGTGGTATTGTGTTCCAATATTAAGATTCAATTGAATGATTAAAATATACAGTCTGAGAGTTTATATACAACTATTTTTAACTGCTGTATTATATCTAGACAATCTCACGGAACACTGACCTAACTGATATAACACTTTTATCTGAAGTTTTGTGAATCAGTTTGGTGTGAATCTCGCACCATTTTGAAAAGGACTACATAATTTCAATAGTTCGATTTGCGGCCGTCAATTTTTCACCGAAGTGATCTCAGCGTCCAACAGTATTTCAATCTGCGCCTCTCACGAGAAGAAAGAATGCCCTTGCTAGGCGTTCTTCGAGAAGAAGAAGAAACAATTGGGCCCCACTCTCTTCTGACATGTGATATCGTGATCCCAGCGTCAGATAAGCCAGTGTTTACCACTCCCAGCTCTAGCGAGTACAAGAAAGAGAGAGAAAAAAAATGGAAGTCCGTTTGCCCAGACAAACACACACATACCATTCGCCTATCACAAACTAGTGTTCCGTCACTTGTCGTATTTCCTAACACCGACCGAGAAACTCAAATAAACCAAACGAAAAATGGGTTGTACCAATCGTAAAACTTTATTCACATCTCTCTCTCGGGTGTTATTTTCTTTCTGAGGTTTAGAAAATTAAGGGAAAAAAAAAAAAAAAAAACCTTGCCTGAGGGAAAAGTTAGAAGCTAGGGCTGAGAATCACTGACAAAGCCAGTTTAATTTTTTTTTTTGGTTTTAATTAATAAAGTAATCAAGCTTTAGATGCATTAACATAAAATTAAAGGCACATTTTCCTCCATTTTTAAATTTATGATTAAAAAAAACAGTTGAAGGGGAAAAATAAAGGAAATATTATGGGAAAAACTACAATGGCTATAACCAAAAGACAATTGGTCTAAAACTAAAGCATATTATACTCTAAAAATATTATTTAAATAGGTGCGTTCCATTTTTTTTTTTTTTAGAAACTTTAGATTTTAACTAATGTACAGGCCTGCACAGTTTTTTCGATTTTCACAGTGTAAAGAAACCTTGCTTAGAAATTGAAGTATCCCAAGCTAAGGACTTAATATTTAAACCTAAATGCATATGCAATTTCCTTACATATAGTGTTTGTCATTACAGTTCTAGATATCTTTGCAAATGTACAATACCTTATTTCTAGTTAGAGATGTGTGACGTTTATATATTTTCCTTTTTCAAACCTAATCAACAAGTTAACTTTATACAAATTTACTAATTTGTTTCCAGAATTTGACAATATTCTTAATTAAGAATGTTCGGCAGGAAAACTATACATTCAGGATAAATTTGTTTCAAAAATTTTACGTTAGGCTTGTAACGTTGTTATTTTATATATTTTTTCAGGACGAAAAGTGGCTTCGAATTCTTAACATGTTTTTATTTTTACCAATTAAAGGAATTTTGTATTAATAACCCCAAAAAAGTTTAAATACAGAATCTTATTTCATACATTCTAAATCCGCCATTTTTATTTTAGATTGATTTATAGCCCGCTAGATGGCAACCTATTTACTTCCGGTTTTCAGTATTCCCACGTGATATTTTCAAATTACAGTTTATATTTTACGATAAACGAAAGTTTTTTAAAACAGTTTTAAGTTTAATAAAAATGGTTATTTCACAAAAAAAAAAAAAAAAAAAAGAAGTAATGAAGAATTTGGTTCCAGTCAATATTATAATAAGAATAAAATTGTGCAAAAGATGTGATAAAAGAACAATAATTTGAAACAATTAGAAGTAGAGCAAGAAATGTGATTCACTTCTACGAAAAATAAAATAAACAGCAAGTAATGAGTTTTATAAAGTACGGTTAATAGTATAGTCTATTAGTTTTATAATGTTCTTACTTAAACACTACTTAACACAAAAATTATTAAAGTAAATAAAATAATAATAAATATTGTATTGACAAAATTAAGAATTTAGTTAATATTAATCAAGACTTCAAAAGAAATTAATAAGGAAGCTCTAAAATTTAACAATCACTTGTTACATCGTAGGCCGTACTATAACATTTTGTAAACAGAGCTAGAGTAAGATGATTAGATCATCTCAATTATTCATTAGCAAATTAAGAAATTCGTACATGTCACAAATAAGATAAGAATTTCTAAGAAAAACAGAAAACTTAAAGGCAACAGAGGGAAGTCGAAATTAGCTGAAATTTATCTTTTAAAAGATTTTATTTAATCTCATGAAATATGGCAAGGTTTCAGTCAATACCTTTAAGATATACTGAAGAATATATAAGGATTCTAAATCAACATTTAAAGTAATGAGAATCAATAGACTACATTACATTAACATATTTCAAGTGCATAAATAAAAATCTGTATATCCTACTTTAATTTAATACAATTTTTAATAAACACTGAATAACCCATAAAAAATTCAGTAATTTTTTAAATAAATACTACTAATTGTTTTAAACATAGCTAACTATTTTCAGAAAGTTATTAATAATCTTAAGTTATTCTAGATCAAAGTTATTTGAATTTCAAATTTTTTTTAATAGATTATCGATGCATATATGTCGAATTCAAATTCATGCCATTATAAAATTTTACCCAATATAAAACTAAGAAAAAAGTATCTTTGTGATATTCGGTTTCACATGCAAATTGTCTACATACAACATATATACATTTTTTTGATTTCCCCACGTTTCGATTAACCAATTTTACCCCTTCCCTCTGCCCTGTCTTCCCACTCCCATCGCGGTTAAACTTATAAGCATTTGATTCTATTATGAATGCCCCACCGTCGGGACGCAACGATTTATTGCTCCCGAGGTGTCAGGCTCACTTACCGCTGGGAAGAGGCTCTTGGCGGGGACGTACATAATAGGCTTATAATAGGAGTATGTACAGAACATGCTGAACCCCGATGTTATCACAGCACAATTGGAAATGAAAAGTAGTCACAAACAGTTCTTCTTCACAAACTTTCTTTTTTTTTTTTTTTTTTAGTTTTGGTGAAGTGTAAGCGGGAAGGACGCTTGACACATTGTCATTCGAGTTAGGCCTAACCGTTTGCTTTCACGGATATCCTGACAGATCACGTGCTGTCCAAACTTTTGTTGTTGGTGATGATTATTATTTTATACTTTTGTTTTCTGTGTATGTGTAATTTCTTTTTTTTTTTACAGTATCTTTGACTGATTAGAGGATAAGTCTGAAGTCTTATCGTACTTTCTGTTAACGGAACACTAAAAATCCTACGGGCGGCAAGTGTCCTGCAGGACGCTACGGGCAGCTGAGAGCCGAGAGGAGACGTCCGTCGGTCCGCGAAGGGGTTTGGGCTGCGGGGCGATCGGCATGGCGGGCACCGCGCACGGCAGCGGGTCCTTGCAGTTCAGGCGGCGGTTGTCGGCCGGACGCACATGGAACCGAGGGTGGGGTGGGCGAGGATGGCGTCCGCCATGGCCATCAAATTAATTGGGGATCCCGACTCGGGACGATTAGGGGGAGTGGCCTCCTCGACTGGGGAGATCCGACGGGCTGCGCTTGCGCACGGACTGCTTCCGGTCGCGTTGACGGAGTGCGACCAACAAATAAGTGTGTAGGAGGGAGGCGTGAGGAGGACGACAAGAAAGCCGTCCCCGTTCTGTAATACTTTTCCTGGAGAAGCCCCTGTTCACCCCCTTCCCCTCGTCGTCGTACGAGTCTTTTCTTTGCCTTCCACCCCCACCAAGCGCGGCAAAAGGGAGGAGATATGCGCCTTGGGCTCGCGGCCTGCGCGGAGGCGGGGCCCCAAGACGTCAGCCCACCAATGGCAAAGGAGAAGACGACCGCCCTCTCAGCGTGCCAGGCTTAAAATTTCACATAAGTTAAAGCCCGTACATCTGGTGCCAATATGGTGACATAAACCATGGTCACAGACCAAACCATTCCCCGCACGAGGGGGTGCGAAGGATGGCGTGCAACAAACCACCACGACAGGTCCCGCGAACCCCCAATGCTCACCATAAAGCTATGAATAAACAAAGCCACATCCCAAAACAAAAGAGGAGGTAGTGTCCCGAAAAAAAAGAAAAGAAAAAGACAACAAAGCCGTTGTTGTTCGGTGGTAATCATCTCGAACTCGAAAACCAGAAGTACAACACGGCCCATTGCCAGCCACCAAATTGTCCTCTAACATGACAACTCATCAGGCCGCCCAAAAGTCCGAGAGAAGAAACTATCTTCCCGGGACGATACATTTCGATAAATTCTTTCTTGACCGTGATTGTACAATCAAACAATGAAGCCCCAGTTATTATGAATTAAAAAAAAAAAAAAAAAAAATATTTCGACTTGTCCTACATATCAAAACTTCTCTACATTAGCTATTAAATTCTCACAAACACTTCACTCCTACAAATTATATTTACTTCTCAAAACGCGTCCACTTTTTAAGCCTAACTTCCGTTTTATGCCTTAGTTTCGTAACGAATAAACATTAATGCAGATTTTTTGTAAAATTAATAAAACTTCTTATTAAATTAACAATCCAGGATTAAGTTCTTAATCACTTTCAATTTTGATTTAGGAAATGGATGCTTACTTTGAATTTATATTTCAAAACGTTTTTGCATTTTTTTTTTTCAAAATTATGTAATAAGATACTATTAAGTTGTGATCAATCTTTTGATATCTTCAATAAAAATTCTAATTAATTTTAAAGGATTTGAATTTTCTAAAATTCTTCCACTACTATTACAAATTAATATCAACTTATACGATAATTTAACAAAAGAATTGGAGACTTGAATAAAAGTAAATAAACTGACATTCTCACATGTTCTGATCGTTACATAGGAGAATATTGGAGACCACTGAAAGATTGAGTAGGTGAACACAACTTTTTGAATTCATTCAATAAACCGTTAAGTACTTTTTAAGTCTGTCAAAAACGCTTTGTTGAACGAATATTATATCAAACAATAAAATAATGTTATATCTTTACATTAAACCTAATTTCTCGTTTAAGAATATAATATAGTGGAATCATTGTATCACTGAAATTTAGTGCTAAATAATACTAAATTATGTGTATTTCTATTTAAAAAGTAAATAAAAAAAAAGACCTTTACAAAATCTTTTAGGAAAACAAAACATTCACGAATTTTGTTATAAGAATTCTCGATCTTTCTGCATCGTGAAACAACTTAAGAAAGACATTTCGTTAGTAGTTCATGTAAAAATGGGGGAGCGGGAAGTTTTACACTTACTTATGGTTTTTTTTTTATGAGGTGACTAAGACCTCTCGACACAGACAGACGGTCACGCGAGCGATGGCTCCCCTCACCTTCTGCTTTCATTTAGTCACTGAAGAAATATTCCGAATTCCCGTTCATTAGCACTCCCTTCGTCCACAACTGAACTGAGACAAGTCACTTTGAAACAGAACAACAAAGGCTTGATTCACACAAATATCTCTGCAGTTAAAATACCGGTTTGATTTAAACTCTACTGATCTTGTCTTGTTTTTAATGCGAATTTAATACGTGAGCTGATAAGAGACAGGCACGTAGAGAGACCTCTTTGTTTGTCCACATTCACGACTCCTAAATTTCACTAAATTATTTAGAAGTAGGAAACACAGATAAGCTGCTTCAACCATTTCACATCAAACAAAAACAGAGAAAAAAAAATATAAACCCAAAAATATAGTGAAATTTAATTTGTATATCGTATTTAATAACACTATATTTTAAATTACAACGTACAAAGCTAGAAAACCTCCTTGATGGGTTTTCAAATTTTGATAATAAGCCTTTGGACCCTAACATCTAGATCCAACAGATCTCAAAATGAAGATGGATCTTGCTTTTTGAGCTTTTCTTTTTATATAGGCGAAGGGCAGACGTAATTCGAATAAGAAAATTGTACTTTTTTTTTTGCTTGTTTATTGATTTAAACTATTTCGTATAAAGTGTGTTTCGAACGCTGTGTTCAGCTTTTGGACGTTGCGTTGGCTTCTTTGCTTACGGAACCTTTAGAGATCTTTTAACATTGTTCCGTTGACGTGACGTAAACACCACTAAAAAACATAAAAATAAAGAACAACGGGTAAGTAAATACTAGGTGCCATCCTAGAACAGCTGTTTCACTCTCTTTAGCGATCATCAGCTAGAAGCAGTCACCAGTAAATAGCGAGGCTGTTATGAATTGAGGCTGTTATGAATGATCATCGGAATCGCAATGACGCCTCAAGTAAAAAAACAAAATATAAAGAATTTTAGATGATCAAAAAGATTCTTTTTTTTTGTCGTCATCATATCAGGAGTCCAAGATTAAATGAACTAACATTAAAACAGCATACGTTCATCTGTTCTTTAATTAAAATTTATAAATTAGTCATTTTTACGTATGCAGTATTATAAAATTAAATATGTAGCACTTATAATTCCTTATTGTTTACTGAAATTGAATTTATTTAATTTCAAAAATAGCTAATATTTCGAGATATGATTAAAAATATATATAATGATAAAATTTAAAAAAATTCTAAATAGTGACTCATTATGTAAACAACCTCTTAACAGAAATCAAAGAAATTTTTTCTGAACTCTTACAGGCCTAAAATAAAATAAAAAAATCGGACTGCAGTTTTCAGTTATTACAGTTTTTATTTTTTTTATAAAATAAACAAAGGCAATACTAAAAGAATTCCCAAATCAGCATTTTTTAATTATTTTTTTTTTTTATCAACAGTGTCCAGATTGTTTAAACAACACAACTAAACATGAGTCTGTACTGAAAACTTGACTGGTTAGAAATTAAATAAAACGAATTTCAATTATCACGGATTAATAATAACAAGAAATTGTAATTTCTACATATTTACCGCTTTCGTATTTAGAATTTCAGATTTTTATCAGCATTAGTAAAAAAGATATGATGATTTGAAATAATCCTAATGATGACTTGAAACAACTTTGATCCCGGGATAGATCATAGCTATTTTGACTATAACGGAATTAGCTGTAATGACTTCCGTCTATAATAAGGATACATAAGGATTTATGTAGGAGTAACGGTTACAATATCTAGTCACAGATAATATATTTACGAACACTACACTAATTTGTACTGCTTTTCATGCATATTTGTTGTCTGAAATTTCCTCCTAGGAAAGAAGAAAAACTTATAATTCTGCAATGGAGAATTCAACGCATGCCGTAGATCTCTGAGGAGGGTATGTTCAGTAATTCAAACAGCGTTCGTAACGGAATCAAAGACAATCAACTACGTTTGAATGTAAATAAACAAACAGTAAAATTACACGTATTTACGATTCAACAAATAGAAGAATGGGGACAAAACCTTTCGAGTCAAGAGGGGGGGGGGGGGTCTTCGGTTTTGAGACTGAGTGGCTCAATTACATGCGACTAGACAAGAGGATGTAGAGATACACTTTACATTCGCGATTGCCACTGGATTTAGAGATTCTCTCTTTAATCCAATAAGTTTGAGGAAGTTTTTATGTAAAGCTGCTTCTCTGTATCAAAATTTAGGCATCAGGACCACAATTTTCCGATTTTTATTTCTACAGAAACAGCTCATTTTCTTGACCAAAATCAAATTTCTTTTAAGTTATGTGGGTAATATTTTCTTCACTTTTATCTTAAATCTAAAAACCTCCAATTGACAAGGGAGCCACATAAGGTCTCCGAAAGCTCTTGTAATATATTTTTAGATTTTATTATATTCGAATATTTTTAAATGAAGTTTTTTGTGTTGTTGATTTTTCATTTAATCTAAGCGTACCTTTATCTTTAGGTAAGTATTTTAATTATTTCAATCAATGATTACCTTTACCTCCACCTGTTTTTCGTTTTTAGCAAGAGAGGACCAACTTTTTTTCGGATTGAACAATGATTGAAACTTCTTCTGTGAAATGAATTTTTCAGTGTTTATAATTAAAAATGACATCCTGTTCAAATTGTTTGCAAGACTTGAAGAATTCCGTACTTCTTGTACTATGTATTTCGTCGTTCGCTTTTAGGTCGATGTGCCATCGCACTGCGTCCGTTTCAATCTGCCCTGGCGGTGGTGGTTGGGTAGGGATGGGGGCCACAGGAGGGTGGGGGTGGACGGACTGGCCATTCGACCCCACCACTCCTTCCCGCTTAATGAGAAGCACATGTGCCAGGCGGGCTATTCTCATTCTGGCTGAAAGGTTCCGGGCAGACGTTCATCAAAACCTGTGTCCTCGTCATTACGCAGTCAACAATCGAACACCCCTCCAAACATCCTTCGATGAAATTGGGACCCTTCGACCAAAAAAATAGGGGGACTGAAAAGAAACAATTTATTCCTGCATCCCGAACTGGATAAGAATTTTTCCGTAATACACAAGTTCTAGCCTAAAAATAATAATAATAAAACGAATAATAATAAAAGCCGACTCTCTATTACCTGTAGATCAAATTAGTAAACACATGGAGTGGCCACAAAGCAAAGTCAATGGCTATTATAAAATTTAAACATTCTATGATACGCAGTCAATTAGCAAGTAGTGTTGCTGCAGCAAACTTTTGGTCTAAATTCCACTCAAATCAAGAAATCAGATATTTTGATCGGTTCTATCTTTAAAAAAAAATTTCATATACCTAAGGTAAATAGTGCTCTCATTTAAAGTTAAATTGTTCAGTAGTGAAACCTTAAAAAAAAAAAAAAAATCGTTGAATCATATTTGTAGAATAAAAGCATATAATTTATTTATTGATGATATTCAAGAAATAAAGGTAAAATTGGACTGAGAAGTTGATGTTTTTAACATAGGTTGCAATAGACAGAATTCACCGACGACTTCCTGGATTCTCTACGGACTTTGAAAATAAAGCAAACGTCCACGTCATTGCTAACCATCTAATGCAGAAACGTAGAACAAACTATCAATTGATTCAGGGAAACTTTAGTCGTAGTTAAAACAGGCCTTTACATTTCGACTTTATACAACCGAACTTTTACATTTATTGATGCAGCCTTCGGCGATAACTTAGACGAATTGATTCGATTACCGTAAATTCTTGTCTATTTTCCAATTGCCAATGTTGGGTTGAGAAATCTACTTTTGACGATGTCCTGGTTTTCGAAAAATCACCCGAATAAAAGATCCCAGATGGAAACAGTTCGTCGTTCGAAGATCAACTTTCGAAATTTATTGACAGAACTCTCTTTCGACCGATTATCAAAACTGCCCCAAACTGGACAATACCAGAGGGGCCTCAAAAATCAAAACATGACTTTCGAACAGTTTGATTGCCGAATTCATCTTGTGCAGACATCAAAGGTAAACTGGAAAACCTACTGAAATAGGAAGAGACGTAAACTATGGCCTATCGCTACTGTGATATCAACTCACAATTGCAAAATTCGCAATTCCCGAATATCCCATTAAGTAATAGCTGTTTAAAACTAGAAGCAGACTTTCTTTAAAGATGGTTAGATCTTAAAATTTCTTTCTTTTAAATGCCAAAATAACAAAAATGAAACAGCATACATTTATTTGAAAATTAGAATTTCTAATGAATATAAAAATTTTATAAACATATAAAACAAATTTCCCAATTTCATGGAAAAATACAAGTATAAAAATAAGTAAGTACTGTTCGGTTTTGTTTACGAGAGCCTTCAACGCTTTTGCGCATGCGTCAGGTCTCCTTCGATTTCAGCAAAATAGGGGCGAGGAGAAA
Organism: Thereuonema tuberculata; assembly: GCA_023159025.1. NCBI lineage: Eukaryota > Metazoa > Arthropoda > Chilopoda > Scutigeromorpha > Scutigeridae > Thereuonema > Thereuonema tuberculata. Next base: position 41,251,984 of record JAFIDM010008419.1, on the reverse strand, counting down.
CAAAGATGGGATGTTTACTTTTTATAGTGTTAGTTTACTAGTAGCTGCGTTTTATTTCGCTTTTCGGCAAAGAATTATGGAAAGAATAAATACTATTGCAAAAATGCTCCTCCGTTATTTTTTTTTAAAAGCGAAAATGTCCAAAAGAATTTCTTAGGAAAGTGCCCATCTCAGCGTATCACTCCTCTGCGGAGTAAAATCGCCCGGCAGTGTGGTTCTAGCTTTTGAAACGAACAGTAAATAATTTACTTCATTTGTTGGAATCGTAGTGGTGCCTCAAAAGCAAAAATAAACAATAAAAAACTTTACTAAATGAAAAATTAGTGAGAAAATTCATGTGCCAGCAGTGCGCAGGCCTCAGTGATTTTTTTTTTTTTCAATGCATAAAAATTCAATCTGCGCATTGAATTAATAATAAACAACAATGGTGAGGTCAAATTGTTTACCGAGTGATATTCTGGAACAGCTATTTCACGCTATTTGGCGATCATCAGCCAGGAGTAGTCACCAGTAAACAACAAGGTCTCGGTACTGAGGCTAATAGGAGTAATTGTCGGAATCGCGGTGGTGCCTCAAAAGCAAAAATAACTTATGCAAAATTTAGTTCGTTCCTAGTACTTGAATATGCATACCAAGTTTCAAAAAGACCCATCAAGCGGTTCAAAAATTATTAGGGATACACACACAGACAGACCGACTGATCTGATGGGCTTCAATTCCCAATGGGGTTGAAAAATACATATATTTGAGTTAAAAAAAGTGTGATGTGAAAAATTCAATGTCCGTAAAAGGTAATGATTTCATGATGGAGACAGTGACCCCTCAATAACTAAAAGTAAGAAAATAAAAACCAGAACAAAACGTGGAATCCAAATCCTTGGGTAGCACTCAGGCTACCACAAAAGGTATTTGACCACAAAAGGAACAAGAAGGCAATGAATTACTTTTGTCTGGAAGTTAATTACGTCATCAACTATTACTTTAAAGCCAGGAAGAACTATCCGATAGAATCGTGTTTATCGAAAGGTCCAAATTGAAAACAAAATTTGGTTTAGATAAACGAAAGTTTGGAGACATCACACCACGGTTTACGGCCAGACGAAACTTTGTAATTCTAAAATAATTCGTCGATGTTTCAGAATTGATTAAAAACTTTTTAAAAAAAAAATTGTCTATAATGGAAAGAGAGAGACAAAAAAAAAATGGCTGCCCTGCAACGGTAAAGGATGTTGTTGCAAGCCAATTACCACAACAAAATTACCAATATACCGGAAAGTTCCAAAGGCTAAGGAAAAAAAAAGAGTAAATGCATTCATAATGTGAGGCGGGGGGTGTAAGAAACACCCTCATCATCGCCAGTTTAATGCTTTTTTTTTAAAAAAAAATTCCTAAGTATTCATCAGCAAAAAAAAAGAATACATCGACGAAGGGTTGGAGGTGCAAAAAAACAAAAACAAGAGGCTTTAAAAGAAAAAAAAAAAAAAAAAAAAAAAAGCAGGGGCTGGGGGTTTGGGGTTCGGAAAAAAGATAGGGGTTAAAGAAAACACTGTCGTAATTAAAGTTGGGAGCTTGGCTGCCGCCAATATGAGAATGGATTTTAATCTCCCTCAATTAAAAGCACATAAAGGAGGTGATGTTGATTTTCTTGTATCTCGCTCCTTCCAAATCCTCATTAAATTTCAATTTAGGAATAGACGATTGGCAATTGGCCCATAAGTACTTTCTTTGTTTTGGATCCACCTATAATCAACCACTAATTCGCGCCATCTATCGTCTCCGCCAATCAGAAACGATCCTTATTCTCTCCCCTCAAAAAAA
>JAFIDM010008419.1:41208249-41237562 GCA_023159025.1 Thereuonema tuberculata | reverse complement strand
AAAAAAAAAATTTTGATTGAACTTTCTTTAACGTGCGGAAGGAACTTATGTAATAAACAGATAACACGCACAAATAAGTAATAAATAATAAAAGTTATATTTAAACAAATAAAGGTACATAATTAATTTCGACTACTGCACGTAATCCTTATCAAATGTGTCATAAGCATAAAAATCTCACAATATATACAAAGATGTCGGATCTAAGTTTAAGGAAACCATACAAAAAGATGATTTTGTATTATCTTAAATATCTAACGACAGCTAAGCTTACGACATCTAGCGGGAATTTTTGGAAAACAAATGGAATACTACATCTCAGAAATCTCACTATGCTAAAAATAATCACTAAAAAGTATTTTCTTCTACATTGTTTATTTTCGGTTCTATATCATAGAGAAGCATAAGCTATCACTGTTTCCTTTAAAAAAAAAGCAAATTCAGAAGCTTAAATCTTTCTTCTAAGATTGGCAAACAAACAGAAGAACATCACGAATTTTACGTTTACAAAACAAAAGAACAAAAGAATTTCAGAATTCGTTTAACTTCCGTCGGAAGAATACACATTTAGTATTTGTGAATAAGCACTTAAATATTGCATATTTTGCTGGCTGTTATTCTGTTTACAGAGTTTTTAATTATAAATATTGTATTTTTTTTCGTAATTTCTGAAAAAGAAACTTATGTAATAAATTATAACAATGAATCAATGCATTGTAACATCGTCATGAATATTAAAACCGTGACAATGCCGTAGACCTGAAGATGAAGTTCACAGAATTCTACTTTTTTCTTAATTAAAAAAATCTCGAAGTTTCTCACCAATCACAGAAAAGGAAATACATTTGGAGTTTGGGTGAGGCGGAAGGATACATGAAATCATTTAAGTAATTCGCCTGCATTTTAAAGATGAAACAGAGTATAGTAAGATTACAGTACGAGATAATAATCTTAATCGCCATTAATAAGTTACTAAAACAATTATTTCTGTACAATAAAAGAACCTATTAGCAAAATTAATGATTTCTTTTTAGTTGTCTTTATCCTTCGTAGTTTTAATTAATCAAAAATGGTTTTTTTATCGATTTCAAATCACGTGATATCAACTGCAATTAAATACATTCGAATTTAGAAGATTAGTGTCAACTAACTGCAGATCTAAAAACAAATTAACATTTAAAGACAGTTACAATCATGAAGTCATCACGAAGACAATTAAAAAAATTAATTGCTTAATGTTTCTGTAAATTTTCCTATCTTTGACGCTTCCCAAAATGACCTTTCATTATTTACATCGCTATTGAATCATTTTCAGTATAAGAAGCTTGTGAGTCAATTGGAGACCCCCGCATCTGCTACCAATTTGAGACGCAAAGCTAATCGTAGAGAACCTGTCATAGATGATGTATGAGCGCGGGCTCGCGCACAAAGACAAGAAACAATAATTATATTGACTCGGTAGAGGTCCGGTCCTCTATGCATAGCGCACCGACGAGTGGTCGACCACTCAAAAATCAACCAGTTCTTCTTCACACACAAAATGTAGATTTGTTTTTTTTTGGTTGGTTTTTTTCACAAAAGTGAAAAATATAAAATATAAAACTCTGAATTTCTCTGGTTACAGATTTTCCAAAAGCCAATTATTCCAATCAACATAATAATAATAATAATAATAATAAAGCTTCAAAGCAATTTTTAGTTTATCATAAATTAACAAACAACCAGATAAAAATAGTAGTTGGAGTACCAACTTTCAATTTTCATCTAAATAAAATCTGAATATAAAACTAGTCTAAACCAATGATTCGCAAACGGTTATTCGCGGAGACTTTCAAAATTAAAAAAAAAAAAAAAAAAAAATCCCTTACAAAACTGTCATTTTAATAAATAAATAAATAAATAAAATAAATAAATAAATAAATAAATAATATCTCAATTTGTTTAGAAGAGGAAGGTTCAAGTTAAAGACTATGAGAAGTGAATCGTCAGTTTAAAAGGTTTGAAAAATACTGATTTAAACCCAAAAAAACAATTAACTAATACTGTAATTATCTATAATTAGAGCTTGTTTATAACGATAACAGCATTTTAAAGAAATCCGTGTTTATTATAGTTTTTGTCCACAAAATTTCAGTATCCTAAGGCAAAGATTTTTTGAATGGAACTCATCAAAGCGCTAGTTATGAATCACTAGTTTATTTTTTGCCCAAAGTTGCAAAATGTTTTAATATAAGCAAAAGAGGCTACAAATTATTACCTTAAATTAGGCCTGTAACAATTTGTCCTTGGAGGACTACTGTTAGGCTTATTATAAAGCCTATCATTTTTAATTTTTTCTCCCGTTGTTCTTTCGTCACATACAGTGCCCTCTTCTGGCAGTGACTAACATTTAGAAACTTGGTTGTTTTTGTATTTTTTTTTTTATATACAGTAAAACCTCGTTAAGTCGTCACTCAAGGGACCGAACATTTTTGACGACTTAAGCGGAGTGGGCATTTTTGAAAAAAAACAAAACACTGAAATACAATATTTTTATGAATTGCTGTAGGATTCGATGAGAAAAACAAGATTTTCAGAAATCATTACATGCAAATGAATGAGTGGAAAATAAAAAAAAAAAAAAACATTTTATACAGTAAAACCTCGTAAAGTCGTCACTCAAGGGACCAAACATTTTTGACGACTTAAGAGTGACGACTTCGGCGGAGTGGGCATTTTTGAAAAAAAAACCCCAAAAAAACCACTGAAATACAGTATTTTCATGAATTGTTGTAGGATTCGGTGAGAAAAACAAGATTTTCAGAAATCAATACATGCAATAAATGAGTGGAAAATCAAAAAAAAAAAAAATACTTTTTATAGTTAAAACATTATAATCGTTTTAAAAGAAAGGCAATGTCTGTCTTTGAAACGTTCCAGCCAACCATTCCAGCGGCCAAAATCTTCAATGTTCAACTCCTTAGCAATTTCCATGGCTTTTTCTTTGAGAATCACGGCAGAAATCGGCACATTTTGCGTTCCGGCATGTTTTAGCCATCGAACTAAAACCTCCTCGATCTCGTCAAACTTCGATTTCCTCATTCTCTTTCTTTTGTCTTTGCAGTCAGCTTCTTCAATTACTTCTTTCAATGAAAGAATATCGTTTAATGTAGTCCTGGGAATACGATGTTCTTTGGCAAAAGCTGTTTTCGAAACACTCAGTAGCGGTCAAGAAAAACGTATACACTTGACAAGAGTCGCAGCAGAAGTGTGTAATTCCCCAAGTGAATTTCCCACGTGAAAATTCCCCGTAAAGGCTAGGCTTTCTTAGAGTGTAGGGGCGGGGCTATAAAGATAGCAGGCAAAATTGAGAATAAAGATGCTTTCCGCCGTTTTGAGGGTGACGAGTTATCGGAGTAGAATTAAATTTGGGGACGAGTAAAAGAGGGTTATTTTACATTATTGTCTATGAGACCTTGTCGGGACCAAAGGAAAATGACGACTTAAACGGAGTGACGACTTAACGAGGTTTTACTGTAGATTTACTAAACCTAAATTATCTACTGCGGATATGAACGTAAAAATGAAAGAAAAAGAAAGAAAGAAAGAATAACAAAATGAAACTAATGTACGATGTTTCTCGGAACGAAAACGAAAAAAAATCTTATTCAAACTAAAGATCCCATACGTTGTGTAAGATGATATATAAGCCAAAAATCGAACGTGCCTTGAAAAAAAGTTAACTCCTTGCTTAATTCTGTGGCGGGAAAACAGAGCAGTGTGTTGTTATCACTTGAGTAAAATGTCATTGGCTAATTGGAACACGAGATTCATTATTGAAACGAAGAACTAGATACTGGAAGCGAAGTCGGAGTGCAGTTCGTCTTGTGGGTGGATCTGTGCAAGTCACACTGTCACCCCCACACGGCTGTCCATCAATAAATCAAGACCTCCACCATGGGAAACAACGAGAAAGAAAACGGCGCTTCAATTAAGACCGCAACCAAAGACTTTTTCGTTTCTTTCAAACTTCGCTATTTGTTCTATGTGACACATCGTAAACATCAAAGCGAAGTTGTAAGGCGCTTGGAATAAGGAATTCCCATCTTCCAAAACGCACAAACAAAAACTGCTTATAGTATAGGGAATTCATACTGCATGTGATTTCAAACAATTCTTTGAATTATTACTACTTCCCTTAGCTGTATTAAAAACTATTTTCAATAGTATGAAACTATAAACTTCTCGTCTGCCAATAATAATAATAATAATAATAATAATAATAATCTTTCTTGCACTCGTCTTTACACTTGCAATATGTGCTTTGGTCCTTGACCCGCCATATTGTTTTTGCTGGGGAAACTCAAGGTTTGAAACATACAAACATAATAATAATAATAACAATGTTCCCGATTTCCAGCACAAATACCAAAAATTGCTCAGTGAATTTGTGTTTTTGTTTTATTTTACTGTCAACAATGTTAATTAGTTATTGTTTTTTTTTTTTCCCAACTGATCCTCATGTCTTGAATAATTTACTTTTAGCCAACTTACGTAGCAAGCAATGTAGACAACTGTTTCATTTCGTTAGGCAGGCGATCGCAGGAGCATTACGTCCTCAACTGTCTTACGTGATGCTGTAATCTGGGATTTTTTTCAGCACTAGAAGACACTTATATTGTAGGAGAAGAGAAAAACACCAAGTAGGCCAGGAATTGGAATTCGAGCCTGATAGCCGGGTTGTCAAACAACCGGCCTACAGCACTCGACAACGCTAGACGGTAAATAATAAATATATCCGCAGTTTAAAAAAAAAAAAAGAAAAGAAAAATTAAGAAAAAGGAATAAAATTAACGGTTCCTAAAATTGTTGAAACATAGCTTAAGTGTAACGAAAAATTTGCTTAATCCGCTAATGCTTCTGCTAGGGCTATTTTTTTCTAGTTACATACATACATAGTTCTCTGCCAAGGGCAGGTCCTTCACTGCAAACCCAGCATTCTCCAATCTTTCCTATTTTCTGCCTTCCTCTTTGTCTCCACATAAGATCCATTTACCATAATGTTGTCGATCATCTTAAATCTTCTTCTGCCTCGAACTTTTTTACCGTTCACCATTCCTTCCAGTGCATCCTTCATTAGGGAGTTTCTTCTCAGCCAGTTTTTCTAGTTAAAAGAGGGATTAACTGTTCATCCTGTAGCTGTTCATCTTTCCACTATTTAAGACTAATAAGGAATGAGGCAGTAATTAAAATCGAATCCGAGTCTGGCAATCGAGTTATCAAACCAGCGGTCATGACCAATCGACAACGCTAGATGGTAAATACAGTAAAACCCCGATTATCCGAGTTTCCGCTTTAACCGAGCTATCAAATATTTCTAGGAATTTTTTTTTCGCAAATTAATCTTCGTTCGTCTAGTCATATGACACTCTACCTGGAATCGAGGAATGGTTTCGACACCAACAATCCTGGGTTATCCTTAAAAAAATGCCGAAACATTGCTGCAGAAAAACGCCAAAGTAACGTAAAACAAAAAAAAAACAAAAACAATTAAGGACTTTTTTAAGTAAAAAAACTTTCAACATGAACTGCATCTGGTTTATCTGTATAACTTTTGTATTCATTAAAATATACATTTAAACCTAGACGATTTATTTTATTTACAATTTTCGGTTTAACCGAGTTTTTCGGTTGTCCGAGTTAGGCTTGGTCCACATTAACTCGGATAATCGGGACTCTACTCTAATAATAAAATAATATAACCGCAAATTTAAAAAAAAAAGCAGTAAATTATACAGAAATTCTGAACTTTACTTGCTCGTCACAATGAACATTTGAAATCAATTAGATTTTTAGCCAAATAAATAAATAAATAAATTAAAATAAAATAAAATAAAGTCTAAAAGAAAATATTCTGTTAAGTTATACAGATTCTGGCATGTCCTCTTCTACGTTTTTACAGCAATTTTTTTTATTAGAAAACATTGGAAAATTCCTAAATGAAAAATACCAAAAAAGTACTTTTATACACTTTTCGTAAACTATCCAAAATTTATATCTTTTCAAAGTCACGTTACAAAAATATCCAACTTTTTTAAGTTTTCTCTCAAAAATTTTTTCTTCTTTTCACAAAATGGAACTTTTCATTCATATTTTGCTAAAAAAGAGTTTTTCGAGGAAAGTAGAAGAAAAACGCGAAAGAAGGAGGAGGAGAGGAAAAAAAGAAAATATCGAGCACCAAGGGGGTCCCGGTCGCCCTTGAGGTGGGCGGGTGGGGTCTTTAATTTCTTCTGTGCACCATTCATCTTATTTATGGAGGCTCTTCTCGTGGAACGCCATGTCCGAGGTGAGCAGCTGTGTCCGATGGTAGAAAAGCGTAAATGCAACCTTAACAGTGGCAATATGTGCCCACACCACCCACACACCGCTCGGAGGTCGACAAAAAAGGAACTGATTGAACACCTCTCCCACTATTACACACCCATTCAAACAACGAGAAGAAAAATAAAAATAAAAATCAATAAAAACAAATAAGAAAATATATAATAATAATAAAAAAAAACACACACACACACATCTGTTCTCTTCGCCTGTAAATCTGTAATTACGCTGAAGCTGCGTAATCGCATACTATATATGGTCATTTTGTAATCTTTTTTTTTTTTATTCATCAACAATTTTAAATTTTACTGTTCATTACTATAGACTTGTCTGTTAAAAGAGATAGAAAAAAGACAAAATGCGCAATTCCGAAATCAAACGGATTTCAGATTCGGATTTCCATAAAAAAAAACTAATAGAAAAAATAAATAAATAAAGAACCACTGCTCGTTTCTTTACATCAACAATTTTAAATTTTACGGTTCATTACTGTAGAGTTGTCTGTTAAGAGAGAGAGAGAGACAATGACAAAATACGCAATACCGGACACTAACGGACTTCAGATTCGGATTCCCATCTAAATCCTAACAAATAAAATAAGTAAATAACCACTGCTCGTTCTTTATATCAACAACTTTAAATTTTACGGTTCATTACTGCAGCGTTGCCTGTTAAAAGAGGGAGAGAGAGAAATGACAAACCGACTTCAGATTCGGATTCCTATCAAAAACCTAATAGATAAAATAAATAACCACTGCTCGAAAATCTTAAGATCATCTTTTTTTTCTTAAGCCGTATATTTGCCAAAGTTAAAATTAAAGTTGGCAAAAGAAAGTTATTTATTTAATTTTTTTAATAAAGTAAATTATAATAATAATGATAAAAATAACAAAATAAAATATATAAACGTAAGTTTTATGTAAAGTTCAACTGTATTTACAATTATTTTTCACTTCAAATCATGGACCGGTTCAAGCCTCGTAACGAAGAGGCATTTGAGAAACAAAGTGTACGGAAATGCCTAAAAATTATAGATAAAAAAAAAAATCATTTACATCATTTCGTTTCCGTTTTTAATTAATACATTTTTTTTAATCCAAATTTTCGAAAACAAACCCAAACTTCCCGGGGAGAATCTTATCTCGTCTGAGGAGCAACACGCTTTAAAAAAGAAAAAGCCTCCTTTTGAGAAAAGCGTGTGAAATACCAAAGATAGAACGCTTTAGAACGAAGACTATATTGCCGTTTCATTTGCCACCGCCTACAGTACTGCGAAAAGCGATCTTGAGTGCTGCTCTTAGGCCAACTTAACTGTCAGCGCGATAAAGCTCTTCAGAACGAGCTCCCGATCATTGCTCCACCTGGTGGTGGAGAGTCCAAACAACAACAACAACGGCTGTTTTTCCTGTGTCCAAAAGAATATCTTTTAATCATTAAAAGAGAATACAACTCGGAGAAAATGACTTAAAATGACAAATAATGTTAGTCAAATAATTAACTGAGCATGCGCAGTCTTGATATTTCATCTTGAAATATTTATTTTTATTTTTCTTATTTGTTAATCAGGTAAAACGCCTGATTTCTGTAAAATTTGTACGATACTATTAATGATTCAATTTAATACACGAGCTTCTTTAGATCACCACGCACCCTCCCAATCCCAAAATGGACTCCGTCCCCTACTGCTGCTTACACAGTCCACACTATCCGATGGACAACTGAGCAATTTAGCTCGTAGCAATATTTTTGAAACAATAAACTTTTATTTGACGAAGACTGTATGGAATTACGCTATTCTGAGGATATTTCTTTAGCCAACTACTACTGTTTATTTTATAACGGTACATTTTCAACAAATAATAAAGAATTACTGATCAAGGTCCATTTAGGACAGAGACAACATCCTAAAGCATCCTAACATAAAATAATAACTTCCTTTTACAAATTAGCTGTAATGCGACAGATTAGAAAAATACCAAAAACAAGATTCCCATGTTAGACGATTTTCAATACTTTATATTAATCGTAGATACAAATAAACGTACACACAAAAATTTCATTAGAAACTAGCTGTATTTGGATTGCATTGCAATGCCACTCAAAGAAAGAAAGTGTTTATGTTTTAATTCTGTTTATTGAAGTGCTTTTGCTTATACAATATTTTTTGTTTTTCAGTCTGGTGCATACAGGAATAAATCAGAAGGTTTTCCAACGCGTGAGCAAGCCACATACAGCTGTCTATGTGTTGTCCCTGTGCTTTGTTGATGGTCGTCGCAAATGCGAGTCGCACCGGAAACTGCAAACATTGAAACCGGAAATGCACTCATTTGTTGAAACGACTCGAGCACCAGATATTGTAAAATGGTTTTATTAATTCAGAAACCTTCGCGCACAGCAATTCACCGAAGTTTCACCTCAAACTGATGAATGGTATAGGAACGCATACGGGCCAAACAAACAAAGAAACATTCATTTTTATATATTAAGATATATTTCGGTATTCAAATGACTAAGATGACGGTAAAACAGTCAAGAAAAATAAACCCTTTAATCTAATCAAAATGTTAGTATTAGAATTACTATTAAGCTACCTTTTTTATTTTACTAAATCTTTCAATTCTTTAAGATTAATGATTGTCAGAATTGGCTTGCTAGAATTGTATGTGCGCTGTTTAAAATAATATCTAACTTAAATAAAAGCTTAAATTCTTTATTGTACAGGTATTGGGTCGACTGAGATTGTTGTGGATCCTCGAGATCCCACTTAACACAACCGTTAAACGGGAATTCAACAGCTGATTCCTCCAATCAGAGACGAGAAATCACAACGCTCGGCTGCCGCAGCTGCCGGGATCAACATGGCGGCCGTCCTGCCTGCGCAGATGTTGATGAGGCCTGTCCATTTCGATGCAGGAGGGGGTAATGGCATCTTAGAATGAAGTGTCGAGGGATGCCTCGGTCTACCTTCTGTTGTCCGGACAGGGGAATAGCACCTGCTGCCCTCGATGTTGATCATGGGCACGGCGCCACCAGTCACAGCCCCGAGTCACGTGACACCGGGATCTTGACAGGTTTCCGGCGTGGTGGCTGCGATCACAATGAATAAATTAAGGGAGAATTCAAGGTCCGTATAGGACAGTGAGACGAAAATGAACGCATTATCGTAAAAACCTCCTGGCCTTCATAAAAACACGACTTTACAAATTCGTAGTGCGAAACAGATTAGAACAATAGACTCGCTTTTAATACTTCTAAAACTTCATCTTTCTCTTCGTAATTATATAACAATTTTTGAATGTGATAAGAGTAAACTTTATAAAAAGGAATATTTAAAATATAATATTGTTAAAATTAGAGAAAAAAAAATAATCAATCACTTAACAAAAAAAAATGAATAAAACTTATTAACAGATATTATTAAAGCGCCGTAACAAAGATATGAAATTTTAACAAAGGACTTAAGTTTGGGACAAATTGTAATTTGAGAATTGTAAATTAAAAAGGTGTCAATCGACGTATTTCAAATAGTTTTTAAAGAGCAGGTTAAAAGCATGACGAATATCACTAGACTGTTTCATCATGAAACATGGAACTTCATTGTTAAATATGTTTAAATCTATTAGGCAAAGTAATCCTGCATAAATATAGTGAATTTCTACTTTTCTTATGAGTGCGAATTCTTAATAGATCGAAACAAGGTTTTGCTTCTCTGCAAAATGGTATACCTCAAGGATCTACACTGGGACCCATATTCTTCAGAATAATTAAAAATGAAAGTAGTGACGACTGCCGGGCGATACTTTATCCACTCGACAAACATCGAAATTCAGAAAATTACTTACCAATCACAGGAAAACGAAACAATATACTAATTGTGCGACACTTACCTATAAACAAAAAAAGAAAAAAATTAGTTTCACTGAAAAAAATTTGGAAAGTTATAACTGCTTCATAAATCTTGTTAATAATGTTTAGTTTACAATAATTAAACATCTAAACACAAACTCCTATCCAATGTTTACTTTTTTAAGTTTTTCTTTATAAGATTTAATTATAAATAAACACTGTAAAGTCATGAATTTACTTAGTTGCATTTTCATTAAACGGCTGAATATTGGATTCTTTTAAGACTGCTTTTCTAAAACGTAAATAAGATATTTTTTGATGCAGTGTTTTAAAAAAACGCTTCAGCACATGGTACTTTAAGAAAACTAGTATCGAAGTGCTTCTATTACTCGCTAGGAGGACAAAGCAGACAAACGACAACACACTTTTAGGCCCGCATCAATCGAGTTATTAACGAAACCCTGGCACTTTTCTTCACAGCAACTCGGAGTAATTTCAAAAAGGTATATTCAGCAGTAAGCATTAAACTTGAATAAACCGACAGGGGAGTTCATCCTTTTACGACGGAACCGACTTTCTTGGCGATGGAAGTTGACGAGGCGGGGGGGATTTGGCGCGCAAGGGCAAATCGAGTCGGATTCCACTGAAGAGGGCGATATTAAATTTCATTTTGGCGATGTGTAAAATAAAAATCATTTTTCCGATTTCAATTCTTAACAATGATGTTTATGGCGGTCATCAAAAAGAGATGGGTTCGATTTGGACGCGCTTTAATGGAGAATGTGTGACCGCAGTCAGTTCATGAAATGGCAACATAATCGCAACTCCGATCAAATATTGAAGCTATATACCGCGTTGACATAATGATCCTCCACAGATAATAAATCAGCGGGTATATAATCAAATATTGAAACGGTCCGTTGACATAATGATCGCCGAATACATCGTCCTAATGCTCTTTCGAATTTGATTATTCACTACATTTCGCCGAACTGCTTATGTAATCCACTAATGGCGCTTCCACAATTAAAACTTCATCATTGCGATCCATCCGATGGACTATCGCCGCTCCTATCCAACCATTAGCATCAGCCGAGACGACAATGGTAATAAATTTTTGAAGAAAACTTCGTGTAACCTGTGCAGGGTTTTGGGGAAACGGGGTGGTGGTGGTGGGGGGAGGTGCGCCCCCCTCCAATGACGGAACACTGATGGAACGCCGTGCGAATCATCCCCCGTAAACATTTGCACTAATTACAGACGCTTCAATTACAGTAACAAGTCGCTTTCCGTCGGCGGACTGTGGCAATATTAATTAATCCTAAGTCCGGTTCGGAAATGCTGATGGTCAGAAAATAATGGAGTGGGGAGGGGGGCGCTCGGGAAATAACTAAAACTTTTCCTGGTTCTTCGATGCGTTTAATGAAACGTGCGTTGATGGAAAGTTCTCGATGAGTTACCGTCAAGTTCCAACCAACTTGCAGAAAGCTCTCGTTGGCCCATTTGTTTCAGTAGCAGAGGTTGGCTTCTCCGCAAGTCACGTGACCTTTGCAGAGAATTGAATTATTGGTGTAGAATTATTATTATTAAATTCTACGTACTTACAGACAACATTCTTTTCTAGTATAAACCATCAATAATTACACTACAAAACGTTAAGAACAGAGAGGTGTGTCACGTGATCGAAGGCCATGTAGGCTAGGGGAATGGCATTGTGAGAGGGTATTAAAAAAAAAACAAAAAAAAAACAAGGTAGGGAAAGCGATTAGTAAACCAATCACAATGCTTCGCAACGTCTTCGGATCATTGATATTGCTTTAATTTCCTTGTGTTTATTTCCAACAAACAGTCGCAACATTTGCGCCTTTTGACAATCACAACAATCACTATAAATATGATTGTTGCGAATGCAAAAGACGCAATTGTTGCGATTGTTATAATTTTTGTGCAATCATAACAATTTAATCATTAAAATTTAATGAGATTTTAATGATACTTGTTCACAGACGGACAGGCAAAACGGAAATATTAGTTTCCTGATCTAGATCAGAAGACTAAAAAACCTGTTTTGATTCTAATCATTATTAAAAAAAAAAAAAAAAAAAAAATCAGCATTTTTACTTTCAAATCATATTAAAATAAAGGATTTATAATATTGATCTTATTTTAAATAATAATAATAAAACTTGAACGTCAGAATGCTTTACATGTAAAGTCATCACAGATCAGGAGTTGAATAAATATCAGATATCAAAGATATAACCAAAAAATTAAATTAAAGTTAAAAATCTTTAACGTTAATGATGTTAAAATCAGGATCAATATAAAAAGAAATACGTAAAATAATAATAATGATGAAATAATGCAAATAAACCAAAAAAAGCTTGAAAATAAATGTACCATGTAGAAATCACGAAGAAATATCAATATCCCAAATTAATATTTATTTTAAATTTTATTTAATTAATTAATATTGGTCACCGCACACTCTCCGTTCTCAAAAAATAACCCCCCAATTGCTCAATAAAATTAATAATAATAAATATTTAAATTTAGAGCATTTTGCTCTGTCCCTAAGTTAAAATACAAGTGGTAGAAGACGTCAACATCCGAGTTCTCGTCGAGTCAACCTAAAGCCTCAAAAACCAACTGTTTAGAATCAATTTCAAAGCAATTGATTTCTCGTTGCCAAATACATCAAAACGAGGTCTGGTTGGTCCCCCCTGCAAAGAAAAAAAAAAGAACAACATCTGACCAAATGGCACGAGCCGAATTTTATCGAAGCTGTCGTTAATGGTTCTTTCCGAATCCGGTTTGTTTATCTTAGAATTCCGCAAAAATACTTTCTGCATTCTGTTTTCCAGTAAAAATAAAAATGTTATTTATTTATCAAAACAGAAAAATCGCGAGAATTTTTAGGTCATTTATCAACACGTTCTTTGTGTATGTGTGTGTGTATTGTTTATATCTTTTTTTTCCTATAAGTTATTCTTGACATAGAGAATTTAGAAAATCATTTACACAAACTGTTTTATCCAATGTATCTTATCTCCCTTTTTTTCAGATTCACTGAAATCTCAGCTTCCTTGGTTAAATAAGTTGATGAAGTATAAAACATTACGTAAGCCGTCTTTTCTGACCTCAGAATCTTTGTCATAAATAAATAATTAAAAAAAAATATCAGAAAATACTCATTTTTTAAAGCCTTTTTCAACTTAACGTTCAATGTATTTGTTGTATTTTATTTATTACTTAGAGTAAATATGCCCCGTCAACAATGTCGGGATAACAATGTGACGGCTTATAGTTGAGATAAGAATAAGGGGAGAACTTTGAATGTAAGGGTCAAAGAGCATATAAGCACATTTAAAAATAATCATCTATATTTTTCGAAATGGGCGGATCATTGTTTAATTAACAAGCACAATGCTGACCCTGAAATACGATACCTTTTTTCAAAAAACAGATAATACATCTAGATTTATATTGGAAGCTTGTGTTATAAATCATTATGATTGTATCAACAATACAGAAAGGTATTGATGTTAATAAATTCGTTCTTGAAACCTTCATGAGATACTGCAAAATTTAAAAAAACATTAAATAATTATGTTTGAGATCAATGTGAAGTATTCAATGTTTATTATTGCGTTTGAAATTCAATACTTGCAATGTTTTTAAAAAAATAAATAATTTTGTTTGTGATCAAATGTTTATTATTATTAGCCTATTATAATAAGCAATGAGCAGTATGTTCTCTTTGTTCTAAGGAAGTGAAATGAGTATTATGATTGAGATCAAATATTTATTATTATAATAAACAATGAGTATTATGTTTATCTTTATAATAAGTTAGTGAAATGAGCTAATCTTTGTTGTATTTGAATTAAGTTTTCTTCGTTGTTTTAATTCGTTTTAATTTTCTAAAATATAAGCATGATTAAGCAGGAAAAAACTTCCTCGAAATATTGCTGCTGTTTTATTAGGTGGAAGTATTATGTAATAAACTAGTTTTGTAAATATGAACTGCATTTTTTGATTTGTAATTTCTTTATTGATGTCGAGAAATGTCTAACGACGCTTCAGTTCGTCGCTGAGGGCCAGCTTCTGCATCTAATGCTCGTCTGGCCTGCGCTTACAGTAGGCTAAAAAAATGAACATTGGAATTTAAAACTAATGAGTTATTTTTCTTTTTCCTCTGGCTCTTCTCTCATTGCGTCACACACACAGAGGGAGTGATAAGCGATACTTAACAATAATTTGCATGTAGTCCCCGTAGCCTAATGGATAAGACGGGACGGATAACAAAATGAGTTACGGAAGTGGGTTGCGCTGGACAGATCCGGAATAACTACAATAGAGATATATTTTTAGATGTGCGCAGAATCTCAAGAATTAGGGTTATTTTTTTCCTTAAGCATTCTAGAAATTTCTTTTACATTTCTAGCACCGTTCTGTTTTGCTAGTCTTCTAGTTGTAATTAAAAGCACTGTTAAGTTTGTCTGTTGATGGCTTTTGATGAAACGTGATATTTACGTAAAAAAAAAAAGCGATCACCATCTGAAATGTTTTTCTTAAGATTTATATACATTATCATTTCACTGTTGCTAAAAATAAAAACTATTACTACTTTTTTTCGTAGTATATTTATAGTAGTTATAAAAATACCCCCCTAATATTTTCGATTTTCTTTTAAATTCGATAGAGGAAATAAAAAAACCACACACCAATTAAGCCTTTCCTGTGCACTTCCCGCCATTTAAAGTGATTTTTTGTGGTAAGAGCGCCACCAAGGACTGCCGTCTTTTACATTCTGAACACCGTCACCCGTGTTGGTGGCAAGCGGCACTCAGGCTACGTGTGACACGATTGAAGAACAAGTTGCCCTACGCCAACACCCGAATCAAATTGGCTATTAACAGTTCAGACAGCTGCCGGAAAAGAATAAAAAAAAACCTCACGGCCCTCTCTGCCATTTGGCCGGCCAAAGGCACCTCGTTAGCCACCACTGCTCAAACTGTAAATTTCGGATTAATACAATTCAACTTTTTATTTATAGGATTAACATTGTTGCAGTAATATAACATTGCTGTCTACAGCTCTTTCCCTACTTTTCCTTAAAGCTATGTAAAGCACTGTTTTCCGATTTCTCGTCAGCCACAATTAGTCTGATATCATTGATTTTATGTTTGTTTTCTCTTATATCACAGCCGGCTGCTCTACCAAACTTCGCAATAAATAATAGTATTGTTCTAATTCTCTGTCTTTTTTAGTAGGTTATTATTCTCCAAATAAATCACCAAAGAATACGAAAACCATTTGAGGATATTCGATAACCAATTGCTGAAGCCGAAGTGCTCAGTACCATTTACACCAATACTGCAACACGTTAATACCAATGCACGTGATAAAAAAGTTTGTACAGTATAAAAACAACCCGACCGGTTTCGCCAGCGAAATTATTAACCGTCTGGCCCTACCTAGATAAAATTTCACAATGTCTTTTCCAAATATAAGTGTTCAAGTCCGCTTTAAACACATGATCTCGATCCATGACGATGACAGGTCCATTCCATTCATGTGTATCAATATTTCAAGTGTATCCACGCACCTAAAGTTACTTTTTAATATTGATGTATGTTATTTACGTAATTATTAGCCGACTATCGTCATTTCGCTCCGGAAGCCTTGCGTACGAAACGTAACAAAACGCTTTATTTATTTAGCAAATTACTATCGAGATCGGCGAATGTACGACTTACCAGCCCTTTGTGTTCTTTAAAATGCGGTAGCGCCATCTGTTGACAGGTTTGGGAAGCTTTTCATTCAGATCTGTTGTGGTGCCATATATAAACAGCATCGTATCCCACGGGAACTACTTGACCGTCCGGGATCTCCTTCCCTTAGCTTACAGATCTTCTTGGAACTTGATATGCACATTCAAGGACTTGCACGATCTATTATATTTATATATATATATATATATATATATATATTTATATTTGAAAAATAAAATAATTTTATCTTTTCCAAATGGGTCCTTGTCGAGAAATCACCACCAGAAGACACAAAAAAATTCCCGTAGAAAAAGCATTGGAATCTAAACAAGGAATATTAAATCCTTAGTTCATTGAGCGTGATTTGATACGATTAAAACGAATCCGTTTATACAATTTCAGCAAATAATACGGATTTGATTCATTTTTTTCCCTCCAGAAAACAGGAAATTTAATTTAATTTAAGCAAACAATAATTTAACATACGTGAGGAGTAATTATAACTCAATATTTAAAAAATTTTAACACATTAAAATTTTTTAAATATTTAATTTGTATATTGGCCTCATTATTGTTTGAATTTTATAATAATTATAATTTATACAATTTGTATTCAGAAGGTAATAGAATTGGAAAAGCATAAATGCTTTTCATTTTTTGTCTCCTTTCCAAGACTTCAAAAAAAAAAATTAAAAATTAAAAAAAATAATATCTTAGAAAAGTACGACTTCCAACTGAAGATGCAAGACAAGTATTACGAAAATACCTATAAATATATCACATATTTATATTTTCCATAAAAATCTCATCGAGTATACACTTTAAAATTAATCTCATCATACAAACGATACTTCTAAAACGGTAAAATCAGATGCAATATCTTTCGTTTCTTAAAAACTTTTTAACACACGTTAAATGTTAACTTTTTAATACTAACCTCAAATTACAAGTCTTTCTATTGCCCCAGCCCTTCCCCACCGAGTCTTTCTTTCGGGGATGTCGTGCGAGCGAAAGGAATAAAGACATCTTCGATAGAGGCTGCAGAGCTAATCTGTATTGCTGGGTATTTACATTTTTCTGCTGCACCGGCGATGGTCGCCCGGGCGGGCTTAAATCACCAGCTGCAGCACTTCTATGAATCTGGTGCAATTTTCAAATCGCCTGGGCTATGAAGTTCGACCAAATTGCAGTGGGTAATGATGCCCCAATATTAATTTCGCCCGGCATAAATAATAATAATGAAATTAATTAATGCGTAAATCTTTCCCCAGTCAATATAATGGCGCGATTTTTAATTATTGCAGATAATGACACTGCCTTAAAATTCAAAGAAGGGCAATATGGCGCACTAACAAGCAGTCAGCTTTTACCAAAGGGAGGGTAATGGGTTGGAATTAAGTCGATTCTGTCTTGGATTCGATGACACCCTTAGAGTTATGGACCTTCGAAACGGACAAAGCATACGTTAAGCTTAATTCATTTTGGCGGGAAAACAAAAAACTCAAGAAAACTTAATTGCATTTAAATATAATTCACCGAATTTTATGCCAATTATTTAATTATTCGTTTTAAAGTAGTTTTCATTCAAATTTGATGGTTTTTTTTTTTTTTTTTTTATTTTAATGGCGATGATTTAAGATATTTAGTATAACTACATCATTACTACAGTATTAATTACAGCGGATATTTTTGTCATAAAAAAAAAAAAAACTACACTAACGATGAAATTAAAAAAGAAAAATAACCCAAATATTCACCATCGAACCAAACAAATGGTTTACGTTTCTAATCTAAATTGTACTAGATTATAAATTTTGAAAGTTTCTCCTCTAGATTATGAGAAATGAATAAAAAATTATGAAGTTGTGACTATAAATATTTTAGCTTTATTTAATTGCAGATGAGGAACTTTTCTTAAACTATTGAAAGTTCGAGGGTGCCGTCCTATGCAGCAAGTCAACTTTTAAATATGCGTGCATTAGCAAAGATTTGTGCATGCACAGGGTGTCTCGTAAATGCATATACGCACCATGACGGAGTGAATAAGAGTTGCTCAGAGGAGCATCAGCAAAATAAATCATAAATCAAACCAGAGAATTTACATTTTGCGAATTAGCTGAATTGTTGGCGTAAGTAGTAAGTTTAGAGGAGTGTTTCTCAAAGTGTGTTCCGGCGCAGTGTATCAGGTGGGTCGGAGGGTTAAATATAATAAATGCGTAACTAAAATTTGCTAATTTTGGCGGGTGTTCCGGGAGGGAATAAGGTCTTTCGATGGGTCGCATGCGGTCAAAGTTTGAGAAACACTGGTCTACAGGTAGTTAAGTTAAAGTTAAAGTTGCGATCAGGCCCAGAGGACCGCGCAATGCAACTGGAGGGTAGGCTCCAGTGTTCAGAACCTATGGGACACAGTTGAGGACGGGGGTGTCGGCCCGTCGCTCGCCCGCCTTTAACTCCCGGGAAAGAAACCCGGTACCCATTCTATAGAGGGCTGGGTAGACCCTAGGGCCCGTTTGGAGGAGAAAGAAGCGTGGAAAAATTCCCGTCCTCCGCCGAGGCCGGGAATCAAACCCGCCACCTCCAACCCGCAGCCAAGCGGTCTAGAGGCAGTGGAAACACGAATTCAATGCAGATCTAATGTAAGACCATTTAAGCAGTGTGATGATGTTTTTTTTTCCATCAAATAACATGGTTAGACCATTCTTTCTTGATAGATAAGGCTCTGTATCTCGAAATACTGCAAGATTCAATCAACTGTCAACTGACACTTAATCGCTGGTCCAGAATTATAGTGTTCTAACTGCACCCATTACAGTATTGAGAAAATGAACTTTGAATACTTGAAGTCATATTGCTACTTTGGTTATAATGTCAATTAGTTCACACCTTGTACTTTTTCTGAGTGACTTGTAATAAAGTTACTCAGAAAAAGTACGAGGTGTGAACTAATTGACATTATAATCAAAGTAGCAATATGACTAAGTATTCATAGTTCATTTTCTCAATACTGTAATGGGTGCAGTTAGAACACTATAATTCTGGACCAGCGTAATGTCAACTGACTGTGTAAGTATGAATATACTTATCAGTATGATGGCTTTTTATTATCAAAATAATATGTAAATAAAAAAACGGTCTCAAAAATGGAGGGATAACAGTCATTAAAGTGTGCACACGTTTTTGGTTATTTTCGAGATATCCTGTACATTAATCACTTTTCGAGTGAATTATGTAGTGGCATCACCCATCCAGGAATGTCGCTTATTTAACTGTTGAAGTTATAAGTCAGAAAATACTTCTGTATTACTGAAAAAAAAAAAGAAAAAAAAAGAAAAAAAAAAAAATAACGTCTTAAGTTGGCATTCAACAACTATGGAATCTGGGACAGCTGGTTGGTCTTAATTAAGACTGATCAGCCAGACTTATCCAGTTGTTGAACATCTAGCAGGGTAAAGCAATGCTACACCTCGGCGACCCAAAAAGATAAACAAGAACAAATGTATGCTTGTGAACAGAATTTTTTTAAAATACTTTTCCTTATGCATCACAATGTATGTTAAATAGTTTTACAAACTTCTTAATATTGCTGCAGTCATTATTTTAATGTATATGTAAGCATTTCTTTTATTCCTGACCTCATTCAAGCCAACATAAAGAGTCAAATCCATATATATATTTTATTAGTTTTTTGTTTTATTCGCCATTTTATTTTGCTGTTGTTCCGAACGCTCAACAGATGGCAATGAGAGCTACGGCGCTGACTTTCAGACGCAACTGGGATTTTTGAAGTCTAAGTGAATATTCTTTTGGTGAATATTTTTCTATCTTTTTACGCTTGGGTCCAAATTTAATTTCGAAGTCGCTAATCGTCGGGAGCCTTGGGCCGTTTTACACCTACTTGTCTTGATCGTTTGTCGGCTGGTATTAAGGCAATTTGCTCGTTGCCTGACGCCCATAGGGTGACGGCGCGCCAACCAAGAATCTTCTAGGAAAATGCATTATTTACGGTCCTAATTAGCAGCAAAACAAAACCTATTAAAGTGACACGTTATTACTCATTACCTCATCTCATTTGCATCAAGATGGCGGCCAGTAATGCAAACGTTAATAAATAAAGCGGGCAAAATGGAGGTAAGGCAACCGCCAACATAAGGACACGAGGGCCTTCGTCCAAGGTGATGACAAGGCACACTGTGCTTAACAATACAGTTTTATAAATATCACCAAGTTTTCTTGAAAAAGAAAAACATATAATTTGAACACTGCCTTTCAACTATTCTTTCCTTTGGAGAACAGTTCTTAAAAGTATTACGAATTTGTTCTAATTTGTAAGAAAACAAATAAAAAAATTAATAAAAAAATAAATTAATAATAATAATAACAATAAAATGCATTCTAGAAGTGAAAACAAAAACCAAAAAAAAGATCCATCTGTGATACTCACTATTTAAAAACTGATTACACTAGGAAGATTACACTCTAAAAAATGAAAGATCAGTATAAAATAGGGTTCCGCATTTTTTTTTTTAAATTAGAAGAGCCATTTCTTTCAAAAATTCAAATAAAATATTAAAGAGTTATTGAGCCTCATCAGCCAATCAAAAAAAAGAAAAAGAAAAATGATGATATCAGTAGCCGCATATCATCACTTAATGAGCTGCATCTTTGAGTGATGTGCTAACTTTTTTTCTAAAGGAAAATCAGTGAAAGATCAAAACTTTAATGTAAAATACTATAAACTGTTTCAGTAAAAAATATAGCCTACATTTAATAAGCTTTATT
This sequence comes from Thereuonema tuberculata, assembly GCA_023159025.1. NCBI lineage: Eukaryota > Metazoa > Arthropoda > Chilopoda > Scutigeromorpha > Scutigeridae > Thereuonema > Thereuonema tuberculata. The sequence continues at coordinate 41,216,800 of JAFIDM010008419.1, read as the reverse complement.
TTTTTTTTTTTTTATAATTTTTGTGAAGGCAAAAGACAAGCGTATCTTGCATTTCTTTTACTCTAATATATTATTATGACTACTGATTAACTTTCATGTCATTTCACTAAGAATATTGATAGTATTTTATTATTATTATTAATATTATTGTTAGTAGACCCAATAGTATTTAACTATACATCATTTCTTAAGATTTTTTTTTTTTTTACTTGAATATTTTCCACAAATCCCTTTACACAGCTGATAAAAAACTCACTTTTTATTTGCTTTTAATAAGAAACAACTCTACTTTGCAAAACCAAACCGCAGAGGCAGTAACATAACAACAGACCAACGTTTAGCGCCTGAGAGCGAAGATGGGCAACGTAATAGGTATGTCCTCGCTTTGGTACTGGAGCGAGAAATAAAATGCTGAAATATACGACAGACCCCGACCTCGACCCATATATTTTGCAAAGCGATGATTCTCACGGAAGAGCGAGACCTCATATTGGAAGTCCTGCGTATTCAAGGAGGCCAATTGATTTCCTGGCCGAAGAAGAAAAATAAAAGAAAAATCAATGACGGAAAAGAAAAGAAAAAACACTATTCGTAAAAATATTTTTTTTTTTTTAAAGTTGAATTTTCGAAGACCAGCTTTAAAAAAAATAATAAGACTTTTCTAGAATAACATTAAGATATGTTACTGTTTTAAGAATGATCCTTATAGGATTTTAATTCGTCCACAGGCGGAGTGTAATTTCGATGAAATTTGTTTGAGGATAATTCTGAATTAATTCACAAGTAGTATTTATTTTTAAATTGTCAGAAAAGAACACTTATATATAAATAAAATTAAAAATAAGGAATTGGAAATATGCTTTTCTTAATTATATAGTGGAGTAATTTACGTCAAATTTTTATGGTATATTATATTTAAATATATCTATTTTGTTGCATCTTTTAATAATTTATATACTTTAAAGCTATAATACATTTATAAAAAAAGGGGGAATTTTTCTTTTTAAGTATAAGCTAAAGAAACTTTAAAAAAAAAAAATAAAAATAAAAAAAAACGCTAGAACGGCACTAAAAGAACTGGATCAATAAAAATTTAAAATAAAAAAAAATTTTTTTCAACGAATCTTTTGATATGTAAACATTACTTAAATGTAACGAAAATGTAACGTACATTACTAAAATAAATTACAAAATTAAGAATTTCTTACGGGTTTTAATACTATTAGTAAACAAAATTATACATTTTTTATTCACTTACAAGTAATCTCAAATTCAGGTTTTCAGAAGCCCCCAAACAATTGAATGATTATTATTTCGTCTTTATTTTTGTAATTTTATTCCCCTATTTATCTTATGGATAAACAAGCTTCTAATAAATAAATAAATAAATAAATCTTTCTAACAACCTTATTTATTAAATTTATATTACAATATTAAATTAGTTTAGTAAATCTCCATTTTGTGTTTATTTTATCTGTTAAAAGTGATTTGTATTTCCCAAAATAAAAGCGCTTGTCACAAAGAAAAGGCGAGGTGTTGGGTTGGCCTGTGGTCAGCGGACCCTCACACGTTAACTCTACAGTCCCTGGGCGGACGACGCGCGGTGCTTCATAATTCATGGGAAATCTAGCCATGAAAGGCTAGGCAATGGCCATAAAATCTTATTTCATAGCTCCCAGAAAGAAGAAAGCAAGAGAGAGAGACGCAACGCAAGCAATGGTTACCGTCTATTTCGTCGATAATGGAGCGCTTGACCAAGTGGATAAATTTCCACCCGACGAAAAAAAAAGAAATTCATGAAAAAATGAAAGACTTTACAGGAAATAAAAAATATCCCATAAAACAACGTAAACAGTTATGGATTTAGAATATTATTAATTGCTTATGTGTAATTTTAATGTGTTGGAGTTTTAATGTACTTAGATATAAAAAAAGCAGAAATTAGAAGCCTTTCCATCAATAATATTAAGCAATTCTTTTATATTTTAGTAACACAAATATTTCTTCTTCTCATTTCCTATTCTACTTTTTGATGCGGGAGATTTTCGAGTTTAATCCAATACGACCTTTTCTTTTGTTTTTTTATTGTAGAGCTTCACCCTCGGGCGTTATACCTTCGTAGAGAAAAGAATCTCCGATAGATGGCGCATGTTTTGGGCCGAATTCAAAACACAGGAAACACGAGAGGAATTCGGATACAGAAAACGTCATTACGAATCTGGGTTACAAATAAATAAATAAATAAATAAATAAGAATTGGATGAAAGCGCCCCTACGTTAACAAAGTGAGCTTCCCTGCAATGTTTTAACACTCGACAGGAAAGTCAATTTCATGACAGAATCGGGAAACTGCACTAAAACACTATTTTGAAAATTCAAACAAAATGACTGAAATCAAACTATCAAATTGTGCCCATTCGTTAAAAAAAGTCAAACCTGTCCTTTTTTTAATAAAAAAAAAAAGAGAGAGAGAAAATGTTACTGTTGTAACACAATCCATCATTCTAGGAAATGGATTAATAAGAACAAGAATGCTTCAAAAAGTTGGCAAAATAAAAATAAAAATTATCAAATTGCCAAAAAAAAAATTGAGGCACTTCTTTGACGTTAATTTGTAGAATTCAAAAGGAAACAAATTACTCAAAAGGATCTCGAAAATAAATAAGAGGACTGAAGGAAAAAAAAAAAACCCGCGAAGGGTTTTAAATCAACTTTTGAATTAATTGCACTGGACGGGTGTACAATGGAAAGAGGGGATGAACGAAAGATTTACACGTGTAGAGGAGGCCTCGAGCTGCCCAGATGCAAATCACCTCGGCGGGAAAGGAAGCTGACCTCTTCGAAGGGAAGGGTAAGGTCTTTGCCTAATCTCGGAACATTGATTACGCACTCACATCCACCCCCCATACACTCCCTTCCTTGGCCGTCGCATCCCCATTTGCATATTGACTTGCGAGGCAAAATTATTTCCGGGGGGGGGGGGGGGGCTTCGAAATGATTAAGTGCAAACAGATATATCATGTCACGACGACTCCCGAGCCCGATTCCGCAGCCGAAATTTGAGGCTTTTCGCCCTTCCCCCGTTTTAAGACTAAACCACCAACTCGAGAAACAAAGGGTAAATGTCCTTTCAAAGAAATTCAGCAAAGATTTGTTATTCAGTTGGAACGAAGATCGTGAGTGATTAAGAGATACCTTCAAAAGCATCATGGGAGAGGGGGGTCTTTTTTCGTTGTTTTATTCAGTTGTGGGTTACAGAATGACCTCACGTTTATCTAGGAAATGAGACTCATCTTGTCATTCAGCCCGCGCTTATGTGTGTGTGTCTGTGTATGTCTTTTAATAACGTTTGAACGATGAATGGGTCTTCGAACGTTGATATGCTAATTTAAGGACGGAAAAAACAAACTAAACTCATTTTCCAACAACTCGAGGTCTTTGAGGAGAACATTACCACACCAAATCATTAGAACCAAAATGAAAATATCGATCTTTTTTAACTTATCCGCTAATTCCGCGCGCTTTTACTGTGATTACAATTAATCAGATTTAAGAAGGCAAATAATGAATGAATATTATTTTTAAAAATTGATAAAGTAGTCCTTTAAAAAAAAAAACCAAAAAAAAAAACCCCACTAAAATTAATTAACAAGCAGAGTCACGTGACTGGTTTCGGAAGCCCTTTTGGCTCCCTTTGTCGAACGTAAAGAAATGAAGGTGATCGTCGGCTTATAAAGGTGCAAAAAAACCAATCAGTGTCGTTGATTCGGTCAAGTCTACTGTCTGACAGATGGATGTTGACGATCCCGTATTTTCGTGATTTCACGTAATTTACGCGAGAATAGTCTCTATCCATGTCTTCTCACAAAATGGCGAGAAACATTGATATTCGAAGCAGCGCACAAAAAATTATATTGCAAATTGAAGAATATTTTCGTAGGGAATTAATAAATGGAGGACCTCTCATTCCTTTAGAAAGTCAATAAACAAACAATAAATTCATTAAGTAGCAATTTCTTAGTGACAGACATTCAAAATACTACATTCCTTGAGACCTGCTGAAGAGGCTAATGGCCAGATCTCGCATTTTCCGTAATTCTCGCGCAAACGCGATCGTCAACATCCATCTGCCAGACAATACAACAGGTTAGGTACAGATTTATTTTTATTATTATTTTTACTTTTTATAGAAGCTGCTATTTTTTTTTTTATTTAGTAGGTATACATAAAATAAGACAAAAAATTGTGTTTCCTATAGTACGAGAAACAGCGACCTCACGCGTGTTTGATTTTCGGCCCAATCCTTTGGGACACGCAGCGACCACAGAACTTGGCGTTTTTCTGCACGTCTACAAGTCGTGACGCTTCTTTTCCATTAAGGTATCATTCATGACTATCCTACTTGTAGTTTGGGCTGCAGAAGTAGTGATAAGTTTCATATTTAGCCCCTTCCTGAATTAGACAGGAAGTGACCACAGACCGGAAATCGTATTTTTACTCCACCTCTACAAGCCACGAGTTTTCCAAAAACAAAAAACGGTATCACTCGTGTTTGTCCAACTTATAGTTTGGGCTGCGGAGACGGAAGAACGGACAGACCTACTTTAAAGATCTCCCTTCCTTTCAATTTTTCTGTATGTGGGTGGCTAAAAAAAAAATAAACGTACAATTTTTTTTGTAATTTTTACGACTGAATTATTTTATATATATTTTAAGGAAATTTCACGCTTTATACTCTTTTAAAAGCTTCCTATTTCTAATGTATGCTTGTGTTATTTATGTATATATTCTAATAAAAAAAAAATTCTAACCATTTCTCGTTAATATATTCCTTAACATTCATTTCCGTTAACATCTCGATTGTATCTCCCGATCACATCTAAAACGAGAAACTTATAAAAAGAGGGGGGGGGGGGAAAAAAAAAAAGGAAAAAAAAAAAGGGGGGGGGGGAAAAACTAGTGGAATGGAAAACCGGAGGGGGAGATGATTTTCAATGTCCAATCTAAATCTGAGTGGAATGTTGTTGTTACTTACTTTTTTTCTTTTTCTTTTTTTGATTTGTGGTCCATTCGCTGTGATTAAAATGCAGCCATTGTTCCTCTTGTGAATAAGCAGTGCCGTCTTCTTCCGCAGAGGGCGCTCGATGAACAGTAAACAAAAGACTATCATCAGACCGGAACACAATACCAAACAATTCCCCTATTGTTCGGGCTTTGCGGCGTTAATTTTGAACATCCTTCTCCAACCAGACTGAATTAACCAGTGGTCAGATTTTAATCATGACTTTTGTAAACAATTCCCCCCGTCCTTTTAGAAGCTTTTCTTAGCTTCTAATCTGATTGTGTATTTATATACATATTTTTTTTTTAATTAGTAGAGGAAAATACTTTAATTCAAACTTAACTTTCAATGTGGTATTGAAACTATAACTCCCAACCCCCCATTCGAGAAAGGACACTTTTTTTTTTTTTTGGTTGAACGACAACCATCTTAACTTCTCCCTTTCCAAAATTCTGGATACGTCTACGATGTATATGATTTATTTATTTACAAATATAGTTTGCTTGATCGATAAATGAAACAATTTGAACAATGATGTTTACTCCCTTTGACTTGACATCCACTGTGAAGCAGAGTAAGGCTAAGAACGCATATGGTTATATTTATCCACGAACTCATAAACCAAGTCTCCCCTCCGCAGGGAAGGGTTTATTAAAACAACCCTCAATTCGCCCAGGGTCTTTCATCAACGCACATATACAGTTGAAATCTATATTTTTTCCTCTTCAAGAAGGGGTCTCCACAATAGGAACAATTATGACATTCCTTGAGGGCAGCAGTAAAAGGGGAAGAAGGGAAGAGGGGAGAGGGCAAGATATTACTTTATGACTTCGTGGATATGCAAGTGCGTTCTTAGCCTAATATTTCTCTGGGTTTTACTTACAATGCAGGGAAAAAAAAAATGTACAGTCGGACCTTTATTTAACGAACCTCTACTTTGCGAATTTCTCTATTTTGCGAACTTTTCTTTGGAACCAAGAACATTTTGCTAATTTCTTCGTAAAATAACCTCCCAATAGCGAAGTGCATTTTCTATTTAACGAACTTTTTCGTGGTATCTATTTTTTTTTTTTCTGCTTGAAATGTTTTTGTTATCAACATTCCCTTAGAGGAAATGAAAGAAATTTGGATACATCTGAGGGAAAAAGAAGAAATTAACGATGATGTGCTGATTGATGATTATCTTTCACTTGATTTTGAAGTTGAGACCTCGGAAACACAAACTGAATCGGATATTTTAGACAATGTGAAAAATAAAAACAATTCAGCTATGAATTGCGATGAAGATGAAGATGATGAAAATGAAAATGATCATGATGCAGAAATCAAAAAACCTTCGCATGATGAAATGCTAAAATCATTTGAAACAATCCGACGCGGATTACAATTTGAAGAAAATACGCCTGAAGGGGTTTTTGGTGCATTGCAAAGATGCGAGAAGTACTATGAGGGAAAACACTTTTTCAAAAAAAAAAAAAAAAGCTTAAGACACAAAAAAAGCACAAAATTAATAGACATTATTAGTAAAATTTAAGTATGCATGTGGTAATGTATGCTTTATGTCATTAAAATTATTACTTTTTTAATAATATTTATTGTTTATGTATTTTAAATCTGTTTTTTAAGTAGTTTAAATTAATTTTAAAAGGTGAATCTCTATTTTTCGAATTTTCCATATAACGAACTTTTTTTCGGGATTTAGCGACTTCGCTAAATAGAGGTCCGACTGTATTTCTATTTATCTTTTCTTCACTCAGCCTCAGAACTTGAGCATTTTTGATTTTATTTCCGTTTGAGAGTCAAATTTAAAAGTCAATTTTCAACCAAAAATTTCAATTGTAGATTCTGTTACCCTGGACAGAAGTTTCGAGAAGACTCGACAGGAATTTATTACAGACATGCGATTTCAATGAGCCTTGCCATTCCTAACTAAAAATTAATAAGTATTCGAAAATCCACAAAATGTTTTAAAGGACCGAGGGAATGAAGTGATTGGACTCCCCCGAAAGGGGCGACAGAGAGATGATGGAAGAAGCTTGACCGAGGTGCACCTGCTCTCTCTCTCTCTCTCTCACCCCTCCCCCACTGCAAGGACGTATGATAATGACGAAAGCAGATGGGCGGAAACAATGTCCATGCGAATCCTTTTGTACAATCCCCTACCTATACACCAGAGTACAACACATTCCTTCCCACAATATAACGACAATAGCCAATTAGATTCCGGAGGGTGACAAGAAGGAGGACTTAAGAAAGTGTCAGAAAAAAAAAAAAAAAAAAAAAAGAAAGTAGGAGGCGGGGGAGAGCGAAAAGGGAGGAGAAGACGAAAATGAACTGTTTCACGCTGGTTCGAATTCCTCAGAAGCGATAAGCCGAGGTTTTCACAGGTCAGAAGGTGATGAGAAACCACCCACAAGCCAAGCACTGATGAATCGTTCGACAACAACAAGATGTTGTGTTAATAATATTTATTCGCAAAACATTCAAAGAGGAAACATAAAAATGTATTACGTAACACTTATAATTTGATGAATAATTGCGATAGCGTCAAGTCTCCAAACGCAATTCGGCATTGTTCGAATCAACAGATCGATTTATTAAACATCGCCATAAACAGATCGATTCATTAAACATATTAATTAACTTGTAGGCAATCTTCGTTTTCCTATCCTTACACATAAATATGAAATCCCCTTCATTGGAATTAACTCAATTTCATAGATTCACAAATGAAATTACATTTCAGTTCTTTCTTTTCAGCTTTCTTAATGTAATAATTATGAACTACCAACTCTTCACTCCATGTGGGTTTAAAAGTACACAAGCATTGTTATCACAAGCATAACATCTTGTTATGTCCACAAACTAACGTTCACTTACATTATTTTTCATTTATTACTAATTATTCAACTTATTACATTTAATCTAGCATAAATTTACTTTTAAGAAACCTTCCCTAACGAGACTGTGCTCTATTAATATGTTAACAAACAGTAATAGTAATACGCTTATTGTTATTATTAAAATGTAAATGTTTCAATACTTTTGTTTCCTCAGCGAAGACAACATGGCGGGTCAAGGAGCAAAGAACATATAACCAAGTGTAAAAAAAAGTGTGCAAGCAGGGTTAGGGATGTGTGATTTGTGTCCATGAATACCAAAACTTCAGCAGTATTTCTAACATTGCAATTGAATAACTGCATTTCTGATAGATAAGATCAAGTCTTAAAAAATTTTTGGCTAAAATTGCGCTTTGGCTAGTTTTACTTCTATGCTTCTGTTCGCTACTCCTTCGAAACCATAGGACACAGAAATACAAATAAGATGTCAAATTTTAGGTGTTATTATTGAGGATGCTCACATTTTCATTTATCATCTACGTCAACCGGAAGTCACGTGACTTAAGTTCAAACATTACTGCTTTCTGGCCACTATTCCTCCGAAACCATACGACACAGAACTACAAATAAGGTGTTAAATGTTAGGAAT
>JAFIDM010008419.1:41170657-41208239 GCA_023159025.1 Thereuonema tuberculata | reverse complement strand
GATGCTCCCATTTTCATTTATCATCTACGTGGGTCAACCGGAAGTCACGTGACTTACGGTCAACTTCTAAAACCGTTCATTTTAGATGACCAAAATGTAGAGACACGTTGTTCCTCTGAATGAGAGATAACTTTTTACAAGTAGGCCGGTCGCGATCAAAGGTCACGTGACTCAGAGAAATGACCTCAGAATCCAAGGTCACGTGATTACTAAATATTTTACTTGACAGGTTTTGCTAGCTATTATTACTGCGAGACTGTGACAGCTCAGATGACGATGAAGAGGGAAAGCGGGTGGATTGAAAAGGAAAACCCATCCGCGCGAGAGAACGAAAGAAAAGAGAGAAGCACCTGGAACTCTTTCTTCGGAGTCAACGGATTGAGAAATGAACACAGAAAAGAAAAGAGGGTTACCAAAGAAGAACGAATAGAAGAGAAGAGGGAAGAAAAAGTCTTTGAATATCACCGACTAAAAGAGATGCCAATCCATGACAGGACGGGGGGAGGGAAAGAGAAGGAAGATGGGGGGAGGGGTGTGCGTGTTGTGTTTATCCCTCTACACAAACACACACAACAGACGATGGCACGGTGTGAGGCAAAATGCAAAACAAGCAGCGATCCGCGGAGCGTAAACATCGCGGGATTTGTTTGGGCAAACCCTGGAAGCCAGAATCGTAAATTATGGCCACGTGCTCCGGGTTTAGCAACGAAAAAGAAGGCAACCCTACTATTTGCAGCATTCATAATCATCCACCCATACTCTTATGATTCGTCTCTTAAGACCAAACATCCCACCTACCACTCGCAGCCCCCCCTCACTCTGGCAGTTATCAAAATTCAAAAACTTGTGAGTTCCAATAAAACGATGAACAAGACCCCACTTGCGGCCATTTTTTTTTAAGTTGTCGTTTGAAAATATTGATTCAATTTAAGTGTCCCGCTATTGTGTGGCCCTTGGTGTCGCGGGAGTTAAGTCTCCCGGCGTTCCATGACTAAAGGGACTAAAAGGTCGGGTTGTCATCCCGACGCCCGCTATCTTTAACCCCCGGGAAACAAACCTGGTACCCATTCGACCTGGGGAGTGGGGGCTGGTTACCACGACTTTTCCCGCTCTCCGCTGAGGGGCCGGGGATCGAACCCGCCACCTCCAACACGCAGCCGAGCGCCCTTACCCACTACTGCGCCCACTCAAATTATTGAAAAAAACAAACAAACCAAAAAACTATTATTTGTTTCAACAAAGAAAAACCCTCCTTATATGGCGAAGTCTGATTATTTATGTTTGCCTGGAAATCATGATGTCAAACACAGAAATAGCGTCTTTGCAATAGCAAGTTGTTGTCAGTATGCGAGGGAGATCTTACACATCAGGAATATAATTTTGGAACGTTTTTATAGTAATATAAAAATATATTCATAACTACAAATCAGAATGTTTTCGCTATGTGTGTAAGATATAGTTAAGAATTTTAGCAATAGATATCGCTGTTACGTCCTGGAAAAATCAATCCATAAGCGGATTACTTCAACAAAGGTCTTTCTTTGGGGAATCGGATAATAAGCATCTTTTTTTATATTAATTTATGTATTTTCTCCGAATTATTCTACTTTTAAGGGGCTCTAGTCAAGACACTCGCTCGCCATGCTCTAAGAGCGGCTCTGTGCGTGCGCGCGCGCTTATATCTCCCCATCCAGAATACCATGATCTCCTTGAACCCGACTTGCACATTTTTGGATGAATAAGAAATCGTAAATGGGTATGACTGATAGAGAAGTTACACTGCGATACGATTTTAATAACGCAATGGCATTGGGTCACCAAGAAACGATGTGATTGGTGTATTAGGAGAACAGATGCGAAAGCCATCAAAATTCACCAGTGACTACGTATACAAAGAAGGTTACAAATTGTCTTACAAACTTCTTGTCATCTTGATTACCTCTCCATTAATTTATCTCAATCTTAAGAAAAACTTATACTTCTTTAAAATATCTATATTTCCTCCAAGCAATGTCTGAAACAGAGACAATGAATTGGTCGCGAAATGCTGTCGTAAATAATCTTAATTTATCGTTTCACTATTGTTGTTTTCAGTAAGGGATACAATGGCTTTAAATATCCAAATTTGAAAAAAAAAAAAAAAAAAAGTCATATAAAACTCCACAAAAATTCTTAATAAAATACGAATATAAACATAAATGAAGTATTATAAAGCAAATACAGATTAAAATTTAATTTTTTAGTTATAGATAGTAGCTTAATAAAACATTTCAGGTCATTTGTCCGAACTCTCACAATAGCCAATCAAGATCACGAACAAATACGAACACGTGATCAGGAAAATTAGAAACCGCTCGATCTTTTATTTACTGAAGATGATCTTGCACGATCCATCTGTTTTTACTATTATTTTAGGAATTACTTTAAAAATTTGAAATTTTTTGAAAGAATGCACTTGAACAAATCGTATTTTACTGTAAATAATCCTTGTCAAAAAAAAAAATTGAGATTACACGAGATTAATGAGATTCCATCTCACAGTGTTTCGCCGGCAACGAATATATTCGGCAAACTGCTCTACAATTATCCCCCATCCGTTGTGTGAAGGCGGCAGATAAGGGAGCAGCCAACCAGTACATTTTTCTATAAAGAGAATAACTTAAAAAGAACAAATCTCTGCAAGCGTGTTTATAGTTTACAAATCTCTTAATCAAATAAATTATAATTTGAGATCGAATTTTTGCTTAAGTTTGTCCTGTACAAGTCGATTCCTGGCTGAAGAATTCAAGATCAATTACATATATGATGTTCTTTTTTTTTCCTTCCTATCTATTACAATGCTCTCTCCTACACATCCTCAACCTTTTCAGACTTAACAAGCAGTGACCTCTAGCAGTCAACTGATTTACTATTTCTATAAATAACAGGCGCTACTACCATCTGCTTTTGGTGTTTAAAGCGCTAATAAATTTAGAGAACTCGAAGCACCCAAACGAGGGACCCCTTTTAAGAAGTGGTGCAAACCAAGCTAACTAGGGGTGATCAGTATTCAACTAATGGGGGGATACAACTTCCCCCCACAACTCACCCCTCCCCCTAGCCACCCATTTCCGGTGGTAGATAGGGTTTGAATGTCAAGATTACCATTAAAGCATCCCTGATTTATTTTCCCTATCTTCTAGCGAGGGATGAGTTCAATTCTCCCCCCTCCCCCTTTTTTTTTATCTCCACCCACCATTTCTCCCATCCCCCTTTTATAGAATAATAACTGTATGGGGAACCGAAAAAAAAAAAAATTAACCTTTTTAGTATCATATGCATCTAACTTTAGTGAAAAAATAATAATAATAATATTTAAAAAAAAAAAAAATAATAGTTTCAAAATTATTTTATTCATTTTTAGAATATTTGCTGTGGAGTCAATCTTGCTATGACAGTTATGGGCACGCATGAAGTCAACGAGTCTCACATTGTGGATTTTCATATATATAAAGAGCCATACCATAGTCATGTTCCATAGTATTAAATCCATAAATTCAAATTTAAATACATATCTACACAAATCTTAATTGCTATATCACGTCTTTGACAGTTGCATTCATATACGCGCAATTTGTCAGTTACGTAGAGAATGTGGATGGCAGAGAAGCCAAGCACTGCGACCGGAGGTCTATTGTACTATCCCACGGAAAAATAAGGACAGATGGAGGGAAAGACTGAGAAAGTACGGTGGGAGAAGTGCAGGGGAAACGGGAGAACCCCGAGAAAACCTGCCGAGCGGATCTTCTCGGGGTCACTTACTGCTTCTTGTCACTTACTGTTTAGCCAGACGAAAGAGACTGGTCACGTGATTTACTGGTCGCTCCGAACCTCTTTCTCGGCATGAAAATAGGAGAGATGGGCATGTGCCGACAAGGACAGAAACAAACGACATTTAAACGATTTTCTTTTTGTTCATACAGTAAAACCCCGATATAACGCTCCCGCTTATAGCACTATTCCGTTCTTTACGCTCCTTTTGTACGGTCCCTGGAATTTTCTATATATCTCTGTATACTTTAACCCTCTTATAACGCTTCAAATCCCGCTTGTAGCGCTTTTTTTATATATCGGAAATTTTGTATCGAAAAGAAATGTAACACTATAAAGATTCTTTTTTTTCCATGATAGGAGGGAATCCTTGAACTCTGAAGTGCGGGTCTGTGATACAGTTGTGCACAATGTCGAAGCGGAAATCCCTTTCTATAAGTGAAAAATTGCAAATGCTCCAAAAGTACGACGAGAATTCTACAGAAGTAAAAGGATTTTGCAGAATCTCTAAGAATTCCCTCGTCCAACCTGCGAACAATAATGAAAAACGGATGCAATTACCGATGCAGCGAAGGGTTGTTGCAAACGTAAAAAAGTAAAGTGTGCACTAAATCTGCTCCGAAAATATATTAGTATTGCTCCTAGTGGTGTATCAACTGACGTTAATAGTTACCTGAACCGTACTGAAAATGTCGTAATTCATAACAGTAGCACATATTCACGGCAAACCACAATCAAAGATCTTTTTAATAGGAAATAAGCTCATGCAGTACATCTATTGCAGAATCATGTATGTTTCTTGTAAAATGGTGTCTAAATGTTTCCCCATCTCATAAATCACTTCCCGTCTATAGCGCTATCCCGCTTATTACGCTTGTTGGTCATGGTCCCTTGACGAGCGTAATAACGGGGTTTTACTGTATTTTAATGTCATACTTTGGTTGTTAAGTATGCTTCTCAATTGTTTGACTCTTTTGGTTAATTTTCATAGCATAATAATCAGTTTCACTATAATTAGTCAACCGAAACTATTAGCTTTCGCTATCACCATAATTTCACACAAAAGAAAGCACCCATTTATGATTCTATGAATAAATAAAGTAATAATCTATTCCCTTAATTCAACATTTCCTTTACTTTCCCAATAGTTTGAATTCAGTTACTATCCAATTTATGGTTTTTATTTTTTTTTTAAATTCAACTATCGGGAAAGTAAAAGAAATTTTGAATTCAATTACTAGATTATTACTTTATTTATTCATAGAATTAAAAATCGGAGCTTTTTTAAGCTAAAATAATTTAGTAGACCTGAAATTCTTTCGAAAAATTAGTTGGTTTTGAGCTTAAATGAAAATTTTAAATTTTGAGATTTTTTAGTTGTATTTTTAACACTTACTTAAACCAAATCATTCCAACTGATTTCCACCTCCCCTTAAGAAAGCGTTTACCAATTTTTTATTTTTTATTTTGTACGGGACACTTTACAGGGATTGAGCGTAGACAAGAGAAATTTATCACGATAATAAATAAATTAAAACGTAAAAATCACTTTAATTTCAGTACTTTTTCACGGAACGTTTGTTCGCGCTCCGAGGAATAGTGTTCGGCGGAGCACAGTTTGGGAAGCGCTGGTTTTAGACAAAGAGATATTAAGAGAAATAAGATAGAAACCCATTGTTTAGATTCCAAGCTTTTCTATTGGAACTTTTTTCTCGCGTTCATTTCTATACAAGGAACCATTTGGAAAAGATTTGAGATGTGAAATTTAGATCCTCTCTAGTCCTCAAATGTGCCTACCAATTTTCAAGAAAACCCATCCAGTGATTTAAAAGTTATTTGGGACAAAACAGTCTCAGTTTGCTGTTAGGAAATAGGCTTAAAACAAAACAAGAAAAAATTTAGATCTTTTCTTATAATTATTTAACAATGATAATTTTTCTGTAGTGCGAGTTTTTTTCCATTACATAGATGTATTAAAAAACACAATAAAACTCTCTAAATAATCCCGCGAAAGGGAATCTCCATTTTTCTCGAGACGTTTGTCTGAAACCATCCCGGACACAGAAGTGCCTCGGCCGAGACGACAGCAGGTGCGGGAGCAGCGATGGTGGCGACGACCTGTAGCTAATGCGGTAATTACAGTTGTCAGGGAATGAAGTTACTCCCGATTCTTTTACCCTCTGTCTCTCGGGGAAGAAGAGGAAAAATAAGGGAGGAAGAAAAAGAGGGGGGGAGCAATGAATTTTCCTCAAATTGTGTAACTCATCCCAGTCCTTTAATGGCTAAAAATTCGCCCTTTTGGCACCACATTTTTGACGGGAGCAGATCAGTCTAAACTTAAAACAGCACTGTACAACACCGGGCTCATATGCTTGTTTTACGCTTGACGTCACTGGTGACTGAAACATCACTAACCAGATAACTAAAATAATTATCAACACAAAATCATATTTGTTTCGTAACTTTTCACAGTTTCAAAACAGCTTCATCAGACAGCTGAAGAAAATTTACGAAATAAATATAATTGTATGTTGGTAGTATAATTTGGATGTTCAGTTTTGGAATTACCGAGTTTCAGGTAAATATTTATCACTTAACAGTTCTTTTTTTTTTTTTAATCTTCGATTCAGAGCCACAACATTATTACAAAACTGGGAGAATATAAAGCTTAATTTCTTTTAAATTTATTTTATCATTATTAAGGCGAGGAAAAAAACTTTAATAGAGAAATTTCTATTTTTCAAACTACAGATCTTAGAAACTTTTAACAGTGTGGGGGTATTGTAATAAGGAAGGTATCTATTAATTTTGGCAAAAACCGTAACAGCACCTAAGGAATTTCGAGACAAAATAAATGTAAAAAAAAAAACAAAACAAAAAAACCAATTATTTTCAATAAACAAAGTAAACAAAGCCTAATGTATGTGCCTAATAATTCAACAAAATGATAACTACGGAAGACACAAAGTAACCAAAAAGATTTCGCACCTCGAGCTGTCAACGGGAGAGTCTAGGACGGCCGTTTCGTACTCATTAGGACTCAAAAGGACAAACTTCACCGATGACAGGTTTAAGGCTAATATATTCGATGGTTAATACATTCGATGACCGAATATATAAGAATCCCACTATCGCTCCCTGAAGTGGGACTCCTCAAAAACAAAACACAGTTAAAAATACACAATAATCAAATCCTTGGCCTGCGTTCCTCTAGGCTCAAAAGGAATTCGTCTTTACTCTACAGCATAAAACAAAGCTTTTAAACAGCATTAGTAAAGGGGATACCTCAAAGTTGGCATGTCAACAATATCTTATTTAATATACTATTTATTTAAATGAAGAGTTTATTTTTATTTTTTATTTTTTTTACAATTTTTTTCATTTTTCAGAGTTTTGTACGTCTGCTTCTTGATTTATTTATTTTTTTCGATTCTATATTTTTTCAAAACTTTATAAAAAGTTAAATTTTATCAATTAAAACTATTTAATGAAAACACGGTTAATATTTTGAAAAATAAATGTAACCTGCTGTGAAAGTAGTAAATAAATAAAGGATAAGAAAAACAGCACCTGAACAAAAGAAGAAAGACAATTTCTTTTGTTCAGGTGCTGTTTTTCTTTTCCTTTATTTATTTAAGTTTAATATTTTTTTTTATGATTTTCCCTTTTCTTAATATTTATATATACATATTTTTTTTAATCTTCTTTTGAGCTTCGTCGATGTCTCTCATTCGGTTCTTGCTTGTATCAATTTCCCTTTGAACGGGATGGAGGGTGGGGAGTGGGGGATAAAAGAGTTGTGTGCCTTCAACTAATGATTTCGTCCACTGGCATAATAACACCATTCTCTCTGAAGCAACTTCCACAAGACAAGAAGGAGATAGATAAAAGACGATGCAGGGTTACGGGGGATGGGAAGCAGTTTTCTATTTGTCAAGGAGACTCGATCCATTCCGCACAGCTGGCCGCACCGAGCGAATGAACACTTCCCCGTCCGATTGTAATATGCCAAGATGCAATCATGGCCGGACTCCGGCGTCTCCCCTTCCCCCCCTTCGACTTCATCACTAAGCCACGCTGCTGTCCGAGCAAAACACAGATGGCGGACGAGAAGCAAAATTTAAAACCCGGGACGGATTCTCAGTGCCGCTTCTATTCCGTTCGCCTATCGGAAAAATTTAAAAATTCTGGGAGTCATCATCGGAGGCGTTCCTCGAAACGGATTAACTCCCACGCAAAAGTTTGCCAAACTACGAAGAGATCAATACGAAACACACACTTACTTAAATACATGGGTTTTGTAAATGTATATAGCAATTACACTTTCGGGAGAGTTACAAAAATACAAAAAAATTATCCGTAAACCTTGAGTTTTAAAAATAATCTTTCTAATTTGGAAAGGAATTATCAATAATTCTGATGAATAAATCAGGATATTCTTCGATATTCAGAGTTATTGTAAAGAAAAACCTAAAATACTAAAGAGCAAATTTCGGAAATCTTGAAACTAATTTTTTTATGTGAGTATGTGTGTGATCAGTTACCGTATTTAGATTTATATAAACCGCACTTATTGACATTAATTTATCCTCTAAAATTCTGGCCTCTCACTTCTGAGTCCCGGGTTCGGTTCTCATGTGGGTTTCGTTGATGGTGGCGATCCGCGCTGGGCAGGTTTTCCCGGGGTTCTCCCGTTTCCCCTGCATTTCTCACCCCATCCTTTCTCAGTCTTTCTCTCCGTCTATCCTTCTTTCCATGAGATAGTACAAAAGATCTTTCAGGTCGACGTGCTCGGCAGTCATGCCACCCACTTTCAATTAATCTAATCTAATCTAATCTAATCCTCTAAAATTAAAGAGATGAATTAATACAAGAGCGTGCGTTCGGATGTAGTTGAGTGGCCAAGGTGGTGGTCGACTGTGCGACTGATTTGCCTGAATGTGGATTCGAATCCCGGCGTAGGCTTGGATGTTTCTTTGTCTCTCTCTTCATTAAATGTTTCTCTAAATTATTATAGGTCCGTATAATAGGCCTAAAAAGAAAAAGGCTGCAGTGCTCGTGCACAACCCAAGCAAAATCCACAAATACTACATTATTATTTTTTTTTGAGGGGGGGAAAGAAAAAGTACATAAAATGACATGAAGTTTACATTTTGTGGCTCAAACAAGTATCATGAAATATCAAAAGTGACAAATTAATGACATTTTTTTAATTATCGTTTCTGGAAAGTTTACAACAAAGGCGTCAAAAATTATTTGTAAGTTCTTTTTTTCCTTGCAAAGTTTTTTTTGCAAAACAAAAAAAAAAAAAAATTTCGCACATGCGCAAAACTAACATTTTATTGAATTTTCAAGACATTTTAATTAGATTCCCAAAAGTAACAATAAGAAAGCTGGCAAATCCTCGTAAATGTTGCTTCTGACAACCACAATAACCACCTCATTCATCTCTATGTGAAATCCAGCCAGGAAGTGAAAAATCACAATAAATTCCAAACTAACCTTCCGTTTCTTCTTCCGACATTTCGTCGTGTTCCAGCTGACCTTCTAAGGAAAAATTCAGGTGTGTTTCATTATTCGCGAGCAAATACGGAATTGCTGCCATTTTATTTAGCCTGTTTTGCTTCGAAATTTAAACTCATCTATGTGTGATCGGTTTCCTATCCGTCCCCATAACTTTTGAACCTAATGTAGGAAACTTCTCGAATCTTGGCAGGCGAATCCTTGGCAAGCGAATTTAAAACAGACTTAAGACACCATCTAACTTTTATATTTGAAAGCTCGAGAAATTAGCACAAGAATCGACAGCAAATAAAAAAAAAAAAAAAAAAAAAATCCCATAGAAAAGCATTGAAATCTAAAACAACAAATTTCTATACAACTTCTATTAAAATTTCATTGTCGTTAACAATGGATATTAAGTATTTTACCTAATCCATTAATTAGCATGTGGTTTGATTTGATTAATCAGTTTTCGACAACTGATTGTTTATTTTTAGCGACCCATTTGGGAGTTATTGAGATAGCGATCAAAGTCGGTAGCTATTGCGACTGTCCTGTTCGTCCGTCCGTGTCTGTCCACCTTAACAACACCCGAACGGAAGATCGGCTCGACCAATGGACTTCACCATGTTCAAAGGCCCAAACAACTTAGGAATATGGTATTTTCAGGGACCAAAGCCCACCCCATGTTCGAGATATTTATCATTATTATCATTGGATTTCCGCTATTAGCTTAAATGTTAGAAATGCAACCATCTCATTTCAGTTGTCAGATATAGTAGCTTGATGCTTAAGGTCTCCGACTCATATACTGCAGGCTGTAGATTCGAATCCGTAAATCTACTATTTGTTTTTTTGTTTCCCCCTCTTAATCTTTTTTTCTCAATTTTTTTTTTATTATTATTTTTAAATTTCATTATTATGGATCGCCCTTAAGTTTACACTTTAGCACAAAATTATATTCACTTTTTTTTTTTTAATCCATCAGAAAATAATAATTCCTCCTCGTTTGAAGTCAGCCGATATTAGCGTTATTAAAACAAATAGCGTGGATTTTTCAATACTTAAAACAATAATAATAATAATAATAATAATAAACTTAAGAATGCTTTACAGAAAGTAGGCTTCGAGTTCTTTAGAACCTCCTGTTGTGTTTTTTTTAAGGTAGCCAAAAAAACGATGGTAGCCAAAAAGTAAGCCACACCTATGGAGTTTAAGACAGTTTTTCTCGACAGAAATTACACGCGCTAATAATGTTTCCGAATTACCGCCAAAGTATCAAAAAAAAAAAAAAACCTCCTTTTTCCAACACTTCCATTTTGGCTTTAGCGGTGTCCCGTTACTGTACAAACGACTTCACATTACATTTTTTCATTCGAGGGGATGGGGGTTTGGTAAACACACACACACTTGACAAGGAAGCAACATTAAAGTGTTCTGTCAGATGGGTTTAACTTATTCTTTTACGAGCGCCGGTTTCCCCCCTCCCCAACATAAGTTGATCAAACTTATACTTTTAATGAATTTGTAAATCATGGTCGAGATATACACGAGTGTTTGTAAGCGCCGGGGATTTTCAAATCCGGGGGGTGAGGGGGATTGACGAAGCCGTGGCGGAGGAGGGTTGGGAAGAAGGTTTCTTCGTCTGCCTAGCGTCAAAGTCAAAGACTGACAGGGGAAAAACAGTAATAAAGCCCGAACTGTTAATTAACGCGGGCGACCGATCCCAGCAATTTTAAAACACACTGAACTGCTTCATTAGTCTCCGCCTTCGTTTAAATGGCGCCACCAGATGCAAGCAATGGAGGTAGAATGGGGACCTAATTAAAGACCCCTAGTAATTAGACGCAGCTTGGGGACAAGAAGTTTGTCAATCGAAGTGTAATAAAAACTCCGGAAACAAAAAAATA
Organism: Thereuonema tuberculata; assembly: GCA_023159025.1. Classification (NCBI taxonomy): domain Eukaryota; kingdom Metazoa; phylum Arthropoda; class Chilopoda; order Scutigeromorpha; family Scutigeridae; genus Thereuonema; species Thereuonema tuberculata. Next base: position 41,197,017 of record JAFIDM010008419.1, on the reverse strand, counting down.
CCCCCCTCCCCTCATCGGAATAAAAAAAAAGAAAAGAAAAAACGTAAGCGCCGATTGTCTTTGTGTCTCGTGTGCCCCGACCTCCGACGTGATGAAAGCGCCAGTCGTCGAAACCAGCGCGCGCTAATCGAACCCCTACTCCCCTAAGAAAAAAAGAAAACAATCGACGGTGAAGGTGAAGAGACGCCGCCGCTGCCTCCCAGGTCCCGAAGACGGTAAACCATCGATTGCCGTTAGTTAGCAGGAGGAAGCCACGATAATTAGGCCTAACAAAACCCAAACTATACAAACATACAGTCCGTTGAAGTAATCTTTAAACCTTCTTAACGGGAACTCAAGAAAATAAATGCAAACTTCTAACAATACATCGTCATAAAATCATTATCAAACTAAGTTAAGAGTCATTGCCACTTTGGTGCAAGCTTTAAGTTTACTAATTTTGGACGTGTCGTTCCAGAATATTCGAGTCAACTACGAACTGTCGTGCAACTCATCTGGGCTAGGAGTAGATCAAACTACTTTTTTTTTTCTTAGGTTGGCATTTGTCTGCTTTCTGGGGAATTCAAGTGCCTGACGTCATATGTAAGGTAACATTTTAAGTAATTTGTACAGCTAAGTAATTATTTGATAATGATACAAAAAAAAAAAAATCTCTCATAGAACTTAAGCTTACTTTCCTTAAATCTTGTGAGTATGTGTTTTATTTATTTTGTTTATTTTTTTTTGTAATCATGAAAATTATAATAGGTATATTTGCTAAACAGTAAAATAGTGTACCGAAATTTCCAAAAGAAAATTCAAACTAAGAGACGAAATAGAAATATTCCAACATTTTAACAACCTACATAAATAAATAAATAAATAAAATAAATATTCACCAAAAACGCTTCAACCATTAACTAAAAACTCAATTTAAAAAAACTGAAATTTAATTAAAAACTCAATTACATTAAGAATAATGTTTAAAAACTGTGCGAAAACCTCTTAAAAAATTTTTCGAAATTTTCTTTAAAACGTTCACCATTTATTCAGTGAAATTCCTTCAAATTTACCTTCAAGTATCTCCTGTTTTCAGTGAGAAAACCTTAAATGGGCTCATGTTTGCTATTATTTTTTTTTAAACTTCGATAGCTAAATTTATGCCAAGACGTCCGCTGGATGGCAGCACTGGCCGAACAGAAGACACACGTCAATCAGCAAGCAAGCAGAAGATTGGATTTCGTGCCTCACTGAGTTACAATACATGATCGAATAATAATCAAGATATAGAATTTAATACCAAGGTTACGACTGACGATAGCTAGAAAAACTAATACGTGTTTTATCTTTAATCAAGTTAGGGCAGACGTTTCGATTTTCAACCAATCAGGTTTTCACTGCACCACCCTCTCTCATTCACGTTAACAACAGAAACATAACTTTTTCTTTTTATTTAAAGAAAAGTATTTTAAAATTAACATTTGACTGACTTATTTTTGTAAACTTTTGAGGATTTCTGAATATTATTTTCTTTTACCCTGAGTTCTAAATCTTGTGAAATGTGAGCATTAAATAAATCCCGGTTTCGATACAAATCACCTTTTAAGAAACCCTAACTGAATAACTCCATGAAAACCCGAACTGAGATGTGCTCAGAAAGCGGAAATGTATCAATACGATGTCTGTGTTACGCTAGGACCGGAAGTGAGGGGTCATGAATTTTACAAAGGCATGTTGGGATTTCGGGTGGAGGGGTAACCCAGGCCAGGTCACTTCCATTTAAGGGAGAGGTGGGGGAAGGGTAAACGAGGAAAAGGCTACTGACCTTATCCATCTAAAAGATGAAAAGGTCGTAGGGGGAAGTGATTGAGACTTATCATCAAATAACCCTTTTTTTGATAATGGTTTCTTTCTATCGTTCCCCTCCTTTTTCATCTTTCTAAATATACATTACCACTTCAATGTCATTTTAAAGTGTACTTCTTTTTATTAAATATTAATTATTTTCTTTTTGTAATATCTTAAATATCAAATATTAAATTATCAAACATTGTGTTTTATCCTGAAGATAGATATCGTTTTAACGGGTATCTGAAACATGTTCATACTTTTTAAAAAAATTTTTTTCATATTTAAAGCGTGCGTTATTAGTTATTACTTGTTTGTATTCTTAGCCGCACGTCAAACTGTTTTAATTTTCAATTTATTTTTTATTCAGTTAACGCAGCACTTGGAAAATATACAATATGTAAATACTCAACATTGATGTAAAGATAACTACAGTAGAACCGCGATTATCCGCGGAATTGGGTGGCAAGGGCTTCGCGGATAACGAAAATCGCGGATAATCCGAAAAAGATTAAAAATGAGGTGTAAACTCGAAAAAAAAAAATATTTCACCATTAAAAACTACATTTTATTGTTCAAAAAACATAATGTGTAAAACTTTTAAGATACCGATAAGTACAGTAAAGCAGAAACCTTTGCTCTACGTTTGCATCCACAAATTCCGAGAAGGCCTACAGGATCACGATGCACAATAAACCTGTCAGTAATTTTCGACCTTCGCACTGGAGGGCCTATTGTATTTTCCCTGTTGTTGGCTTGTTTTTTTTTTTTTTTGAGGTTCATAATTAAAAAAAATTTTCACGGCACTCGCGGATAATCGGGGCTCTACTGTTATTAATAAAAATATCGCAATATTTGAGACAATTTTTATCCGGTTTACCTGCGAGGGTGAGATTCCTGAAATCAATCAGTCTGTCTGTGTGTTCCCTGATAACCGGCTGTAAAATTTACAGATCGTATCCCATCGAGTGAAGCTAATAATAAACCGAACATTGCAACCTTAATTTCTATCTATATTTGTTTTGTTTTGATATATCTTTTTACTCTCTGTTGGGTATTACAAGACGAGAGACATCTCAGCTGCATCCACTGTCTCCCTGACATAATGCTTTTTTAATGGCACCACTAGAATGATTGATTAGCTATCTCATTAGGAGTTTTGTTTCTGATCTGTGGGGTCCGGACCCCGCCCAAATTACTGAACCCCCGAGGGTAAAATATAGCAAGGGAAGGGGGGGGGACTTCCTCCCTGCGGCGAGGGGTTCACGGCAAATGGAGGATAAGTTTTCACCGAATCTTCTAATAAAAAAATAAAAAATAAAAATTCTTATGTTGGCAGAACAATAGCAAAAATACTTGTATATATAAAATGAAGATTACTGTCTGTAATCAATTCAGATGAATAAATTTGAAGCACACTTCCTACTATAGGCAAGACGAAATGCGAAATAACTCAAGTATTTATACTGCAGGGCCTACATCACAATAAAAAAAATAATGTATCCAGCCACCTTCTGCGCTTCACCGAACTATAAATTTCCAATGGTAACAGAAGCTTGAATTTTATTAAGCAAATGAAAAGAAGTATAAACGAAGCTTTGTTTATTCTATAAAGGGCATTTATAATAAGCTACATCTCCAAATTGAAATAGTTTTGTTTACGAGCTGGAAGTTGGGTTTTCTTGAGACATTAAGTGCTTACAGAATACTTCTAAGAATTATTTCGTATTCGTCTTGTTGTGGGGGATCAATTTGGGGGAATCGACGGGAGGTGGGGAGAGAGGGGGGGGGGAGCTTCAAGACAAAAAATAAACGTTTTCATAGTTGAGTCATAAATAAGCTGTGTACCAAATTTTATGAAAATCTGTCTAGACGTTTTGACGTGATGCACCACAAATGGACAGACACATCAAAATCAGTCAGACAATCCCTAATAACTTTTTTTAACCGCTGGGTGTTTCTTCTTGGAACTTGGTATGCACATTCGAGGACCAGGCACAATCTCTTTTTACATTCGAAATCTGTTTCAAATGGGTCGTTGTAGAAAAATTGGCGCGAGACGATACAGGAAAGCATTGGAAAAATCTAAAACTAGTGGATTTCTATCCTATTTCCGTTAATCTCCCATTGTCTTAAAAACAATGAATATTAAATCCTTAATGCATTGCGCGGGATTAGATCTTCAAATGAATTCAATTTAGACAATTTAAGTAAATAATGAGGACTTAATTAAAGAAAATCTAAAATTTGTACTGTTTGTATTTAGAGATATCAACATCATTTTTTTTTTTTTTTATATCGTTTTTAGAAATTAAAAAAAAAAAAAATTAACAAAAAAAAAAAAAAAGTTTTAAAAAGCAATTTTTATAAGGAAAGTAGGAACTTCTGGTTATTTTTAATTAAAACAAAGTTAATATTGCAATGACTATTTTAATCATTGTTTCATGTGCAGAAGAAAAAAAAAAGTGATACATGTTTTTCATCACTGACGTCATTGTAAATGGACTGCATATTGTTTTTTTTTCAATTTCAATGTATCTTAAATGATAGATTTTTTTAAGCAATTTTCAAATTTAATTCTGTTTGAATGACAAGAAGTAATCTTATGGAAATCAAACGTATTTTTCAGCCATCTTTAAATCGTGACGGACGATTCTTCTACCCCTCCCCCTTTCCAATTCCAAATTTGGCTTCGGCCTCAAGGACTTTTTTTTCTCCTTCTCTCCTTCCAGAGGCGACCAATGGGAGAACGTTCAGAAGGAAGAGTCGATATACAGAGGTTAATAATATCGCCATTTTTTGTCTACGGAAACTGAATGGAGACGGAAGTTGTCCGTCTGTAAAGTTTCTAATTATTAAATAAATGAAAAAAAAAAAAAAAAAAATACTTTTATAAACATTGAAAGTCGGAATAATACGGTTTTTGTTTCCAGGAAATATGCTTAGATCCAACAGCAATACCGGGATTTTAAAACTTCGGGATTGAAAAGTTGAAACAAGATGGCTGCCGTCCGAGCCTCAAATCAGGCCACTGTCCGACACCCGAATCCTCGGCGAAGCTGCTCAGGCGGTTCTGGGTGTCACCCTAAATATATCAACAGGTCGAATTACCCTGGGATAGCAATTAAAGGCACCAAGCAGTCTGGGAGAAGCGCAGTTCCAGTAGGGAGAATTTAGAACGGCGCAAAAGGAAGATGGGCGCGTTCAGAATCGTCGATAAAACTGAATCTAATTATTCAAAACTTAACATAAATACTGGAAGAACTTTTACTAAATACGCAAATTTCTGGAATGACCATTTCCTTGTTTAAAGAAGCGCTTGAAATAAGATTAAATCAACTTTAAAATCGTTGAAAGGATCACAATATTAACGTCAACATTTACTTCCTGTTGTTTATTAACGTAGGCGTATGCCTTGCATTAAATTTTTACCAATTTAAAATTCTTGCTTTTAAAGCTATACATTCAGATCACACGAATGTATCTGTGTTGTATTAAACGCCAACTTGTTTCTATGAAAAGTACTCTAATATTATCCATTGCACAAAGAGAACAGTAAGTTGAAGAGGTACATGAAATAAATACGAATATGTTATACAAACAGTCACAGTTTCTGTCGAAGGTGGTTTTAAGGACTTGATAATCGGAACTGTGTTACAAGATCATTATTACAATGTTTGTAGTGACGTTTGTAAAAAATACACACAAATATACTGTATTCGCGATATTTTCTAACGTTGCAATCTGAGGTTGTTGCTGCACTGGCGATTGTTGAAGAGAAATTAATTTTAAAACAAAAAGTTACAAGAAGTTTCCCGGGACAAATATTAACAATGATCTAGAGGTTATCTAAACTATTATTATATGAAAGCTTGACGTGGGTTATTGATTGAGTTATCGTGCGCGCAAGATTGATTTTACAGACTGATAAACAATGTAGTAGGTATACAATAAGTTATCTATCACATAATGGGGAATGAATATGCAGCGATTTTTTTATATTTTTTTATTTATATATTTACTTGTGTGTGGGCGTTGGGAGGGGGGGGGATCAATTTTGAGGGATAGGACCGTGAAACGCGTCCGTGTTTAAATAAATAATCGTGCACGTGTTTTAAATTGGATCACAAATAATCATCAGAATCAATTTTTCGGGAAATCAGGCCAGCCGTTTTAGCGTGATACACGTACGAAGAGACAAACACAGAAGAAAAATGTTCAAAGTAGGGATGAAGCAACTTCACTTGAAAAATAACCTCAACAGATCTATGGGCTTCAAAATACACACATCAAATTTCTATAATTAACTACTTTTCAACTTTAATATCTCTCACTCCACAACGTTATTTTGGTAACGAAATTCCACTGAAAAAAAAAAAAAAAAAAAAAAGCCTCGTTCACATAAAGTCAAAATATTGACAAAAATGGAGGATGTTCACAGCGTTTGAAAAAGTTAAGCTAAATAAATAATTTCCACCACAAGACAATAGTGCAAGTGTTGTCGATAACCTAATTCAACAACGAAACTAAGAAAAAATATGTTATTCAAGCCTTCACCTACATTGGTGTAATGCACCCATTTGAATGCAATATTTATTCTTTCCATATGAAAATAAGCCTGATTATAGGGCGGTTACAGCCATAAACGGAACGAAAAGTGTATACTCTTTTTTTTCGACTGTTTTTCATATTAATCTTCATACTTACGGCTTCAGATACAGCGTTGGCGGTTGTGATCATTTATCCCAACAGTAACCACTAGATGATGACTGAAATTATTGACCTCCATTCCGGGACCTTGGCTGTTTCTTAAATGGCTAACTGATGATAAGCCGAGTGAACAGGAAATCTGCGAATTCAAACGTCACACAAAACGTTTAAAAAAAACGTTAAACGCTATAAATTGGAGCCGTTTATTTCTACATATATATTTTTCTGTTTAGTTACTCTTTTAGCAAAAGCAATAACTTTTGAACGTGGGCCCGGTAGACGAGTGGGTAAGAGCGCTTGGCTGCGGGTTGGAGGTGCAGGGTTCGATTCCCGGTCTCGGCGGAGGGCGGGGATTTTTCCACGCTCTTTTCACCTCCAAACGGGTCCTAGGGTCTACCAAGCCCCCTCTGGAATGAGTATCGGGTTTCTTTCCCGGGAGTTAAAGGCGGGCGAGCGTCGGGCTGACCACCCGACCTCAACTTCATCCAGTTGGTCACGAAACGCTGGGAGCCTGACCCCTCCCGCGCCCCAAAGGCCTGTCCAGGCACTTTAACTTTTAACTTTTGAACACGTTAACAGATCTCTTGAAACATAGAATGTGTGTAAGATTCGATCTGTTTATTTTTATATTAAAAGCTTCTCAGTGTGGATTCGTGTGAAACATGATGCGGGGACAAAAAAAATATTCGAAAAACAGCTCTTTACGTTTCTATTGTGATGTTATTATGATTTATGCGCATTATACTGTTTGTTGTAGGTATTTATTTCTACAGCTGATCCTTTTATAAGCTAAGCGTCTGCTAGTGGGGATGAATTGGTCTTTTTTATTCTTAATTAAGGTTTGGATGTTTTTGTTTTTAATACGGAAGGCCGTTGTTTTGTTGAATTATGTTTTGTTTATACATTTCTCAGCTGAAGATATTCTGCGAATCCAACTGACGATGGTTAGGAAACCAGAAACGGCCTGTCTTGGATTGCTTTAATGTGATTTTTCGCTTTAAATTTTTGGTGTGTGGCACAATACATCTGAGTTATCCGGAAAAGCCACAACGGGCTGGGAAGTCGTATATTCTCCGACGATCTCGATATTAATTTGCTAAATAAATAAAGTTTGTTTTTTCAATGCTAAATATGCAAGGGGTTCCGGAATGAAGCGACGGTACCCGGCTAGTAATAATAATAATAATAAAGAATAGTAGTCTTTAAGGTTCTCCTTAAAGAAATTAAAGTATTAAAAATATCTTCCTATGATACTAACTATACTAAAACATTCATGTCATAAATTTCGCAGAGCGTCTTACAGTAAAATATTCATGTTGCCAAAGCAACGGTGCACTAATACATGAAATGGAAGTACAACATACTTCCGCTGTGTAAGGTTAAAGTGAAACCAACTATACATTAATGAAAATAAGCTGTAATTTTGGAAATCATTTTTTTTTTCTCGAACGTGAAAAGCCACATTGTTCTTACGGCAAGGTATGGCCAATTAAAAATTAGTTATTGAGATTAAAAATAATGGATTGAGGTCAAGGAAGGTCAAATAAACCTTAAGAAATAAATATTCTACATTTTTTTAATGTTATTTTTCAAAAACTAAAAAAAAAGCCAAAAATTGATAAGGATTCATGTCAAGGATCTTTAATCAACATCTGCAAATTTTAATTTTGAAATTATGTTTCTTTGCAATTCGCCAATATTTATCGTAATGTTTTATGAAGCATAGGAAGGGAAATAAAATTTGAAGAAATTTGTAAAACAAGCACATAAAAAATAATAATAAAAAAAAAAAACTTTTCACTTACATAAGGTTAGGTTATATTCGTAATAATAATATAGTAAATTTATAAAAATTAATTTGCCCCCCCCCCCCCCCCAATGCCCCCTTACTGTCCCAACAACCAACTCCTTACCTCAGGGAAGGACTGGCCCAGGCAAACACCTAATGAACATGAACAGCTGGAATACAAATTTATGACGAAACATAAATCACTTCATTATGTTTCATTTACTTAACACATCCATTACAATTAGTTCGAGCGATACGTTTCAAGAATATGCAAAGACAGAATCCTTACAAAGGATGCGCCGGCCCCGTGTCCAAATCCGCCTTTCCTTATGTTCAAAGTCAGACGTCTTTAACTCGGATAGTTTGTTGTCAAAATGTTTCTTTACTCAATTCCAAAACATTAAAATACTTTTATCAAAATCAAATGATTCGCTAAAATCGACTGAGAGGTAAGCATCAATGATCATCGGAAGCGCAGTGATGCCTCAAAAGAAAAATAAACAATAAAAAAAAAAAACTAAGAAAAAAGTCACAACTGGATAGTAAATGTGGCTTCGCACACTGAGCCAACATCAACGAGATTCCCTGAACAGCTGTTTCATCCTTATTAGGAATCATCAGCAGAATCTACCCTCAGTTAAATTGTGATTTTTTTTTTCTCTATTTACGAATTATTACGGACGTTAAATCTTGCTTTTCAATAAAAAACTAACTGTTCCAGGATGTCACTCGATAAACAATTTGGTCTCACACATTGTTGTTATCTAAACATGAAGTAAACAACTTTTGGTTACTAACGTAATATCAGTCAAAAGTCTACTTTCAAATCACGTGTGCTTGTGTTTACGTACTTTTGAACCGATAAATGGATCTTCGTGAAACTTGACATGTCCATTCGAGGACTAGGGACGATCTGACGTCTACAGTCGAAATCTTTTCCAAAAAAAATTGGTCCTCGTAAAGAAATTGAGCGACAAAAAGACAAAATCCCGTAGAAAAGCATTGGAATCTAAACAATGGGTTTCTATCCTATTTCTATTAATATCTCATTTGCTTTAAATATTAAATATTTTAAATAAGCTTACCTCATTTAAATATTTTAAATATCTCATTTAAATATTAAATTCTTTGAATATTAAATGACATTGAATATTAAATCCTTTAAAATAAATCGGCTGCACGTGGATTTGATATGATTAAAATTAATTCCGAATTAAACGGTACGGATTTAAGAAGACAGTATGGATGATTTGGAAGTTTAAGTTCAAGTCGTTCTGTAAGTGTTAAAATACAACTAAAAATCTGAAAATGTTTATGACAGTTTAAATATTATGAATCATATTCTTCTTGACTTTTATATGATTACTGAATTAATTATATTAAGCTCAAATGTTTCGAAAGAATTTACATTCTATTAAATTATTTTAGCTTAAAAAAAAAGCCTCTATTTGTGATTCTATGAATAAATAAAGTAATAATCTAGTAACTGAATTCAACATTTCCTTTACTTTCCATATACTGTACTGTAGTTGAATTTTAAAAAACTAAAAACTATAAATAGAAACTATCAAATTTATGTTTTTGTTTTGTTTTTTTGTTTTTTAAATTTAACTATTGGGAAAAAAAGGAAATTCAGTTACTAGATTATTATCTTAATTTATTCATAGAATTAGAAATGGGAGATTTTCTTAGCTAAAATAATTTAAAAGAATGCAAATTCTTTCAAAAAAGTAGCCTGTTTTGAGCTTAAATGTAATTAATTGAGTTATCATTTAAAAATCAAGAATAAGAGAATATGATTCATTCATATTTAAACTGTCATATTTTAAATTTTCAGATTTTTAGTTGTATTTTTAACAATTACAGAACGATTTGAACTTAAACTTCCAAATCGTCCAAACAGACTACATCCTTCCCTAAAAAATACAACATTTCAACTTATTTAGTTGATATTATAATTTGAATGTAAATAAAGGCTTTTCAGTTTTTTTCTGTATCGGAAAAAAAAATAAGAATTTTTTAAGAAATAAGATTTAAAGGAAAGAGGAAAGTAGGCCTTAAGTTCTTTCGAACTTCTTAAGATAATCAAAGAAAAAAAAAAAAAAACAAGCTGGGTCTTCATTTCCGTTCTTTTTCTAGAATTCTCTTCGTCTGGGCCACAAAGAGTTCAATGATATCATTAATGCATTTCTTTCGCATTAATGGTTAGAAACTCAATAACCTCAGTCCGGGAGCTAAGGGTGTGGAAGCGGAAGAAGAAATTCCATTCGTCAGTCACTTGTCCCTTCCCGCCAGCGACGAATTCCAGACACGGCCATCTTGGATGGACCACTTCATGGGTCGCAGTCTTCTTCGGCGAAGAACTCAGTTTGCGTATCAGTCATACAAGTCATTATTCTTTTTATTTAAAAACTTAAAAAAAAAAAAGTATTTCAAATAATAATAAAAAAAAAAAAAATTCTTATCTGATTCACCGTCACTTGTCATCAGATGGCAAATAATGGGCTCACGATCGCAGGAGCCTTTGTCTCCTTTACCTGCTTACCTTTATTTATTTATTTATTTTAATCATTAGCATTTTTAAGTAAAAATGAAAAGAGAATTAATATTTCTTTAAATATTAGAATTTTCTAATACTTAACACACATCTCCGATTGGGGGAGTGGGCCTTTTCAAATTGCTAACTAAGATGTTTATTGCGATTTAATATTTCTACAAAGAATTTTTGTAAGTTTGGTTGTTTGTCTGTCATTCAATTACGCCTCAACGGCGCAACGGATCTGAAATGTTGCATGCAGGTAGTTTATGACACGGGAAAGGATACAGGCTACTTTTTATTCTGGACGATCAAATAGTACCCGTGGGGTGAGCACCATAAATCTGAATGAAATAATTCCCAAACCTGTAGATAGATGTCGCTAGTGCCTGCTAACTCCTGATATCCCTGATTATAAGCATCTAATTCATAATTATTAAAGCATCAATCTGTATTATTAAAAAAAAAAAAAAAACTGGCATGCCTGCATATGTCCACCAAGAATTGAATTTTCGCAACAACACGCACGAGCGTAGCATGGCAACAGGAGTATTGTTGCTTGGCCAACGCTATCCGCAACAATGTAATTTCAATATTCAATGCATTTATTTTTTAGAATTTAAATTTTAATATATTTTTAGTTTCATTTTGAAGCTTTAGGTTTTAGTTCACCGTTAAGTAATTTGTTTTTGTGAATAAATTTCCGACTGTTACAAATGGTTTTCCACATTCTATTGCATGCATTTTTTTACAGTTTAAACTTTATTTTAGTTTTAGTGTCAAGCTTTAGCTCTTAGTTTACTATAAACGTTTTAGTAAACAAAAATTAGCGCTTAAAATTTAAACTGAAAATAAAGTTTAAATTCTAAAAAAAAATGCATGCAATAGAATATGGAAATTTATTTGTCGGAAATTTATTTTTAATTGCAGTTTGGTCACTAAAAGTGGATTTAAAAAAATAAAAATAAATTTCAAGGTACGAAATAATATGATAATTTTCTATACAGGGAAATGGTCCAAAGCAAACACAGTCGGGTACTTCCTCGCAAGCGTTCCCCCTCTGCTCTTAGCCTGCGAGAAAAGAAAGGAGAACGGCGAGGTCAGGTTTCAAGGAGCCGAGCCACGCAGTCTGGTTGAGGGCGAAGTTACGGCCAAAAAACGCTTCTCTGGTGTCTCTGAAGAGAAAAAAAGAATTCCTGGATCTGAACTGTCGGAAGATCCACAAGAAGCATCTAAGATTTCTTGTTGAGCTCAGAACAAAAAAATAAAAAAAAGAGAGGGGGGGGGGGGGGGGATATAGAAAACATAGAGAAGACTTCGAAGACTGAGAAATGATAAATGGTTTGGAATTCTTTTCAAATATTAAAATAAAAAAAAAAAGAGGGGGGAGGGGGCTGAAGCAAGAAAAGAATTAGACGATGCCCATTAAATTTAACATACCTATAAATAATACGTATTATTAATACTATATATTTTTCTTTTTAACTTTACGGATAATACTGATAATATAATTTCATAAGTTGTCATGAAAACTTTTAAGCGTAAACAATGACAGTTTTCTTAATAATCAGATTGACATCATTTTATATTTATCATTTATTGTTTAACTGAATGACTCAAAGCGTATAAAGAAGAAATATACTTAAAATACAGTATTCAACTAAAAATGATGAACAAAAAGAATTTATTTATTTACATTGCAGGGCGACTACGTGCGTAGGAGACCAATCAAATCGCATTGAATTCGAAAAGTAATTTGAATAAATTACGAAAAATACATTTTACACGTAGTATAACTTTACAGGAGAGACAAGAAAAAAAAAAAAAAAAATTTTTATAAACTTCGAATTTTAAGCATATATATATATATATAGCTATGTCAATTTCAGTCATTTCTCGAAATTCCGTTCTAAAACGTCTATAAATTTTATAAGCTGGTTTACCTATAACTTCAGTGCATAACTAAAAATCGTATTTAGTATGTCGGCCGTTGAAGTAAATAGAAGATATTTACCTGAAGTGACATAACGGATGTTTAAGTTTTCAATGTGAAAGCGCTTTAGATGTTCAGTTCGCCTTTACTCTGAATTTTACATTAAAAAATCTATTATCATCCCGTCATTTATGTAATAAGTGCAGTGTAATAAACTTCAAGTGTAAACGTAAAAGTATGGATAAAATTGGCCAGGAAAAAGTGATCGATCAATCTCTGTGAAATTATTCTTTAACCGATTCGATTCGTGGATTTCATTTTTTTTTTTGGGGGGGGGGGGGATTTTAACTCTTTTAAGTTCCAAATGGACTGTTAGTCTTCTGTTAGCTTCTTCAAAAGCGCTCCAGCGCAGAGGGAATGTAGTAGCCGAGGCCATTAAATACGAAATGACCGGCCTGGAATAATATACAGATTTTATTCCTGGAAATGTTGGCTCCCTCCCACGCGCTCATAAACATGCGTTTCCTGGGGAAACCCGAGAACTTTCTCTGCGCCACTTCCACGAATCCTGAGTCGAAATTTTGACCCAATATGAAATTACATCCAACGTCGGCCATTTTGGCTCGAGCTTTAGTTGTTGGGTTGGTTTTTTTTTCTTTGCAGATTTTAAAATTTTGAGGCCAGGAACTTATATATAAAAACAAGCGGGGATGATGGCATTTGTGCGCGTCACAAGTTTTAACAATTATGGAAGTGAAAAAAAAAACACTCAAAATCTTTTCTCTAATGCTAACGTAGCAACGAAAAACCAGACAATATAAGCAACCAATAAAGAACTCCATTAGGACACACGTTAAATCTTTTAAATAAGTCATAAGTTTTGTTTGTCAATACACGGGGTCAATTATTTTCCCTATATGTGTCGTGTTGTAACTACTTTTGTTGCAGCAGTTCTTTTCGGTTGAGTTGTGAATAAATGTCACGTTTGCTGGATTCCCCGGCCTCTCTTTCAGAGATTACAGAGATTAAGATTCACATAGATTGAGATGTGTACATCAAGAGGGAACATAATAAATAAAGAACATTTTATAGTATAGCTTACAAAGCATTTAGTATTTCAGGTTGTGGAAGGTATATTTGTATCAAGAATTTCTTTGTATACTGTATAAATAAAAACAGAAATTCTACTGTTATGTATTAATATTACTATAACATTAAATGTATACTGTATCACTTAGCGTCCAGATTTTTTATGCCCCCCCCCCCCCCAATTTTAGGTTCCATTTTCATTATGATAACAAAAATTTAAAATTATTTCATTGAAGAATCTTCGACAGAGATTGAAACGTATAGAAAACGAAATTTGATTTTTATCATTTTTTTTAAACAATAAAAAAAAAAAATCGAACGCAACATGTAGATGCCAACTTTTGGCTATGGGAAAACCCAAAAAAATTTCCGGATACTGGATAGTTCACACTTAGAAGTAATGTTGTAGTTTTTCTTGTAAACACTTGCGTTCTTTTACTATGTAGGTCTGTTGTATTAATGCGCTCAATTCGTAAATAAAATAATAAAAAAATTATTATATATATATTACTGTAAATATTATTGGGCAATCGTATTTCCCCTTGCCTTAGATCGGCCCCTTCTCATGTCCGAAAACCCCTTCCGCGCCTCTTTGCCATCCACCTACAACAATGAATGAGTGACGAGCCACCTGCCCTGTATCGCATTAATAATGCAATGGCTCCGCCGGGGAACTTTGCTATGTTAATTCCATCTATTATGCACAACGGGTATCAATTAATAATGCACACTGAGAGAAAGCTAAGAGACGGCGACGGCCCTTTGCAGTGGCCCAAGCAAGCTCCGATCGAAGCAAGGGAGAGTATAACACCGCTAACAAATTACCACCGCTTCCCATCCTAAGAATCATTTCAAAGCGTGTGATAGGGTTGGTCATTCTTATAGTAGGCTGAGTTGTTAGAAAGCGTGAGGATTTCCGCAGATAAAAAAAAACGACACTTTCTGGATATAACTTTCTTATTGTCGAATTTATTAATATAGATCTAAAACAACTATTTTTAAATGTCAATAAATGCCAGTTAGGACCAACTCCACAATAACAAAAAGTAATCTAATTCTTTATCTAATAAGTTCGTTTTAGAGAAATTTCGTTGTACAATAATATCTGCTTACTGCCAATTGAATGTATTTCTAAAGAAATTAAATTCAAATTAAATTAAACTTGTAATTAAAAGATTTTAGAAAAGTGTCTTAAATCTACGCTAACTAACTTATTAAGTAAATAAATAAATCAGATTTTTTTTATTTATTTCTCTCATAAGCTTCCGATAAGAATCAAGTTTATTATTAAATACCTTTATTCTTCATTCAAGTCATTATTCTATCTTCTATCAGGCCTAATAGATATTTTATATTAATAAGTAATGTTAATAATAACAATAATTAAGTACATTACTTAGAGGGTAATCCATCCATTAAGCAATTCACGAAGTCAGAAAAGGGAAAAAAAAGGCAATAACCTGTTATGGATGAATTAATTAAGCAGTAATTATGAACTAAACTATCGCAAATATACAATTGATTAATTGACTGATTATATAATGTTAATCAATCACTGCAAGAATTTAATTTAAAAGGCATTGTAAATTTTAATTGTCATTTACAATTATATAATTATCTAAAATTCTTAATTATAATTTTAATTGAGTTATATATTTCTTTATATTTAATTTCAATCTTAATAACAGCAATTATATAATACAATTACCGGTAATTAATTGGGAAATTAATAAAGCGCGGAAATGAAGAATAGCAACGTCCAGAAGGGACAGGAGAGGAGGAAGATGATGATGATGATGAAATACATAAGATTAAAAATAGTAAATTACCACAGTAATTAGTAAAAAGTTAGATTTTCCAATGAGTGGGAGTGAGTATTATTTACATTATATCTAAAATTACGTCTGTCTGTTATGGCCTACATTGATAACTAAGATGTGAACGAAAATACTTTTGATGATATCTTAGTTACAAGAGATGAAGAGGGGGGAGTCTCAGAAATAATCAAGCTTATTACAGTCCTCGTGGCGAGAAATGATCCTCCCAGAATGCAACGCAGATGATAGATTTATCTTTCCTGGCCTGTCGGTCACATTCAAATGTAAAACAAAATGGCGGTCGTTGGATTCACATTCAACATTTCGTCGAGGAAAAGGTCTCAAAAAACAAGTAGGGAAATTATTCTTAACGTTGCTCGTCGATTTCAAGAAGATGTATGTGAGATTTTTGATATTTCCTATTTTTGATAATTGAGATTGATATTTTCTGCGGAGCTTACGGCATTGATACTGGAGAAATTAGTCAATGATAATGTATTTGCGGGTTCAACTCTCACCGCGACGATAATACAGAGGATGAGAATATCGCGAATGCTGAATCACAGCTACTGTATGACGAAACGACAGAATGAAATATAGTTTCTACAATCATATATTTATTTAATTTCTTATACGGTATTTCCGATTTTTGAATTCTTTAAACAAAATATCAAGTTTTATTAAAGTCATCCATTCCGAACAATTTTTACGGGGGGGGGGGGAATAAAACCGAAAAACTTAAACTTCCAACAGGCCTCAAAGAAATTTGGGACTGGAATATAAAGCTTCCGAAATATAAAAAGCAAGTAATAATAATAATAAAAAAAACAAACACAAAATGTATACTTTTAATGAAATTAACTAAACTTTTCCTTCTTTTATCGAATTTGGCCGACTAAGAACCACGGAACTAGTTCAACCTGACAACGTCAAGAGTATAATGAAAGTCAAGAAGGGGGACGAGATTCACATCCCGTCTAGGATAACCCTAAGATAGTAAGTCCCGGGGAGAAACGGACGAAACACAGAAGAAGAAAGAAACAGTCATGCCACTACCGGGATTCGAACCCAGGTTCCGACACAACGGCCACACGGCAGACCGCCGTCTAGACCGCTCGGCCATGCCGGAACGGCTAATAAAACTTTTATTGTTATTCCTTTTTACTTTTCCGGAAAGCTTACAAGATAAAACAATTAAAAGAAGGAAAAAATATTTAAACACAGACCATAATGTATCTTTTACACATATTAACAATTAAAATTAAAACAATGTGACAGTATTCGAACTTTTCAAAAGTCGCATTGCTTTAATTTTAATTGTTAATTGTGTAAACGGTGTGTTATGGGCTCGGTGTTTAATTAGTTTTTATTTGCACGTTAAAACAGTTTAATTAAAAAAATATATATATGTTTTGTAGTTTCATTGGATTAAACTATTTAACTTAAGTAGTAATGTGTTTTAATTTGCTGTTAACTAGTTTTATTTTCATTAAACTTTATGAAACCAAAAACACTTGAGGCATAAACTATTGTAAATATATATACTTCAGCGTTTGCGGAAGATGCTTTCCCCGATTCGCGAACTAGTTAAAAGCGCACCCCTTTTACCCAATTGGAATCAATCTAAATTGATTAAAAGGCCCAAACAACAAATGCAGTTCAAAACCTCGAGTTGTCCCACATCGATATATTGATCCTAAAAACCCTCCCCCTCCCTCCGGAAGTCATAAATCAGTCCAAGTGCAATGACTTTCCCAACCAAAGATTACGCAAATTGCGTGGGATCAGTTATTTCCGACAAACGTCATTATCCAACTGGAACAAATCACTCCGTGCTTCCAAAACGTTGTAATTCAATGACATGCGGTGTATTGGCGTTCGACTGGGCTCGTCAATGCCAAGTTTTCAACCTCAAACTATAGCGTGCGAATTGAAATCGCGAATATTCGATGGCTTTAACGTAACGGCCAGCGAGCAATGTTACTTTTTTGATAATGTTTTCGAGTTTTAGTTTTCGGGCACAGAACACGGCAGTGGCTACAGGCTGCTTTACGAATGCCTCGCAACTTCCACGTTGTGTCAACTTTCGTTTAGCGTGACAGTTCAAACAATCGGTTGCTAGGGCCGTTGCTAAATGGAAGTCTACCAGAGAGAAACTGACTTCACACCAACTTTATTCTAATGTGAAAAGGGAAGAAAATCTATAAAAATGCACAAACCTTCTTTATTATTAAGTTTTCGACTTTTCGTTAGGTCTTATGCCTTTAATAAATGCCTTTAGAGCTCAGCGCAAAGCTGGCCGAGATGATTTTCCTGTACTGGTTACAGCGTTTTTTCTTTTGTTGTTTGCTTTCAACTGGGTCCCAATTCCGAGAGCGGGGGACGGGATCATAGGTATTCACGCTTTCGGAGCTCAATCATCGAAGCTAAATCTGGCTGATGAGTCCTAATAAGGACGAAACAGCTGTCCCAGATTGCTATCGATGATGGCTCAATGCGTGAAAAGCAAACAATTCTAACGAATTTGTGCATTGTTATAGATTTTCTTCCTTTTTCATATTACATTAATGCACGTTAAACCTTCTTTATTTTTTATTCTAATATGTTCCTAAGAAAAACAAAACTTTTGTATGATTTCCATCACAGGCAAATTTAGAAACCAAACAAACCACAGTATTTTGGGTTTTATTTTTTCCTTCTTATTTGAGAGTTTTTCTTTCCAAAAAAAAAACCAATAAATTAAACAGATCAATTTTTGGAGATCAAATTAGTTGTTCAACAAAAATATTTCCCCCCAAAAATTTTAAAACACTTTTTTAGTACTCCAAAATAAAGTATAAAACTACGAATATAAATGTGAAATTTATATCACATACGTAAAATATATCAAAATATGTAAAAATTAAATGAATAAACTACAACTCTTTCTTCTTCTAGAATAACACACTATATTTCGAAAACATAAACTGTTTCCTTCCTCTAGTAATATTTGAAGTGAAATAAAAAAGTTTCCTCTCCGTAAATCAAAAAAACATGGAATTACTTGAAAATGCAACATATCACTTAATAACATTGAATAGCTTGAGCCAAATAATAATATATAAATGTCAAATTTTTTTAACAAATAACAATTATAGATAAATAATTATTGCAGAATGACATTAATAAGAACAATATAAACAAACAAAAAATTGTTTTTAAAAGTTCTTAATTTCCATATATTTTTAGATGTTCTTAATTTCCATCAATTTAAAATAAATGTGACATTTATTAAATATTAAATAATAAACAGCTGATGTGATAATAAATCTAATGTAATATTCTAAGTAACAATTTTGTTCGAACAATTTTAGATGTCGCATTCATGTAATTTTATTTTTAAGCTATTCCCCAAACGGGCCCTACTATTACTATACTTCTAACGTGATGAAATCATGGAAGATAATTTGGGGCTGTTTCCCCAAAATGTTCCAGAAAAAAAGCGAGAAAAGGAGCTAATGTTCGAGGGAAAACTGCAGAAGACCTCTTCAGGTGATCTTTATACTTTGTAGGAATAAGTGTGTGCAAGACACAGACCGTTTATCAAATGATAACCAATAACAAAATTGGGTAATTTAAAGTAGCTTCTATATAAACTTTTTTCTTTTTTTTTCCCTGGGTTTTCTTGCACGATCAAATTATAAATAATAATACTAAAAAAAATTATGATGTCCTAAGTAAACTGTTATAATTTCGGAAATACATAAATATCAGTCCATATTTTTTGATTTGAATAATCTTTCTTCATTTCTTTTTCGCATCACATGAAAGTTTAATCAGCAGCAGAACAATTCATTATAATCTAATCACTATATAAACATTACGAAATTTTTTGTTGTGTCCCAAAAAATAATTCAAAACCGGAAAAGAAACTTTTACTTGATTCTAGTATTTCCCCGTAACCATTTACAAAAACTAAACGGTTTGTAATAAAATAAAAATAACAATTATTATTACTATCTTGTCTGTATGATTACTATACTTTACAATTATATCTGCGATTACTTAACAAATTCTGCTACAACTTTTATATTATTTTTTTACGTATTTTCTCTTTGCTGGGGTCCAAGTAGAGGTTGGACGAGATGACCTTGACAAAGGGGAAACTGTGCCCAGAGCGAAATCCTTGGACGTGGCCCACTCGCGTTTTTTTAGTCTCCCTCCTTACCCTCCTACGCACATAACACTGGAATGCGAAAGGGAAAATTTCTTTAGAGAAACCCCAACACATTGACACCTTATGGGAAATTTTTTTCGATTTCAACACAATTTCCAAAGAAATAAACTTGCTCATAATTAGTAATTAAAAATAAATAAACTTAAAAATATAATGTTTGCCAAGTACCAGTAATTTACTTTGCGAAATACATTGAAAAAAAAAAGTTTCCTAACTTTTCCCATTGGAAAGAAAAGACAAAAATTTATTTAATTGTTTCAATAACTATTTCTGTTGTTAATAGGATAATAACATCAAATTATCCTATCAAAGATATTCTCGTAATTATTTAAAGTACAGATTTTTTTTTTCCTCCACAGTTTCGGCTATAATGAAGTCTTAAAACTACACGAATGTAAACTCAATCGTTACGTTTTGTAATATAAACCTGTAATTTTTCCTAGAAACTTCTTTGTTTTCAATTGTTATTATTAATAAAATAATAAAAACGATTTTTGTGAATTATGTTTTGAATTTAACAGTGGTAGATTTATAAACAACAATGGGCGAGACCAAATTGTTTACAAAGTGATATCATGGAACAGCTGTTTCATGCTCTGTGGTGATCATCAGCCAGGAACAGTCACCAGTCAACAATGAGGTGTCAAAACTGAGGCAAATAAAAATAGCGATAGATTAATACTTGTCAATAATCTGAAATTGTTAATAAATAAACTTTTTTTTTAAAGTTACTAACCAACGTTGTTAATAATTACAAAAAAAAAAATCAACTTTTTAATAATTTAAAACAAACAATCACAGTTCATTTATATTTCACGTTAGTAATTTCATTAATTTATTAAACTGCATTATTTTTTAATTAGAAATTGCTTAAATTAGTATAAAAAAATTAATTAAAACTTGTCAATTTTAGTTTAACTGAATTAATGATAAATGGTTAATTAATTACTAACAACGGAAGATCAAATTCCTATAAGTAATTCTAATGAAACTCAATTAAACTTTTTTTTTATCACTGATTTAAGGTTTATCACTGTTCTATAATTCACTTAAAAATCATATGTAAATTAAAAACAAATTGATTTTTTTTTAAATGGTGATTGTATTTATTTAAATTACTACAAATTTTTTTCTATGTATTTACAAATAGAACCACAAACAGATTATGTATCCATTTATTTTTAATAATTTCAAACCCCATTTAAAAAAATTTTTGTAGTTATCTTTGTTAAACTAAAACGTTTACTTATTAATGATAATCCTTATTTATTTGTTTATTTTTCAACTTCCTACTCACAGCTAGTAGCGATAAATTCCACAATTTTTCATTGAATATTTTTTTATTCACTTTTAATAGAGGAGACGACGTCTTTTATATAAAAATTTTTCACTCGAGGCTTAGGTTCGCCTTAGATTAATAACTTTGACCTTCCTGATAAAAGAAAATCAAGGTTTTTAATCAGAAAATCCTTAAATTCCTCAATATTTAAGAAAGAATTTTTTTTTTTTTTTTTAATTTATTAGAAATGTGCACAGGAAAGCCCATAAGGTATTTACACGCACTTCGTTAATAGCACAACATACCTTCAATGGGTGGAGATTTGTTCCACTTTTTTAAATGTGTTTTAATAAGTTATCTTTGCAAGTTAAGGATCTTTCATCAGATGATAAAAAAATCTGAAATATCTGGAACGCGTCCGTCTCCTTCAACACTACGCATTTGGCGCAATAAAAAGCTACACAAACTATTCCTCAAGTCTTCAATCATACGGTTTTAAAGCCTCGGTTCGCAGATTAAGAGAGTTTAAAAGGAAATAAACAAAACGGAATTGCAACACCCACAATATGTACAAACAGAAAAAGCTAAAGAAAAGTATGAACTAAATTTCGAGATTTTTAAAGTTAGAAGGTTTCGGGAGTCTTAGTGAATTATAATCTTATCTCCATGTTTTTATCTACACACACACACACAGATGCGCGGATTAAGTATTTCTTTTGTGTTTGATTACTATAGCCCGTTCACTATATCTGTGTAGGCACGTGATCGCAGCAAACCAATCGTTATCATTTCCTTTCTTCACTAGGGTTATTGCTTGGTTGCTTCTGGAATGTCGTTGTGGGTTGCTCCTCATTGTATTTGTCCTCACGCTACAATGTTTTATATTTATTATAATAAACATTCTAAATGATCCCTCCAGATTGACTTTTCAAGGTTTTGTTGGTACAAACGAACATAGATGTATTTTCATGTTCAAAAACCAGTAATATGCGGAGGAACGAATGCCCAGCCGCTCACCATATACGGAGCTCTCACGTGCCTGCACAGATATAATGAACGGACTATAGGTCTACGTAATAAACAGGGCAAAAAAAATTGGTTCATGGTGTAAACTACCAGAAAACTACCAGAGAACTACCAGAGACCTCCATATGTGTTTCATTTACGGCCACTTTATCTTAGGCAGGAAGTAGGCGCGGACCAGAACTATTTTCCCCAATCACCGCTAAGCAAAAACTTTGCAATAATCTATTACTCATGTCTGTCCGACTTGTAGTTCGGTCTAAAGAGATGGCGACATGTTTCGTTTCCGGTCACTTCACTTCTTGTGAGACAGGACGTAATCGCAGACCGGAACTCGTATTTCTTCCAACTTCTGCGAGAACCAGGGGTTCCAATTTGATTGAATTTCGGGATTGTCTTGCACGAAATGTTTAGCGAAGCTTAATTAAAACTAAAACAAGGTAAGGATAGCGATTAGTAAACCCATCACAATGCTTCGCAACGTCTTCTGATACGTAATTTGTTAAATTATTGCTTTTATTGATTTTATTTCCTTATTATTATAAACGTGATTATTGCGAAAGCAAAAGGCGCAATTTTTTCCGATAGTTGTGATTGTGGTAGAGCTCTATTATAGATGTGATTGTTGCGAATGCAAAAGACGCAATTGTTGCGATTGTTGCTAATGAGATTTTAATGATACTTGTCCATAGACAGACAAAACGGGAATATAAGTCTTCTGATACTTGTATAACAAGATTAATAAACAAATCATTACATTAAATTTAACAGCTTTTGCAGATTCAGATTCACTCTTTACAAACATAACAAAAAACTCTACCTTGAAACAGCACAAAAATCCTTAAGAGTAATCCATACAAATGGAGTACTTACCTAAAAAGAAAGAAAGAAAAAATATTATTAGATAATTAAAAAAAAAAAAATCACATTCTTTAAATACTATAATACAATGTATAATAATTAAAGTTTATAATGAGCAACGCAGAGTTCATATTCACTCTAGACCTGGAATTCACTATAAAATTAATAAGCCATTAATATATGTTCCTTTAATAATTTGTATTTGTAAAACTATTTTTCAATGGCTTAATTATTAGGAAAATTTATAATAAGCAAATTTGACTAGGTCCCTTTGCTGAATAAAGTATAAGAGAACACGGGTCGTTCAACTCCGCTAATAAAAAAAAAAAGGCAACATGAACAATCTTTTATAGCCCTGTCTGTCTGGAGAAACAGTTTACAACATTCAAAGTCTTTTTCAAAGTTAATGTATTATGAAAATATACCCAGAAACGCGTACACGTATACGCAGAACTTAGTAAACAAATATAATTTACATTAATATATAGTAAGCATTAATGTGAATAAGTAATAATGGGTATATAAAACGCATTAATGTAATACGGACGTGTATTTAAATTCACTGCGAAGCTGATTTGATAGTTAAAAATAGTTTTAAATAAATAAATAAAGCATTATTATAATGACAATTATAATGACATAAAATTAAAGGCTTCTTTGTAAGTGATATAATACTATTTTGTTTTTTCTTTAATTTTTTTTTTAAGTTTCCTTTTATACGGCTTTTAAACACTTTTTTAATGAAAAAAAAAAAAAATTACATTTTCAAACATTCTTTGAATTCTAAGTAAGTAAAACAAAGAATATATAAAAAAACAAGCTTACTGTAAATTATAAAATATTTTTTAAGTTTCCTTTAAACGACATATAAACACGACTTTTAAAAAAAATATGTGTATTCCTACATTTTTTAAATTCTAAATAAATAAAACAAAGAATATATATATTTATATAAAAGCTTACTGTAAATTATAAAAAAAAATTTTTTTAAGTTTTCTTTAAAGAATTTAAAAAAAAAAAAATACGTAAAATTAAAAAAAAAAAAAAAAAAAAAAGGTTTTTTTAAAAGTTATGTGAAAATAAAAAAAATTAAGCAAAGTATTATAAAAAAAAAAAGGCAGAAAAGTAAATACATAATAATTATTATTATTTTTAGTTACATATATAATAAAAAAACATTCTTGACGATTTGTAAAATGATAAAACTAATCGGAGAAAATCAGTAAATAAAGTGAATAGACTTCAAAAGCAGCTACTCAAAACGGTTTAGTCCGTTCATTTAAACGCTGGGGTAGGGATTGCGTGGGTGGATAAATACCGTATTTGGGAAATGATATTGTCGATAGGGCATCGCCTATTCAATCAGCAAACAAGGCGTTGTCTTAGTAGAAGTTAAAAAAAAAGGAAGAAGCAAGAAAGGAACACTGTGCTCTTTGCTCAGCTGGTTGCTTGGCGCCAAGCTGTCTGCCAGTTCTAACTCAGCAGACCTCAAGGATCGGTTCTTTTTCCCAGGGCCATCCTCTCCTCCCTACTTCGACTACAACAGGACCTGCCCGACAAGAAACCTGCAGGCCATCAGCAAACACACACGAAAAGAAACGCATGGAGAAAAAAAATATCACAAAAGTACTTGTTAATTAGTTTCGGATATTTTTTCCCTACCCCCAACACTAATAAATAAAATTCAATCACTTGAATATTAATTCTAGCCTTTTCACGTTTTAATTCTATTTATTTTTCTTTTTTAAACTCGTGAAAACAACAAAATAAAGCTATATTTTTATTCCAATTTATAACATGTACGGATTGTAGACAATATAAATTTTCCATTTTTCAGACCAAAATAAAAATGAATTAAATTCGAATTATTTTCTGAAATTGTCTGAACAACAAACGACTTTGACTAATTTTATTCATAGCAAACCACGCGCTAATTAATGGACTAACTAGAATGTACAAAATAGGTCCTATCTTCTTTGTTTTGTTTTTTAATCTTACGCCTCTGGATTAATATGAATTGCTTCTGGATTAATATGAATTGCTTAACATATCAGAAACTCACTGTTTGAGATTCTAATGGGTTTTTTTCTGGAACTTTCGTCGCCTTCTCGCGACCTGAAACCCATTTTTGAATCACTAGATGATACATCTTCTTGCAATTCAGTATGCATTTTTAGTAGTAATGACAATCTGAGTTTTAAATTAGATATCAAATAAAAAAAGGCAGATCGTCACTCAGCTATCATAAAAAATTAGTCAAAGTCGTTTGTTGTTCAGACAATTTCAGAAAATAATTCGAATTTAATTCATTTTTTATTTTCTTCTGAAAACGGAACATTTGTATTGTCTGTATTCCGCCAATGTTCTTCAAATGTGCATACTGCATTCCAAAAAGATCGATCCAGTGATTCAGAAATTATTAGCGGGCACTCTTACGCACAAACACACACGAAGATTGAGTGATGTAACAAACCTCACTTTCCTAACAAAAAAACAAAAAACAAAAAAAAAAAAACACATATATAAAAGTAAGGATAAAAGTAACTGCTGATTTAGGAAACAGATTCGTAAATGGCGCCAAAACGCGATTGTCTTTGTCAATTTGCGGGATCAGAATGGACGGAAGGTTCAGTTTTTGCTTATGTTAAGAAATAATGACTTGGAAAAACCAATACTTGAGAATTGCTAAAAAATTTGTCCGAGTTGTTGACCTGAATGAAACCAAACGATTCCTTCCAGCCGTAGAAGACGGTGCCCGATTGGCTGTTTGTCGCCCGCTCTATTGTTCTTGTCAACGGAGGTGCAGGTGCAAGATAGTGAGGATGGGGGGATTGCTACAGAACCACTTCGGATTGACCCAGGGTGTGTCTCGCACAGGAACAGGAGGGAGTCACAGAAGGGCTTTCCTCTGACTTACATACAAAAGGGAGAGAAAAAATTAAGACGACTTTAAGACAATGCGAGAGAAGCACCAGGTCAAACACGTTCCAGAAGAATCCAGTTGGGAAGGTTCGGTTCGCAAAGAAACAAAAAACAAGACCTAAGTAGATTGCAGCAAATTTAGGCTTACTTCCTAAGCCTAACCAGTTCCCAAGTAATTAGGGAAGGAGATTGCACGAAATTCATTCAATAACAAAGAGTTAAAACAGAACTTAAAAAAAAAAAAAAATAATAAGATGTACAGTTGAATTTACAATAATTCTAGGGTGTAACGGCACGCTCAGGGTATAAGAATTACGATAATGCACAGGGTGTAAGAATGCTTTGGGAATGGTCCCTA
>JAFIDM010008419.1:41153425-41165657 GCA_023159025.1 Thereuonema tuberculata | reverse complement strand
TCTGTTCGATATACGTTTAAGCGCTGGTGGCCCTGGTGACAAATTACCGCGAGGGAGGATTATTTGTTGGAGAATGCAGTTGGAGAAGCGGGACTTCATCGCTAACAGGCCAGCGATTCTGACAAATTGTTGGCCAGTGATCCCATTATGTTGTAATGTCCACTTCCCCAGGCCATAACGCAAGAGAGCAATCCACACAACAGGATGCTTTGGTGGCTGTTACAACAACCGTCCCCCCCGCCCCACCCAACACTGCCTCGGCAGAAAACAAGGCTCGGCGGCGACTACGACGCCATGTCCCGAATCAACACAGAGAACCCACCCAAATTGAAATACCCTCTCTATCGAATAGGGAAATGGGGGTGGGTGGAGTGTTAAACATAACTGTCAGCTACTTCGTGGAAACATACTTAAAAAAAAAAAAACCGTAAAAATACAGCATACTAATAAAAGTAATTATTTTAAGTGTTTACATGAAACTATCTATTTATCTAGCTAAAGAAAACTGTAAACTAAACAAACAAAAAAATTGTACTACAATTTCTTATCAAGTCTTACCTAATATCCTGGTTTTAATCTAAGAATTAAATTTAGCATATAATTTATATAAAGAATTAAACATATGATCATACTTAAGGCCCGAACTTTTACAACCTATAAAATATTATAAGCATGAATGGGAAAAAAATAATGAAAAAAATAATGAAAAAAATGACCCAAAAAAAGGCCCTCTCCAACCAAAAACAAAAAAGACCGGATATCATTAAAAATGAAATGTATTCCTTTGCATGGCAAAAAAAAAAGGCACTGAATTATACTCTTATATCTGCCCTAATATATCAAAATATGCTTTAAAATTCAAAAAAGGTTAAATATAAATATTAGCACGCAAAATAAAAAAAACGTGTTATTCGAATCACTAGATAACAATTGCTTACATATTAAAAACACACAAACATATTTCAAAAAAAATAATAGTAAATTTAAAAATATTATAACTAACAATTTTGGAACTTGTTGAATTATTTCTTTCTTTTATTATTATTATTATTATTATTATTATTTCGAGAAGTATTGAGTGTCTTTCTCAGATTACTATTTTTAATCACTTCACTTTTTATATATTTACTTATTATTATTTTTTTCTCGTGTGTGCGTGTGTGTTTTTGTGATTTTAGTTCTCGAACCCTTTACAAACTTTTACTTTTTACTTCAAGTTTACTTAAAAAAAAAAAAAAAAAAATGGCGGCAACGTACATCAGCTTTTATTTATTTATTTTTTCTTTAGCTTTTTAAAGGTATTGAACGGTGAGACCGGTACCGCTTTTATTATATTATTAGCAGTTAATAAATTCCACCAAAGTACACACTTAATTAGTGGAGGTCGTTAATCATCTTACGACGCGTTTGACGGCTTTAGGCTTATTAATAAAGAAAAGCACCGTAGCGTCATCCAAATTACAGCGGAAATGAAGAATCAGCCATCTTCCCAGTCCAATCCACAATCATAATACCGACCATTAATCGTGTTAAATTATCGGTAATCACCAATTTGAATTCGTGCTGAGTGCGAATACATCATAAACCACCCTTAAATCCACAGATCCCAGCATTTGTCTTGTAGGGGTGTGAGGGGGAGGTGTTGATTAGGGCTTCAATTAATATCACCATTATCTATTTTTATTTTCTTTTTTCTCTCTAATCTTTGAAACTGTAATCATAGTAATGATAAATATCTCCGCAATTCTCGCCAAATGAGACTTTTTTTCTTTCTCCCTTCGTTTCTTTCATTCTGGTCTTTCGTTAAAGATTCTTTTTTTTATTTATTGTTTTCCCGCTCTATTGATCGCTTTCTCCTCTAATGACTCTGTCGGAGGATTAATTAATCCAGTGTTAATAATAAATCGCGCTTTGTTTGGAGTATAAATTCATTAACACGCCAGTTGATGACTTTGTTATTTAAAAAATGTTTTTGGAAATTTGCCACCAAATTGGTGTTTCCCCCTATTGCTTGAAGCGTCGTAGGTGACAAAATACGAAAGCAACTCAACGATTTCCCAATGACGCTTCATACTTTTTCGATAGCACTGTCTGGAATCACAAACTGATATCCTTACTAACTTTGTGAAAAGTATTAAACTTATTCATTACGTGAAATTCTGTCACACTGTAATGATTTTTTTTTTATTTGAGAGCAGACAGTTTTACCGAATTTTAAAGGACAATGGTACTATAAAACAAAATTAACTTTTTTAACTCTCAAAAATGACGAGATAGTAAAGTAACGTCCGAAACGGTAGTCGAATGACAAACTTAGTTTACTGTTCGTTTTCGAAAGACACACTCACCACCGGCGGACGATTTTACTCCGCAGAGGGATGATACGCTGAGATGGGCACTTTCCTGAGACATTCTTTTGGACATTTTTGCTTTTAAGAAAAAAATAACGGAGGAGTATTTTTGCAATAGTATTTATTCTTTCCATAATTCTTTCCCGAAAAGCGCAAATAGAACGCAGCTACTAGTAAACTAACACTGATAAAAAGTAAACGTCCCCTCTTTGTTTCTCCTCACCCCTATTTTAATGAAATCGAAGGAGACCTGACGCATGCGCAAAAGCGCTGAAGGTTCTCGTAAATAAAAACTAACAGTAAAACAGTTTCAGAAATAAAAACAAAAAATTCTACTAACAACAATGGGTGAGACCCAATTCTTTACCAAGTGACATCCTGGAACAGCTGTTTCACACTTTTGGTGGATTAAATATTTTTGTGCATTAAAAAAAAAAAAAAAAAAAAATTCATTGAGGCCCTCGGACTGCTGGCACATGAATTTTCTCACTAATATTTCATTAGTGAGTTTTTTTATTGCTTATTTTTGCTTTTGAGGCACCACTGCGATTCTGATCGAAAAATCTAATAGTTGGAGCGTCACCAATAGTTCTCGATTATGCCCAAGGATGGCGCCACCATCGAGAGTTCCAAGCTGACAGACCTGGGATTTTACATTTATGGTATTCAAGTTTCATTCGATAAAAATAAAATAAATAAAAAGTCTTTCTTCAAAAGAAATCCTAATCTTTATACAACAATTTAAATTTTCTTACGAATTACTTAACAAGTGAAAATTTAGTTAAGTTTTTCAGATTTCAGCAAGCAACACGATCACAAATTGAGTGTGACGTGAGAAGGCGCCTTCAAGAGTCATCCACTTTTAAGTAAAGAAATGTTGCTATATTTATACGTCACATTTAATTTCCTAATTATCTGTCGTAAATCAATTGAACTGTCCAATCAACATCTCTCTCGGGACATTTAACACCACCAGTAGAAAAAGAACCCTTCTATTAAATGGTTATCATTAAATTTTCGAATTTTCAGTAGTTTGAAATTAATTTTAATACCTAGAGTGCCAATAATAAAAGTAAATTATTAATAGCAAAAGTTTAATGTTGGGCTGATTTAAGACGTACCGCCATTTTTTTTGTAATCGAGTTGTTATTTATTATACGAGTGCCCCGACTTACGACCAACTGAACATTCGCATTTACGACCAACTGAAAATTCGCAGTTACGACCAAATTTTCAAAATTTCAAAAAAACATTTTACATCTACGTACATAATATTTACTATGTTTATTTATTCAAAATAAATTTAAATTTCTATAATTACTGAAATAAATCATCGAAAAATTGATTCCTTTGAACTCTGGTGTTGGCGAAGGCTTTTATGTGTTCCATGGACTGCTAGAAGAACAAATCGGTCAATTTTAGAACAAATCAAACCAGAACTGTCATTGGAATCATCTATGCTAAGACTGAGGCTTGCATACTTCGGCCATATAATGAGGAGAAAAGATTCCCTGGAGAAGACTACCATGCTTGGGATGGTTGAGGGAAGACCGAGAAAAAGAGGAAGACCGAGAACAAGGTAAGGTGGCTGGACACTATTAAGAATGATACTAAAGTCCTCGCGCTCAAAGATGAATCTCCCATAATGCAAAGTAGATTATAGATTGTCCTTTCCTGGCCCTTCGCTAACATTGAAATAGAAGAGAAGCGACCTCTTCTATTTCAATGTCATCGAAGGGCCAGGAATGGATAATCTATAATCTGCTTTGCATTCTGGGAGATTCATCTTTGAGCTTTGAGGACTTTAATTTGAGTTTCCATGATCTAAAGAATGTCACCAATGACCGTGAAAATTGGAGGAAGTTTGTCCATCGGATCGCACAAGAGTCGGACACGACTGAATGGATGATTCAACAACAATTCAACAAACTAAAATAAAGGCGGTAAATTCCGTACATCTTTAACTTTCCAGTTTCAGTGCCAGGATTGTTGGAAACGGAGATTCAAAATTTTAGAAAAATGATTTAAAAAAAAAAAAAAAAAATAGATTTAAGACTCATCCTGGAATCACACTGAAACTCGAAGAATTGTTCTTTTATACAAAAAAAAAAAAAAAAAAAGAAAAGAGAGAGAGAAAAAAAGATTCTATAAACCAGTGCTGTTAGCTTATTAAATCCATTAAAGAGCCCAGAGCCCCTTCGCCTCGACCTGGAGTTTGTACAATTGACTGGACAATCAATTCCTTGCAATTGCACTGGTATCTACTCCTGGAGTGTGGGTGTAAGCCACTGTCAAAAAAGGAGGGGGGGGTGGAGGAAGAAAGGGATGAACTAGACACAGGAGAAATCTTCTGAAAGACAGCAGCAATTTACGATTGATTTCAGAGTTTGATCTAGAACATTCCTTCGTTCTATAGAAAGGGACCGAAGATATTTAACAGCTATGTTGGGACTATTTTTATTCTGTCAACGCATGTCGATTGATTATTTGCCACTCGTTCACTAAGCATTCATTGGTAAATAGGATTTCTGTTTTATTTTCATTGTTATAGACACGTGAGGTTCATGAAATCAATCAGTCTGTGTGTCCGTTTGTTTCCCCCAAACTTCCAACAACTTTCGAACCACTGAAGGAATCCTTTTGAAACATAGTGTGCACGTTTCAGGACAAGACACGACCTCAACTTTTACATTAGAGATCTTTTCCGTGTCGATCCTTCTTAAGAAAATAGCGAGAAAAGAAAAAATCCCCCAGAAGAGAGCTTCAGGCTCCAAACCAACGATATTTTAAACAATGAATATAAATCCGCTTATTAATCCTCTTAATACATACGCAATTATAATGAGATTACATTGAATTGGATAACGGCAATTTAAATATATTTACGCGGATTTTTTTTTTCTAACTTTTTTTAGAAGTTGTTAAAAATAAATAAAATTCTACTTTTTGTATTTCGCAAATACAATTAAAAAAAAATAAAAATAAAATAAATGGCTTTTTAGCGACCCATTTGGGAACTATTGCAAACATCGGTAACTATTGCGTTTATCCTGTCCGTCCGTCCGTCCGTGTCTGTCCACCCCTAACAACTCCCGAACGGAAGATCGGATCGACAAACGGATTTCACCATCGTTTTCAGAGGCCCAAAACCATTGTAGGAATGGGTATTTTCAGGGGCCAAAGTCCCCCTCCTCCCCAATGTTTGAGATATTTGGCATTATTTTCATTGGATTTCCGCTATTAACTTAAATGTTAGAAATGCAACTATTTCATTTCAGTTGTCAGCTGTTGTCGGTTCAAATCTGTATATCTTCCTTTTTTTTCCTTTTCTTCTCAATGTCACGTGGGTTTCTTTTTTTTTTTTTCCTTAATTTTCCTAACTTTTTTATTTTATTTTTCTTACTTCATTGTACTTAGTTTTTTTTTTTTATTATTGTTAATTTTTTTTATTATTATGGGTCGCCCTTAAATTTAAGCTTTAGTAGAAAATTTTTATATTCACTTATCAAAATCGTGAAAAGTTAATGATTTTGAAAAAAAAAAAAAAAAGAAAAAGAATTCAGGATATAACATTTTTAAGGAAAACTTATGAGTTTTAAAGAGAAAATTCTTGTTTTGTTTTTATTATAATTTTGGAGTATTGAAATTGACAGTTAATACCTAATACAGTGAAACCCGAAATACTTAACGATTTTAATCCATTAGCTACTCACAATCTAAGACTCTTTGAATCATGCTTCTCGTGTTCGTTGGATTTCGTTCCTTTCCACCACTTTCTTTCCATTTATCTCTATTCTCCTTCCGTTCGCAGCGCGCGCGCGGTTTCGTATATAAACCCCTCTTCAAGCAACCAGAGTCCGCCAAATCATAAATTATCCGGGCATTAAATGGCCAACGAAACTTTAATTTCTTCCTTCAATTTTCGAGCCATTGATCATCTGTTCTCCCTCGCTTATATTTACATTAGAATAGCATTACATTTGCCCAACACCCGCCACCTATACCCCCCCCCCATCCCCGCAACACTACCCCCCCTTCCCCTCGACCCCTCCCGCCCCCGCTTTCCGAAATTGTTCCTACACCGCGAACATCACGTCACATCAATATTACATTAAGAAGATAAATGGCTATCAATTGGGCCAGCGAACGGGAGCCCTTAACATGCAAGTCGTTGAATTAATAATTGATACTCACGACACAAAATAAATTCTGACAATCTGATTCCCTAAGAGAGATTAATGAACAGGCAATAGTAGATCGGGCAGTCGAACTGCTCGTGCGGAGGGGGGAAATGAAGACAAAGCACTCGCGAGACCAAAGGGGCCAAACAAACGCCTCGGACGGAACTCGGGCGATTACCATAAAATGAATGGGTTGAGGGAAAAGCGAATATCACCCCCCCCCTCCATCACAACCATTGATATTAAGCTGCCAACGAATTAGCAAACGGATTAAATAATATTTATAATATTTAAATAAATAAGCCTTTTATCTTTTCTTCTTCTATTGCATCCCCCGTTTCCGCAACTTCGGATTTCCGGAAAAAAAAAATAAAAATAATAAGCAGGAGAGAGGCAAAAGAAATCAAAAAGATTTCGCACCTGAGCTACCATCGGTGGGAGTCTGGAACAGCCGTTTCGTCCTCTAGTTGATGAGAGGACGAAACGGCCGTCCCAGATCCCCATCGATGGTAGCTCAGGTGCGAAATCTTACTGATTTTATTTTTTTGCCTCTCATGCTTATACAGTAAAACCCCGATTATCCGAGTTTCCGCTTTAACCGAGCTATCAAATATTTCTAGGATTTTTTTTTTGGTTCTACATTTTCCATTTTTGAAACAACCCAAAAAAATTCTGAACTTGATCTCACCAAACAACGAAGAGGATATGCGTGACTGGATAAACGCTGATGAACAACAAGACATTACCGACGAAATGATCGTCAATATCGTCAGTAAGGAAAATGAATCCAGCGTTGATGA
This sequence comes from Thereuonema tuberculata, assembly GCA_023159025.1. Lineage (NCBI taxonomy): Eukaryota > Metazoa > Arthropoda > Chilopoda > Scutigeromorpha > Scutigeridae > Thereuonema > Thereuonema tuberculata. The sequence goes on along the minus strand of JAFIDM010008419.1, from coordinate 41,158,325 downwards.
TGAAAATCAACATATGAAAATATCTCATACAGATGGATTAAAAGCTATCGAAAGTGCTATTGAATGTATAGAACAACATGAAGAAGCGACACCAGCAATCCTGTTATCCTTAAAAAAATGGCGAAACATTACTGCAGAAAAACGTAAAACAAAAAAAACAATTAAGGACTTTTTTGGTTAAGAACTCCTTTTATCGTAACAATATGAATTGCATGTGGTGTATATGTATAACGTTTTTATTTGTTAAAATATACATTTAAATCTACACGATTTATTTTACAATTTTCGCTTTAACCGAGTTAGTCTTGGTCTACATTAACTCGGATAATCGGGACTCTACTGTAGTTTGAAATTAGGGGGGGGGGGGGGAAACCCCAAAAAACAAAGGGGGGAAAAAAACCCAAAAAAAAACCACTCCATGCCTAGTGGAACTTCAGGGGTTCCAAATTTTTTTATGCTACTGTTCTACTGAAAGTGAAGCGTGTCAGTCTCCAAAAACTTTTAACGGGTGAATGGGATTCTTAAAACTTGGTTTGCATATTTACGAACAAATCTACCATCTTTTTTTTTTTTAATTGAATTTTTTTTTTCCGTGTGGACCTTCGTCGAGAAATTTGCACCTGAAGGTGACAACAACACTCCTAGCAAAGCATCGAGTTTCAAACAACGAATTTCTATCGACATCATATTAATCCCTTTATTAATGAGCTGTTGTTTGCGTGCGTTTTGAGAAAATTAAAAAGTCACTGCATTTACGCTACTTACTTCGCGGACTTTAATTGCTTTTCAGGAAATGGAAATTTGAGAACAACTGTTTTAATTCGACAGAAAAAACTTACAAATATGCTAAGACTTTCTTCTTTTCACGATTCCAAAACCACAAAGAAAAATTTAAAAAAAAAAATAAAAAAATACAGCACTTAGTAAATAGTAGTCTTTAAGTTCATCCTGGAACATCTTGATAATAATAAAGTTAATGTTTTAAGTCAGAAACGATGCTGATTTAAAAATAACAAGGATTCAGATTTCTTAATTGCTTTCGATTTATAAAACTACTACTATCTGCATCCATCTACTCATTGAATTTAATAACGTCAGCCTCCGTCAATTTTGTGACCGTGAAACGTAGTGACCCAGCGTTTTCTCTTTTTTTCTCTTCTTAATAGTGAGAGTTTAAATAGTGAGACTTTTCTATCCATGTACTTCAAATTATGTTCCCTATTATGTTATTACGTCACCCACGTTAAATTCGGCTCTTCTCGGTAATGTTCGGTTCTCGTCGTGCGGCCAGCCGCCGCCGCCCCCGTTGGTTGACGTTTATGTTTACTGCTCCGCTTCCATTGGTGGTAGCATGATATTATATAGCCTATAACCTCCCTCAATAAACGGGCTATCTAACGCAAAGAGAATTTTTCAAATGGGACTGGTAGTTCCTGAGATTAGCGCGCTCAAACATACAAACTCTTCACCTTTATATATTAGCATAAGATTATCACCCCGGCCACCCTGCTATTACAAATACTATCAGTAAGTAACTGTTGATAGTGAACCTCTTAAAACCCCTTTATTCTTATCACGAACGAAAGTAAAACAGAATCCAGATGTAAACTGATGAATTTATCTCTTGTTGAGTCTCTTTCTGATGATGATAGCCTATGTTACAAATGCTTTAAGAATGCGACGATGATAACTTGTTTTCTGTTAGCTTTTCATCTTTAAAGACAAATCTTTAAGGAATTAAAAACTTTTAAGATTTGAAGTAAAGAAACTATGGGAAGTGATTTCTTGGAAGAAAAAGTGGTTCTTGTACAAATTGGATGCACCTACCAAGAGTCAAACTTTCCCATATTCAAGTGATCTACAGGTCATTTACTACATAAAGAGAAGCATCATAATTTAAATATAATAATAACATAATAGGGGCATTCTACTGACGGCTTCTATTCTGGAAGGACGAATTTTTCCTACTCCTGGTAGGGTTTTTTATTTTTCTTTAATTTGAAAATGGACTCTATACCTTTGTGATCCCGAAACGTACGTCAATGCAATTTTAACGTTTTTAGATTAGTTTTAACTTATTTGTGTGCCAATAAAGTACGCCTCTGTTGTTAATAATAGTGGGGTACGGGAACGGCCACCCTGTAGATCTATTTCTGTCACATCTTAACCACCCATCGCGTTCCCAATCAAAGTTTCATCAATCTCCGTTGACTATCTGTACAGTATTGGAAAAGCTTTCAAGGAGAAAAAGGAAAAGTTGTTATTAATTACTTATTCAACACATTTGTCCCCTTGTTTTATCTTTTACTGAGAATGAAAGGCCAGTGAATCATAACGGCGCGAGTTACAAACGACTTAGGAGAGGGCGGCAATTACATCTGGACACTGAAAACTTAATGAACTCGACCAAAGACGACCGATTTCCCGCTGTATTTTCATTTAATGTCTCGAATTTTCGGCGGTTGTAACAATGTTGGGCGTGGGATGATGAACGGTGGAGTCATTTCTCCAGTGGCTGGTGGAACCACCTTTTCCGTGTTGTATCTTCGTCAATGGCTGGAATGGAGCCAACGGAACAACTGCTACGACCGTTCCAAGACAATTCACAAATTCCGACGGAATTTATCTTGAATTGATGCATCCAAAAGAAAAGGAAAAAGAATCCATATTTCTTTTTATTTCCACATTATACAGAGAGAATGTAACGTTTGATATCATGAGACTGATTCTAAAGACTCAAACGACTTGGGATCTCGTAATTATCAAGATTGAAAGGGGACTAGTTTATCTTAAGCGCAATATCCGAAATTTTCATTCAAAACATAGAAGATGAATTCAACTGTTTTCCATCCTCTCTAAACATACAGAATTTCTGTACTATATTACATGCATTAAGTAAATGCTTAACGTTTGCATTAAATGGAATAAGAAAGTACCTATTCCAATTAATGCAATTTTTAAACACACGTTAAGCACTTACTTAATGCGTACAATACAGTACAGAAATACGAGATTGACAAAGGAACCGCATAAGGTTCCGAAAGCTCTCCTTTGTTCGTAATGTATTTTTAGGCTTTTATTACCAATTTTTTTTAACCAATTTTGGTGTGTTGGTGATATTTTATTCAATTTATTATTGTATGTAATGTAGTACAGTTTTAAAATTTATTTACATTCTTTATTTCTTTTTTTCTTAATTGTATAATTATTAGATCCGCCACTGATGAGAATTCCGATACAGCCTATTGAATTTTATTTTTTTTTATTATAATGGAGGAATTCAAAACTGTCTGCCTGCAATTATATTGCTTTCGTGGACTCAATGGTACAGTAGTTTAAGTATTGGACTGCGGGCTGCAGAAGCCAAGTTCAATCGCGGAAGACTTCGGAGATTTTTTTCACAATTTCTTCTCCGGACGGGCTGTAGGGTTCAACGTGTCTTCTATAAAATGAGAACCAGCGCTTATTTCCCGGAGGTGAAGGCGGGCGAGCATTGGTCTGACCACCCAATCTCAATTAGCCCTGATGGTCAGTGAAAAGCCGAAACCTTTACTTTCGGCATCTTGTGAGCCAATGGATTGTGGGAAATGCCTACCTTCTATAGTGCTTAAGAAAATGTCATGCAAGTACCTGTATCTAATAAAAGATATATATAAAATGTCCATACACAATAATCAATTTTTCATGGGACCAATTTCAGTATCAACATTCTTTTTAGTATGCTTTTGTATTTTATCTATCTATATCTATCTATCTAGCAAACCTGTGATCACGTGATCTTGGATTCTAAGATAATAATTCATGACCGTGACAGCTTTCTCAACCCGCGAGCGCGTCGGAGAGCTCATATTGTGATGTCATGTAAGTCACGTGATGTCCGGTTGACCCTCAATTTGACATTTGCAGCCTTATTTGTATTTCTGTGTCTTATGGTTTCGGGGCAGATAGGGCCAGAAAACAATCAACTTTTCTTTTAATAATATAGATATAGTCACAATATAGGTTTGGGATAATTGCTTAACACTATAAAGAAAAAGAAAAGTACTAACAAGACAAAATAGTCTATTTTTTTTTTGCTTGATATTTATCTTTTCTTAATGCGGTCATGAATCTGAAGATCTGTTGTCATCACCTGCCTGCGGTTTGAGCCACTACAACAGGCTTCAAATTACCTACAATCCTGAAGCCGCTGAAAACGACTTCAAATATACTTTGTAAATAGTCCTTCGTAACTTAAGAAAAGTGACTCAGAATATCGAGAACGATCGCGTAAAATACGAGAGGCATCACCTTGATGTTCATTCCCATTGGATCTATGATGTCACAAAGTCCAAAACAAATGCTAGTCAATGGTAAAAGGTCACATCCACCAGATCTATCATTACAAGCAAACTATGGCAATTAGAATTTCAAATGACATTACCGTAATAACTATTGCACTGGGAGAAAGATGTGCTCGGAAAGTTTAATCAATAAGGGCTCCGCCCCCCGTCCCTTGCACTCGTCAATGCCTGTTCTTGCCATTACTATGTTATTATTATACGATTTAAAAAAGGTTGTAAAATTTTAAATTAAAATTTTAAGTAATTAAATTGTAAAATATTATTAAACAACGAAAACGAATTGAAAAAACGAATTAACGTGAAAAATAATTATTTATTTTTATTTGAAAAAAAAAATGAAATTCTTGTATATCTGTTTAACATCCTATTAGATCGATTTATCTTACTTTTCAAAGTGAGCTATATACTAGTGCTGATATACTTAAAATTTATTATATACCATAATCTGAGGTCACTCGGTTGGAAGGTAATCTCTATATAATCTCTAAATCTCTGTATAATGACGGAATTCGGAAGCTGTAGATAAAGAACCGCCGTTACAGCGAATATGCATTTAT
>JAFIDM010008419.1:41135305-41147131 GCA_023159025.1 Thereuonema tuberculata | reverse complement strand
AAATCTATTTTAATATTGATGTAAAACTAAAGTTAACTACTTATTTATTTAGATTTTTGAAAACGGAAAATGTCTTCTACTGGCAAACCTCGATTTACGAACTTTGCTAAAAAGAACGTTACAATTCATACAAAATTTCTGTCACTTACATAGAAATTATGAACTACGATGAAGTTACTGACGAGCAAAAGTACATGTATGTATGTCCGGAAACGACCTATTACGGCGCTGGGTGGTCCTAAAGTGAGCCTTTCCGAGAGAACATATCCTTTGCTACATCTTAAGAAATGTTTTGCAAGCGAGCCCACACATTGATCTGGTCAATTGAAACAAACAAAAATAGCACCCCCCAGATCAATGTGTGGGCTCGCCTGCAAACATTTCTTATGGTGCAGCAAAGGATATGTTCTCTCGGAAAGGCTCACTTTAGGACCACCCAGCGCCGTAATGGGGCGTTTCCGGATATGGATTATTAGGAATATATTGATCCTTAGCCATGCCCCTACACGTGGTTTGAATTTTACACACGAATTTTGCAACACCCTGAATATTAGTAATCAATTTGTTTATTTCTGTTTTGGAACTTTCTAGGCTTTTAAACTAAAATTAACAAGTACGATATCTTGGTATTATTATTATTATTATTATTATTATTTTACGCTATGTATATCATATATGATAAACGCATATTCACATTATAATAAAACGTATTCTACAGCCCATTCCCACATGTTGGACATATAAATGTTTTAAAATGGCTGCCAGCTTATACAGTTCGTAAATCAGTAGTAGACAAAACATACAATCAACAACGTGTTAGAACGGACCTCGTTCGTAAACTGAGTATTTATTTCTGTTTTACGCAGATTTTATCACTTAAACGTAAATGGGAAATTTTTTCGATTGTATTGTTTTAACAAAAAAAAACAAGACATTATTTTGAGGAAAGTAGATTTCAAGTTCTCCCAAGCACTATTATTTTTTTCCCCCCGATTTCACGTGAGTACACTTTGAAAGCCGTACGCCAAACTGTATCTTTGCTCCAACTCAGTCGCGATGGAAATCTCCACCAGGTGGAGCTCCAAGCGGCTGAGTGAAGTCGCGCCGAACGCCAGAGGAATACGAGAATCAGAGAGAGAGAGAGAGAGAGAAAAGAGGAAATTGGTGCGTACTTAACCCACATTAGAAAGACGGAGCCCTTCTGATTTATAACGGCCACTCGTAATAAAATCATGCATCACGATAACAATTTCCAATAGGAAAACTAATTGAATTAAATCGTTGGCAGCGAATTTATACGCGCGCAGCCCCAAACTCCGAGAGAGAGAATAACATATTCATTTCGTGATGGCTTATCTAAAGCGCAAAGGCAAATGCATTTGATCCAATTACGGTCCCAATAAAACTGATATACGGCCGAGTAATCAAGATAAACGCGTTTCCATGGACAATATCGAATTTGGCCAAAGCCAGACTGGAGACAAGAGCTAATAAAGACAAGAAGAAAAAGAAGAGGAATAATGGGAGTGCGGGGGCGGTAGGGGTAGGGAGAAAAGGAGGTCAGAGATCAGGCTGTCCTCTGCAATAAAAGCGCAATCGTTACAAAGCGTATACGAGACTTCTGCGTATTATTTAGTTTTTTAACTCCCACGAAATTTAATTTAAGACTCCTCTATTTCAGAAGTATAATGCTTTTTTTTCTTTTTTCTTTAACTCTTTCCATAAGCTATAAATAAGATTTTAGAGAATTTATATCGCGTACATACGCAAACGGATAAAAATATAACAACTTAAAAAAAGGGAAGAAAAAAAAATATAATATACGCCTATATTGTAATAAAAAGGCACGATTTTTTTGTATTCATGTCACATTTTTCCCCTGAACTTCAGGAATTGTTTTTTGGTTGGAAGTTTAAGTTTTTGAATCTTATTTTGGTTATACATTGATTTTTTTTTTAAGTTATAAATGCATATCTAAGGTTTTAAAATCATAAAAAATCTTCTCAGTAAATTGTGTTAATTTTTGCTAATTTTATAGGAAGTCTTACTTACGGGTTCAAACTGTTTCAAAATCAATAGGCACTAAGAATGATTACGTTAAAACTTATTAATTTAAGCCGCTAGAACGAAGTAGCTTTTGAGTACTGCTATCACAGATGCACGGGCATTTAAGTTTGATTTAAAGAAAAAAAAAATTCAGAGTACAATGTAAGTCCTTGTTTAACTCAACAAATATCAGAAAAGTCGAATAAAGAATAATGCCATTTTTGGTGCTTGGATTTAACACTTTGCGATCTACAAAAAGATACTGAATTTTAACCTTATGTCAATCTTCCAATGAAAGATTTTCTATTCATAAGTGCCAGAGATTGGTCAAAACGACCAATTTCTATTTAATACGTTGTTCACGGAATACTCTTGGTTTTTAGGCTTCTGATACCGTGAAGCCATATATCCCCGAGTTTGTCTGTCTGTGGACAAGTATCAACTCAGCAACCACGAGGGCTGGAGACTTGATTAGGATGTCGTTGAAAAGGTCTTGCCAAGAGTAGTTCAGAGCCGTAGCGTTTGTGTCTCTAGCTAGTCGGGCTCCAAGGTAGCGATAGCGATTAGTAAACCAATCACAATGCTTCGCAATGGCTTCTGATACATGAATGAAGAAAATTATTCAAAAGTTAATGAATTCAGTCTATTAACAAGGTTTGAGCTAAGAATAACGATTATTCCATATAAATAGTGAGTACAGATTGAGTCACCTTTACGTTAAAATAGATTGCGTCAAGACACGCTCCATACCAGTTAGTGCTTCTTGAAGGTGAAATGAGCTTGAGATTAAATTCTTGTAGAAGTGGTTCTAATTTAGTCGAAAATGTTAAAATGTCTTCGTTAAAACATATTTTAATTTGCACGCAACCTACTTTTTTACTCCGATTATTTATAAGTAGGCGTTTTGTATTAACTTTTGAATAATTTTCTTCATTCACGTATCAGAAGCTGTTGCGAAGCATTGTGATTGGTTTACAATCACTATCACTACCTTGTTTTTTTGGTCTCCCTGTGCCCATCCTGTGTTCAGAAACTCTACATTCAAGATCATTCACAACCTGGAATTCTGATTCTCGTTCCGACATCTCGTTTCGTCAGAAAACTCGTTATTTCAATACTGCGTTCACCCTATCCAGCGTAAACAAATACAGAATGGATTTCTAATTGAAATTTGGACAGACAATTACAGGGAATTTGAGGCAAACAAAATGAAATCGGCGTATGTAGAGGTACAAAAAAAAAATTAAAGAAGTTTCGTAAAATTAAATACACGTCTTATGAAAACTTCAAATACTGCAAATTTCTATCCATAATGGAATGTGTAAATGTAGCCTGCTTGTTTAGTGTAAATAGTTGTAAATAAATGCAGTAAATATCAGATCTTCGATCTTTTCTGGAAAAATTAATTTACCAAAAAAATACATTTTACTACATTAATTTACTAAAAAAATACAATACTGAAAAAATACATTCAAATTAATTTGCATAACCTAGCGTAATCCCAACCTCGTTTTCGACTTTCCCGTGAAATCATACTATTAATAGGCAAAAAACGTACGGATGTTTGTTTGTCATCACAGTGGAGAGAGCGGAGACAGTCGAAGAGAGAATATTTTAAAGACCAGCATTAGTCCAGTGGTTAGAGTTCCTGACTGTGAGGATGGAGGTCCTCGATTCGAATCCCATGCAAGGCGAAAAAAAAAGAAAAAAGATAATTTGACCTTCCTAGCAAGGGGAAAAAGCAAATAGATCGAATGCAGCAGGGTTTATACATTTTATTCCTCTTAAAAAATGAGCTTACAACATCTTTTTCAATCATGTGTTTTTGAAAAATTTCACGGTATTTCAAAAATGTGGAATTTGTTTTACTTCCGTGAATATTTCACGGGTTGCAAATAGTTACCCAAGAATCGACAACTCGTTTTTAAAAACGAGTTAACCGAAAACCTAGTTACAAATAATTAAACTATTTGCTTCCGTGACACCAGGCTATAAAAGCGTTACTCAAAAACCACTTTTCCTGGCGAGCTGAAATTTTTTCTCATCTGCAGCCGTTCATTCCAGATTGGGCCAAAGCCACAGCGTTTTGTAAGGACGCCATTGTATAAACATATCGCATGCTTCGCTTACTCGATATTGAAACATCCGAAGAGACTTGTCATTACCCCGTAGGCCGTTCGTCCTCCCTTTTCACCCGTTTCGCTTTGGGTTATCAGGTAACAGGGCACCTGGGAGACACAGAGTCCATTTACAATTCGGATGCATTACTAATGAAAAAAGCAGACATGCTTCAAAACGAAAAGCGGCCATCTTGCTTTTCCCAAACAGATACTGTTCAAGCACGGAGTCACCTTTCCAAGGTTCAAAGCATCACGGGAAGCAGATGGAAAGATAAGCAGAGGTTCCGTTACAAATGAATTGTAAATTCAGCAACAACAAAAGATAGAATAATAAAGAGTTGGCCAAATTGGCTCGCAACTTCATAATAGCAGCACAGTCAACGGGTATCTTTACTGTAAGTAATGGCACAAGACTCTTCATATAGGGGGTTCACTAAAATCAATAGCAACTTCATTTTAAACGTATCGAAACTTATTAAATTTTATACACCCACTTTTTTGTAGAATATCAAAGGTCACGGCGCTGGTGATGTATTACGATATTTCTGACACTGATATAACGTTAACTATATGAATGCAATAATGAATGAATGCTGGATAAATCCTCTCTTCCTATTAACATTTCAGCCTACTAGATTAAATAATGTTATTGAAAGCGCTTTATCCATTTTTTATTTATCATTGAAATAATATATTTATCATAAGATAACTTTCCTACGCAAAAGATCCACATAAAATACACTTTGGACATGTATTTATTTTATTTGTAATCTTGAAAAATGCATACAATATAACACAAGACTTGTATTTCTACTACATTTGAATACTTGTGTAACATATATTTGACTATATCTGGACGTATGTATTAAATATACTTAAATATTTTGCTGAATTTGAATACTTTTAAAGTACAGTAAAATATAAATATATTTAAATTGATATGAAATACACTTGAATCATAGGCCGGACTTCACTCACATTTTCAATTCTAATAAAAATACAGAAAAAGGATAATTAAATTTGAAGAAAAACAGGGGGCTATGTTCTTTTTAACTCGAAAATTCGCTTTAGTAGAATAGTGAAGTACTTCTCACGAAAGGACTACTGTAAAATTTATAAGTTTTTTTGCGTGGTTGTTACTCGATGTCTAGCAAGAACTGATGTTAAAAATACGAAACTTCTAATTTCGTTTCGTGTATATTAGCTATATAACTACAAATAAAGAGAGGCTATTTCATTACTAGGCTCTGTAATAGATATATTTTCAATGATTTAAAAGCAATAAATAATTAAATAAATAAATAAAATAAAATAAAAAAAATACGACAGAAATGAATTCACCTTCACTAATTGGATACGGTGTTGTCCGGCGTTGTTCTTTTTTTTTTTTCTTTCCTCACTCCATCGTCAACCACTTGGAAGCTAATCGCTGCACGTGGAACCGAGGGGTCGACAATAAACAGGAAGTCGACCGTAGTCATTACTCGAGAACAAAAAAACACACACACACAACAACGACATCAGGGGGACAAACGAAGGCCTAACGAACCACGGACTGAAACACGATCCCTACGCTCCAGAGACAACAACAAAAAATAAAGCAATTCCTAACGAATTTCCTGTTCTACAAAAGGGGTTTGGCTCAACTAAACTCTACAGCCATAGATTTAACTGCTCGCAAGAGACTCAGTTTTTCACGGCTAATTCCCAATGCAATTACGTATAATTCTTCTACAACGCGATGTTTTTGGTTAAGAAAGTCCGCGCTATGTAAGTAAATCGAGTTTTAGAAGTATTGTTTCAATGGAACTTTGCTTTCTTCTTCCGGATTCATTGGATAATCGCGTTCTAGTTTTCGCGAGGAATGGTCCGCTGACCGTTTCTTTGCATAACGCGATTATCCTTTTAGAATACTGAGGGTAACGGAAGAACTAATCTTCCAATTGGAATCTTGTATTCCTCGATTTCCCATCCATTTGAATTACACACTGTTAACGCTGCAGTTGCTTGTGAATGATATCACACCCGCGCCACACCCGTTTGTTTACATAACGCGTTTGTTCTTTGAGGAAAAACTTCGCGTTGTAATAAATTTCACAGCAACTACTGTTTTAATGGAAGTCTTTTCCTCACTTATACACAGTTCTGTCATGCGACAGTTTTCGTTAAAAATTTTCAAACAAATAATGGCATTATATAAATCACAGCTTCAATGAGAAGCAACAAAAGTAAGAGGAAAAATGACGAAAGATTTCATGATGGCCGACCAATATAAACAACTAATTCTTCAATTACTGTTCGTTTTCGAAAGCCAGAACCGCCACTGGCGGACGATTCTACTCCGCAGAGGGATGATACGCTGAGACGGGCACTTTCCTAAGACTTGTTGACTGCATCTGAAACTTTAAGCCCCCCCCCCCCCTCCCCCAAAAAAAAAAAACACAATAATTTTCCTTAATCTTTCCCGAAAAGCGCAAGTAGAACGCAGCTACTAGTAAACGAACACTGATAAAAAGTAAACATCCCCTCTTTAATTCTCCTCACCCCTATTTTGATGAAATCGAAGGAGACCTGACGCAAGCGCAAAAGCGCTACGGTTCTCGCAAACAAAAACGAACTGTACGTTAGAATCTGTCACGTGTAACGACATTGGCTGAGTAAATAAAGAAAAATTGCTAAAGTGATGTTCGCTAACACAATAAAACCTAACTTACTTATGGGTAACGGAATTATTGGAAACAGAAGAACAACACAATTTCCTATTAATGTTTTTCAGCGTCTGTTGAAACTTTTCTCTTAAATTAAAAAAAAAAAAATGTAAGGAAAATTTAAACATTTTTGTAAGTTAAAGAATTAAATCGTGAACGCATTTTATATTATAATGGTTCTACAGTTAAATTTTCTTACTTTTTTACATTGATGCATACATAAGAACACATTAAGAATTTCTTTATGAAAAAGTTCCAATCCATTCCTGACATAAGTGTTTGTTTTACTTACTTTCGAAATGGATACTTTTTTCCCCAATATCAACTAACTATAGAATAAAAATATGTGGTAATTTTAACTAACAATTATTCAGTTCCAATTAAATATTAAAGGACCAGAAAGCCGAAACATTACAATCCGTTAGAAATGTAATTGTTCAATGTTGACTTTCCGACAACATCTGGCTTCGATTTTCAAAATACATCTATTTACAAGTTAAGCCTATTTGAAGATTGTTTTGAACCACAAGATAACTCCATGAGGTTAAGCTCCGAATTTCGTTTGGCGGTTCCGAATTAACTAAATACAGTCATCATGTTTTTTGTTTTTTTTTTAACACCCTCCTCTTGCCTCCACTCCACACAGTCACGTGCTCCTTCAATCAGAATTGCATTTTTATCAGTTTCTGTCAATATTAACCCACAAACAACCGACGCTGTCCATGACTGAGCAAACGACGATAAAACACGCGGCGTTACCGTATCGTTGCAACACGATTCCAAGCGTGACTAATGTGAGGATCCGTAGCTTTTGACCCAGACAGACAAGAAAATATAATTCAAAGAAATATAACACCCAGGAATAAAAGAAAGAAAAAAAAATAAAACAACTCGAATTGCGAAGCAACATTGCAGGATTGAGGAACAATTGTCAAAACAAGAAGATACTAAAACTAAATGAAAGTACGTCAATTGTTTGTTTGTTTTTGATTAAATATCTGGTAGAGATTTTACTCATTTCTGAAAAAAATACTAATAATACTAATAATAATTAATTGAATCTGCATTGCCTGTTTAAGTTTGTTGAGTCCAGTTAATTTTAATCACATTTAAGCTCGCGCAGTCGTTATTAGGATTACTAAGCGGATTAAATCCTGTTTTAGTTCTAATGCAGTTTTGTTTCCTATGCAAATGTTCGTCATCGTCTGTCGCGCTAAATCTTCGCCAATGACTCATACGGAAAAAAATAATTTAAAATATAAAAGTTAAGATCGCCTCTTGTCTTTAAATGTGCAAGCCAAGTTTCAAGAAGACCCATCTACCGATTAAAAAGCTAATGGGAACTCACACACAAACAAAGATTTGTGGCTTGTTCATCAAATTAGTCAATCAAAATAGTTTACATATTAGGCAGAACACTAGCCGGCTACCATCGCTTCGCTCCGGAAGCCTTGCATGTGTAAAATAAAAGAAAATAGGAGAATACACGACTTCCCAGCCCTTTGTGGCCTTCTCCACATCCCTATCACTTGAAACCTTCCCCAGTTGGTAACAAATCACATGATCATTACAACGTATTAACTAACTGTAGCAAACATGTATCACCGTAGACATCACCTAATAGAATTATCAGATTAACCTGAGTTAATCGTGGTCCGCGCCTGCAAAGAAGCTCCTTAAACGCACTCATTGTCGACCAAAGTACAAAAAGCTTATGAAAATGAGAGCTCTTAATTTCCGATTTGTCTAATGCCTCACACAATCTCTGAGAAAATAAATAGACAACAACCAATACAGTTTTGTAAACGAAATCGGGTTGTTTAGAGGGAACAAAACTAAACAAATTATAACTTATTCTATTTCTTGGTTAAAAAATATAGCAAAAAGGAATGACAACCAAAACCTCCTTAATCGCAAGCAGCAGCATTTTACAAGAGAAAAGAGAGAAAGAAAGTGCCAAGTAAATCTGTTGTCTAACATTACATAAAGCCGTGCATTCTGTTTGAATAACCACCAGTCCATATCTGAAACAGTACTACCATCTCCCCTTCATTCAACATGAATTGGCCCAATTAATTAAAACTAGTTATGTCATCACAAATGTACTTAATTTTAACTTCTGCACATCAAAACTGTGGTACATGTATATACTGACAAAAGTTCACTTCTTCTCAAGAATATAATGAACTTTTTAATACAAAGTTAAATATTCTACTTCACCAAAGGTTACAGTTCTATTAGAATACTTTATAATAGCTTAACAGATCAGCAACTTAAACTTTGTTGATTTACCACAGAATTCGAGAGGTTTTCGATATTAATGTAATAATGTTATAACAATTTTAAAACAATATTTACTTATGTATTTCTTATTAACAAAAACTCATATTTTTTTTAATAATTCTAAAATAGTATTTATAACCAAAAGAAAAAAAAAGTATATCTTCGGGAATCAGAACTTTCTCAATGATGGAATTTTCAACAATGTTTCCCAAGCACTTTGTTTCCAAAAGATTAATTCCTTTTAAAAAATTAAAAAAAATTGGAAGAAAAGTGTGATAAATAACTTAAAAACTTGATAAATAAACACTAACAATATATACATAAACTCCGTTTTACAACTGCATTAAACTATGGAAATTTAATGACAAAATTCCGTTTTGAATAACCCTGAATTAAAATGGTGATCAAAGATCCAAAATGGTGGAAGTGGCAATCGTTTTACGCTCAAGTGTCTGCGGACGCCAAGCCCCTCTCCAATGGCTGATAGAATCTTTCAGCGAAGACTCATGTGAACAGCTGAGAAGAATAGAGTTACTTATGGGGAAAGGAAGCGGAAATGACGTCACGTTCAACAATAAATACGAGCAGAAATATAACTGACGTTTCTCAATTAACTTAAATGTGAAAATAAGTCTCACCGTTTAACTTAAAAAAAAATAATCTCAATTTTTTAATATTAAGCAATTAATATTAACGTATAAAAGTTATTAAATTTAATAAAAAACACTGTTCATTGTAAAAAAAAAAAATAGCTCGGCTACAACTTCATTTCGGGATATATATTAATTTTATCGTGATATACATAGCTAATCTTTATGTTATATAACCTACAGTTAATGAATGCTTTGTTTATTTAAAAACTTTGTCCAATTTGTGTAATATTTCAATAAATGAATAGTTTTCACACTTTTTTTTTTTTTAGAACAATTCTGAATTTTTTTTAAGAAACTTTTGAAACTTACTGTCTTTATATAGGATATCCCAAAAGTAAGGTTACACTTATTATTAATTTTTTTTTGATAAAATATGAAATTTCTTTTCCCAACCTAGCATCCTAACAACATTCTTAATTATATATTTTATTAAATATTTATACTTTTATTAATTTTTTGCACTTAGATTTTAAGTCAATTTGATGTTAAGATCAACTTGCTCATTTTATAGGATCCTATTAGAAATCGCATCCTATAGAATTACAGTTTGAATAGATTTAAGTTATATTTATAACTTTAATCTTATCATTAATATAAATAAAATCAAAGTCATGGTAAATGCAAAAAAAAAACCCAAAAAACTAAGAAAGATTAAATATTATATTAAATGAAATAGAAATAGCATTCTATTTCTGTTTCATTTTTTAAACATTTTGATAGTTTTTTACATATGTCAATTATTTAGACATTCAAATAACTCACAAACATAATTAAAAATGAATTAAAAAGATAAGACATTTGGTTTTTAATGTTTGTTTGTGAGTTATTCTAATTTAGTAAACAGAATGTTTAAATTCATTCAACTGCAATTCAGCTGCCTTGGAAACGTACTCACTGAGGAGTAAGTAATTTTGCTATCTTCAATAATCATGTCTTTAGTAAACTACACAAAATCTGAAATATAATAAAATAGCAAAACTTGTTTTTTTTTTTAAAAAAAAATAATGAAAATCTCTACATCAGAAACCTGGACAATAAAGAAGGAAAAAAATGCTTTGATGATGGCAGGAATCGAAATGAAATACTTAAGAAAAATTAACTAACTAAAAAAACTACAGGGAAAAGTATGAAAGCAAGTAAAAATTGTAAGAAACAAGAAATAAACTGTAGTGACTTATTGGTTGATGCAATTCACAGAAAGCAACTACAATCGCTTGGACATTTCGAGACAATGGCTGACCATAGTGTAAACAATCTAGGATAAGACTAGGGAAAAAATGGAAGAAGAAGCTGCCTACGAATGAAATGGATCCAACACATTCAAAAAAATTTCAAGAATAAAAAATGATAGACAATTCACTGAAATTCCACAACACAGAACCATCTAGAACAGTGTTATTCAACTTAGGGTTCGCGGTTACCTCTAGTAGTACGACGAAATCTAAGAGATACACACTATTGGAGGGCTTTCTTATTTATTTTTTTTTATTATTATTTTAAGTAAATAACTTTGACTAATTACTTTTTTTTTAAAGGTATTACTTAAGATCAATTACATCTGAGGATACTCGAACAGAAAAAGTTGGAAACCACTGGTCTAGACGAATCTATGCGGATTTGGAGGATCCTTCACTGAAAGACGATGAATGTGTAGCACTAATTATTGTTAATATTACATAGATTTATTTCACAGACTCTATCATTCTATCCATTGTTTTTATATAAACACCACAAAATAATAAATGAATAATAAATGGTTTTAGGAAATTATAAATAAATAGTAAGCAAATTAAAAGTTTTAATTCTTAGGAAATGTTTCTTCTAATTTGCACGACATTATTCTCACTGTCACAGATCTATACGATGTTAGGAAATAATTTACAAATAAGCCACAAATACTCGATTTTCAGGATGTTTGAACACTGTTTATCTGAAACAAACTGAAATAGAAAGCAGAAATTGTAATCACAATATTTACTTCAAAACAAAATGAAAACAAACCGAAGAAGTAAATAT
>JAFIDM010008419.1:41118607-41130305 GCA_023159025.1 Thereuonema tuberculata | reverse complement strand
TTTAAAATTTTATTCGTATTGTATATATTTTATTATTTTTTATTAAGATTTTAAATACAAAAATTTTAACGGAACATTTGTGTGTTTGTAAGTATTTCTTTATTTTAAATTAGTAATACAATAAAAAATAAATAATTAGTAAACTCGGGAAGTTTTTCATTAAAATTATAATGTCGAACAATTTATAAATAATCATTATTTACTTGAGATCATTTAGAACTGTAGAACTACGAATTTACATGCACAAACATCTTGTAATGATACAAAGATTAAACAATCTTAATAAAAACAAGTCTGAAAGAATAGTTTCATAACGTTTTGGTTCTGCTACGATGACGAGTACACAATCATTAGACCTATTTTCTTCTATGCATTCGTACATAGTCGTGTATCTTTTGGAAGATGACTGTTTATTTGAGGTATGGCAATTACTTCGAATTTTTTTTTATAGGAAAAAATATATATACATAATATACAATTTTACGACTTTTTGACATTCTAATAATGAGTCTTTGTTTTCTAATTTTAATTGCAAAATGATGCTTATTTAAATATATTTCTTGAGTGGATAAAGATTTCTCATTTCTAAACTCCTTGTTATTGTAGTAGGCCTACAGGAGCTGCTGCGCCCAACCAGTCATGGTTGACGGAGTCTTGACGGACAAACGAGGCCTGGTCCTCTAGTGTAGTTATACATCGAATGAGGCCATGATTCCGCCATTGAGATAAAAAAAAAAAAAGTACTGGTTACGACGAGAGCTGCTCCTTCTTATGAATCAAATAAGAATTATGAATGAAGGATGAATTTCTAATACTGAAAAGGGACCTAGGAAGGGGTCTCTTGGGTTAGGGAGGGTAGAAACACGATTCCCCAACTGGCCCCATTCTTGGGCATCCCCCTCCTGCTTGATCCCCTCCAACATCCTCCAAGAAGGAAACCCAACACCGGCCTAACTTCTTGGCACTATTGGAAGAGCTCATGTTGCCCGGACACAAGGGATGTGGTATGTAAGATGGAGGAGCCCAAAACACAGACTGGAAGCTCCCCATTCACCAAAGACCCCATTACGTTTTCTCGAGCAACTCCGAAATTATTTTGGCCTCGTTTTGATTCTAGGAAATTATCAAAGAAAACACAGCTAGACCTCAGGAAGTCTCCAAACACATTGTGAAACTTTTATGGTAAAAAGAAAATTGAAGATGATACCGAAAAAGATAGGAAAAAAGGCGTTTATTTCATCTTTCGTTTAGCTACTGTACGTGAAGTGATATCTGGGAATGACAACTCAAAACCTTACAAAAGGAGTCTATCAACACAACATTCTGTAGAAAGAAGATATTTGCTTTTTTTTTTTATCATTTTTTGTAATTCAGATTTATGTTTTGTTTTTTATTTTATTAAATTAAAATAAGCAACAAGTAAAAATCACTAACAATCTGGTTGCCACAACACCCTACCTCGAAATGAGCCAACCACGTGGTAAGCAGTTAGGCCTACCTAGGAACAAGAAAGAGGATGCTTGTTGCGATAGTTTTTAAAGGTCCAAATGTTTCGTAGAATACATAAAAGTTTTTTATTATTATTATTTTTTTATTGTGTATAAGTCGTCTTCTGTTAGACCTATTTCAGTTTCTAAGTGTTTTTTTTTTTTTGTTTTTTTTTGTGTGTGATACTTTAGAATTGCAAGTTGAATTTATTCTTAAAAACTAGGCCCCTGTCTCCCTCTGGTAAGTATGAGATAATCCAAGAAGAATCGATTCCAAGCGGTTAAGGCAAAAAGCGATATTTTATTCCTTTTTGAATGAACTCATTATTTGATAGCGCGCAAACAAATAAAATAAAATAAAAGATTGGATACTGAGGACCAGCAGTAGTCCAATGGTTAGCGTTCCTAATTTCGAGGACGAAGGTCCTCGGTTCGAATCCCATGCAAGGCGAAAAAGAAAAAAAAAGAAAAATTTTATAATTTTTCTTTCTCAGCAAGGGAAACTAATAATTAACAATTGCTCCGGACAGACGGAGAAATAAAAGATTTTAGTAACAAAGATTATGAAAGATGCAATAAAATTAAATAAGCTTCAAAAATATATATGTATTGATATATATTTTTTTGTTACTTCCTAGGCATCAAAATCAACCAGTGAGTGTGTTTGTGCACACCCTTAACTTTTGAACAACTGGTTGGCTCTTCTTGACCTGTACATCGAAGAATAAGACGCATTCGAACTTTTGCATTTGAAATGTTTACGGAGTGGGTCGTTTCCGAGAAAGTAGCTCGTGACAGCCACAACAACAACAACAAAAAATCCCTATTAAACACATCAGAATGAAACAATCGAATTCAACAGCGTGTTAACAATGCACATCAATCCATTAACTGATCGACTAATTTGCGCGTGCTTTATTACGTTAAAATTAATCAAATATAGGCATTTAATTATTATTATTATTATTATTATTATTATTATTACTTAGAAAATATAAAAAATGTAAAGAAATATTATTATTTAAACATTATTTAAATGAATAGACATTAAGCTTTTCATTTGACGTATTTGTTAAACAACGAAAATAAAATAAATAAATAAATAAATAAATAAAACCGAAAACATCTGAGGAAAGTTGATTTCAAGTTCTTTTATGAAATTCTTGTTGGAAATTCCAATTCCTAACATAAATCTATTTATTTATTGATCCAATACTTGAAATAAGATTATAAATAGCTCACTGAAAAAACTGACGGCATCGCACAATAAATTTAATGACAAACTCGTGATAAATCGCTTAAGAGATTTCGAAATAACGAAATATTTCCTGAATTATTAGCAGGATCGTAGAAACTTCTTCTGTTTTCTTTTTTTTTTTGTTAAATCAAAGTCAATTTAACTTCATTAAATAAAAAAAAATTGATGAAATTATCATTACTTTCTCTCGGTAGATGTCGCCACTATCATTTTTTTTTTTATTAAATTTTAAAATAAAATGTTTATACTCTGTGGAATTTACTAATTTTTTTTAATGAAAATGAACAAAAAAGTAAAAAAACAAACAAAAACAATCATTTTACGGATGAAAATAAAGCATTATTGTAAATATAGTGAAGTCTCACTTATACGAGACATTCGGTTATAAGAAGAATTTCTCATTCCCCGGCGAAACCCCCATAGTCCTATATATAATTCACTTACACGAAATATTCACTTATTTGGTTGCCCCTCATATTCGTACAAGTGAGACTTCACTATATATATATATATAACCAGCATTTGTACGGAAAATTCAAACTGACGAACAAAAGGAATACATTTCTAAGTCTATCCAAAATGAGTGCACTTAATTTAGTTCCAGTTCTGATCTGCCCCAACTTCTTCCACAGAAGATCATATTTCCATTAACATCCTGAAGAACGAGACGTTAATGGTCACCGAATATGTAATGAACTTATTATTTATAGAATATACATCAATAAGATCTTCCTATGTGTAGAAGTTAGAACTTTAAAATGTCTTAGAAAGTCCTACAAAATATTTGTTCTTCATTCGTTTTTATAAACACTTCATAAGCTACTAATAAAACGCTTCGAAATCTGAATTGTACTTTTTAATTTTCATCAATATGTATAAAAAATGGAGTAAACAACGAAAAACATTATTACTGTAAAAAAAAAAAATTCTCAATCATTACGAAAATTATATTAATAGTTTTTCTAAATTAAAATTATTCCTACACTTCTATATTCGCTTTGGACGACTTTTTTTCATTAATACTTATTACTGTAAATGCTTAATTATTTTTAGAACAATTTATTGGATTCTAAGTAATATCAAAATTACTTTGGAAACTTATTTATCTACGAGAATTACTAAATTACTTGTAAATATATTGCACAATTAAAAAAGACTACTCAAACGTTACATGTTAAAATGATAATACAACAGATGGATACTTAAGTTGATTATATATAAAAAACATTTTTACCTATTTTTTTTCTGTGTTTGTTATAATAATAATAATAATAATAATAATAATCTATTTTTACATGATCGTCATATTTTAAATTAAAAAAATATTAAAAATACATCAATCATCAAAATATTAAAATATTGACTAAAGTAAATCTTTTCCAAATACTTTGAAGATATTTTTCAACCTGAGTTAGAAAAATTGTTAATGTTAATATATAATTAACCTAATATCAGAGTTCTGCTCAGATCTACTTTCTCCTATCAAACTATGGCGCTCAATTGGACTTTCGAACTGGAGCAAAGAAGCTACAGCGACACCCAGTGAGAGAACTGAAAAACAACTCATCTCCGGAACTTGGACTATCAATAGATTGGGACTGAAATTTATCTAAGGTGATCTGGAATTCACAATTTGTTAATTATTTTCATTAGTAGAGGCAACGAAATATTAACGAGTCTAATAATTTAAGCAATTTGTTTTGTTTCAGCAATTAGAAAAGTCCAATGTTTCACGGAATTCTATCGAAGCGTTGACGATAGAAGTATATTTTGGAAATTACTGCAAGATGGCAAAATAATTTAAATACATATCAAATATTTCAAATAAGGCAGCATGGAGGTAAGTGGCAACTGAGAAGTATCTGAGCAGCAGACGAGAAGTATAGTTACTTTCATTAATAATAATTCGTACTTTTTTTATTTTATTTGTTTTAATTGTAAATCTTGGATCGTGTTATATATAAATATTCAAAAAACATTTTTAAAGTATTCCTCAGTAAAAAAAAAAAAAATTACTAAGAATAGATCTATTTAACAAATTTTCCTTTATCATTTAAGGCTGTTCAGGCGTAACCGAGTAGTTTAATTGATAGACTGCCAACTCTGCTACAACGCCGAAGCAAATTTCGGTGCAAACCACAAATTCCAAACTAATATCAAGTCTAATCAAAGTCAACCATTTCTGCACCATATATTTACAGTTTAAAAAAATTAAAAACATATTTAAACTTACTTAAGTACGTTTCTGGCTGCATTTTTATGGTTTAACTTGACACAGGATCTCGATGACTATGGAGACCAGAAACGTGGTTAAGTGCACATATGTTTTTAATATTTTAAACTGTAAATGTAAGAGACAGAAAGAAAATTGAAGAGTTTTGAGATGTGGATTTTGAGAAGAATGTTTAAAATTCATTGGACAAGAAGAATGAGTAATGAGGAGGCATTGAGATTGGCTGAATACGAGAGATCCTTGATTAAGACCATAAGGGACAGAAAAATGAAATACTTCGGTCACCTGATGAGACAAGATGATCTACAGAGGTTGATGCTGGAGGGAAAGTTGGATGGGAGAAGACCCAGAGGAAGACTGAGAAAGAATTGGTTTGACAACATCAGAGACTGGACTGGCAGGAATTACCAGGAATGCTCCAGAATAGCAAGAGATAGAGAAAATTTTAGAGCCATGGTCGCCGACCTCCTGGATGGAGATGGCACGTGAAGAAGAAGAAGAAATGTACGGTGCAGAAATGGTTGACTTTGATTAATTTATTATTTTATGTAAAAAATTTTTGTAATATCAAGTTTCATCAAAATCGTCCAGTGGAAATTATGCGTTCTGACGAGAAATCTCTTACAAGTAGAATTTATTTGTAATTTTCTGCGTCCGTAATTTATTTTAAAAAAACTGTCGTCATTCCGAACTATTTTTTTTAACTGCGAAGTAATACTGATAATTTATGGCGTGCATCGGAAGAGGACTTTTGATAACTTTTTAGGTTCTCAAGGAACAATCGTCCTGATTATTAACATTTGAGAAGGGGAAAAAAAACATTTTTTTTTTTTTTTTTTTTTTATGAATTATTTGCACCTATGCAGAAAAATTTGAAAACAAAAGTGTCATTATATTTGAATTTGGAGATGAACCAAACTTCCTAATAGAAAGACAGTTGGATCTCAAATGTCAATATAAGTTATTTTCGTTCAAATGGAATTTTAATGACACCTGTAATACAATTTCGAAGTTAATTACCACGAAATCTGGAATCAAAACGACGTAGAAATGCTGTTTAGCGTTGAAGTGAACTAGCCATGACCTGATGAAGCAATTTGCAACAGATGAGCCAAAATAAATGGCAAATAAATGCAAAATGGCTCCTACTGTTGGGATGGATAAGCGTCCTTCCGTTAGTTAATCAAACTGCTATTACTCTTGATTCCGGGGACATTAGAAGCCTATTGGTCAACGAAGATACAATATTGGAAATGGGTGTAAATAAAAATTTCACGACTAAAACTTAAAACACCGATACAGAACTGTTTCTAAAAATTTCTAAGAACTTTAGTTTTCCAGAAATTGATGGGGATCAGAAAATATTTATGAGGAGGAGTTAGATCAGGGGAGCAAGGAGGCTACGACATCACCGAAAGTTGTTCGTCTAAAGATTTCTTCATTTGTAGAGCAAACAAAATTAAGGTAAACGAACAGAATGGCCATAACGTGACAGAACCAAGCAGTTCTTCCCTTTGTTTTTTTAATATTTACAGCTAGCTGCAGATTGCTAAACACACGACGGAGTTAAGTCAGGTGAATAAGAAGGCCGTGCAAGACCAAAAGTTATTCGTCTAACGACTGTTTTACAATGAATAACTTCAGCTTGCAGGCAGTGAGGCATTTAAAATACAGACTGTCTGCGTGTGTGTGTTTGCCCCACCCCCAACAACTTCTGGACTGATATTCTTGACACTTGCTTGCATATTTATGGACAGGTCTAATTTATTTGAAAACTTTTCCGTGTGAATGACTACCTAGCAATGCGTGTGAAGATAACAGAATTTCATACGGACAAAAACCACCAGAAGCGAATTAACGAAAACACAATGTTTATTATAACACTTCTTATATAAATATTTTTAGAAATCATTCATTTATCTGTATTCATTTTAATTCTTAACAGTTATTTATTCCTTTACATTTCCTAATTACTGATGTTCTGTTCATTTTTAAATTCATTTCCATTAAATCAGTTAATTAATTTAAGTTCGTTATGTTTTTATCCAATCATTACGTATATTTTTAATTACTTAATCAATCAAATCAAGCTTTGTAAATACTACAAAAATATCCATGTTTTTTTATTTAATAAATTAATTCAGTTCAGTTCCAGCACTTGACTCGTTGTCTTTAGATCCCAAAGACTCCCACAAACACCAGTACAATATCAATCAGCTTAGCAGTCATCGTACGCCTGCGCTGATACGATTAAAAATTGGATTAAGACAGCTTAAAGTACGTATTTCATTCAGAAAACGCAAAATTGGAAGATTTTATTTGTATTCGGCAAATACCTATATCTATCATACAAGGTTTCTTTCGTGTGTTTTCTCAACACTAAAAATCAATATAAGATACAATAACAGTTTGAGAAAAGTAGTGTTTTTCAAGTTATGTCAGGATATTTTTGTTTTCTTCACTAGATTAGAGAGATCGTCAGATAAAGAAGAAATAAACAAATGAAAAAAAAAAAAAAAAAATACAGTTTTTTATTAGTTGGAAATTCTTATCCTTCCATATCGAGTAACCCTTTAAATTGTAGACAATGAAGGGGTGTCTACGTCAAAGGGTCTCCCGCAAAAGCACCGCCGCCAAGAGAAGCTCCTTTCTGCCAAACCAACCCGGGAGAGCTTTGATCTAGCCTGGGTAAATAAACTAGAGTTATAATTAGCTGCACAGCGACCAAACAATCGCCAAGCTTTTTCGCTGCTACAGCCCCCCCCCCCCCTCCCCATCTCCGACCCAAGGCAAAAGGCAGGAATTGGCAGAGCAGCACTGTGTGTGGGATAAAAACGGATAATGATCACAAGGCCTTTATGGGAGGGGCATAAACTCTTTAATAGATGCAGGGAGATTTTTCCCCGTAGCCTTAAAAGGTAAACTTGTAAAGGCAGCATCCATTGAGTTTCTCAGAGCAAACCACTGGACAATAAACAAAGCGGAAATGAAAACACACACTTGTACGAAATATTCAATACCTCAGATAAATACGTACTGAACGATCAGATCTCTGGAAAAGGAATGTAGCACAGAAAATAGAAACATTACAATATTTATGAAAAAAAATGCGTTATAATAAACTGTGATAACTTATTGCATTGTCTGTGATCTTTATACAACTTTAACAAGTGGGTTTTATTTTTATTTATTTTTTTTCTAAAGTTTAATTTTTATTTAGAGATATTATTCTTACAAACTTAATGTGACCCCTCAAAACTTAAGATTATGAAAATCTCCCAAACAGATAGCTATCGAAAGTGCTATTAAATATATAGAACAACAAGAAGAAGCGACACCAGCAATCCTGTTACCTTAAAAAAATGGCAAAACATTGCTGCAGAAAAACGCCAAAGCAACGTAAAACAAAAAAACAATTAAGGACTTTTAAGTAAAAGAACTCTTTAATTATCGTAACAATACGAATTGCATGTGGTGTCTCTCTATAACTTTTGTATTTGTATAAATGTACATTTAAACCTTCACGATTTATTTTATTTACAAATTTTGCTTTAACCGAGTTTTTCGGTTATCCGAGTTTGTCCATATTAACTCGGATAATCGGGACTCTACTGTAATTGAGAAATCAACCTAGATTTCAACCTGGTAACAGGTCTTCCTCAAATGAATCCTCAGTTAACAGGCCTTCACTAAAGAAGGTCTGTTTTTAAATTCGTCCATAAAATACTAAAGCTTATAGTAAAACTAAGGATACGATATTAAAAATGCAAAAAATAAAAGTAGGGGATAACGGCTTCGCTATGCAAGGGGACTTTGGTTTGAGGAAACTTTTTTTTAGTATTATTATTATGATTATTTCCATCGTCAACGACAAAAGCAATAAAGCTAAATATCCCTAAGTGTGGGAGAAAATGAGTAGAGATTCATGAATATCAATGTCCCTCCGTTGGCTTCCCCCTATACCTACACAAATTCTCAGAAATTACTGTCACTGTTCGACACCACTTCACTTGGTTTCGTGTGATTACTGCAGGAGGCTGAGATAATAACTATAAGAAATGATAGAATAAAAAAAATAGGAGGAGAAAGGAAGGGGTGATGGAGGTGGGTGACGACTTGAAACGGTTGCATAAAAATTGGCTTCACCCGTGGCAGGTAGTTTAACGGCCGATGACAGATCCACGCATCAACCGTCTCGTAATTATTAAAAAGTCATCTCTCTCTCCCTCCCCCACCCGGCGTTTTAATCGGCTTCTGTCTAATGAGTGAGATTTGGGGTTCATTAGAAAAACACAGTCCCCCATTCACCCACACCCTGCAGTTCACTAATAAGAAAGAAAAAACATTGCAGGCGTATTCCGAAAAAGTTCTCCCCCAAAAAAAAGCTAACAAAAAAAAAAAAAAAAAAAAAAAAAAAAAAGAGAGAAAGGAATGAGGAATCGTTAACTTCTTGTAATAACCCTAAGTAACTGATGTCAAAAATGAATAAATTGATTCAAATTGAGACATTGCAAAAATATTGAGGAAAAAATTAAAACAAATCCTTTGCGAAACTGTTTTATTTTTTAAATTTTTTTTTACAAATACATTAAATATATATTGAGACAGTTTTACAAAGGATTTGTCTAATTTTTCCTCCAATATTTTTACAATGTCTCAATCTGAATCAATTTATTCATTTCTAGTTTCATATTTGAATTTTTATAAATATCGTTGAAGATTGCGATTATAGAAATGCTTTAAAAAAATTGTGACAAAATCCTTTGTAAAAGACAAGAAATTTAAACTACGTTAGAAACATTTTACAGTAAAATAAAACAAAGAACGCATATAACTAAACAAAACACAAATTCTCTGAGCTATTTTTTTGTTATTGTGCAGGGAATCAGAGACAGTACTGTTCCAAGGCTTATTGGCCTCTCATCAGTCCAATCCGCCCAGCCTATCTACTCAGTGAAATGGGACAATATACAAAATGGACAAACATACAAATCAATGACCCTTGAATTACAAAAAACATCAAAACAAAAATCAAGAATAAAAAGGGGTGAATAAAAAGGGGTAAATCAGGGGTCATTGATTTGTATGTTTGTCCATTTTGTATATTGTCCATTTCTCTGAGCTAGATATGCTGAGCGGATTGGGCTGATGAGAGGCCAAATAGCCTTGAAACAGTATTCTCTCCGATTCCCAGCACAACAACAAAAAATAGCTCAGAGAATTTGTGTTTTGTTAAGTTATGTGCATTCTTTGTTTTATTTTACTGTAAAATCCTTTGTAAAAGTATCTTAACATACATATATATTCATATTTAATTTTATTCTTATATTCTCTTTCTAAATTTCAAATGATTGACTGAAATCTTTGCTTTGCGAAACTCGAATAGGATGCTTTGAGTTTTGACTGTTAGATATAAATATATGTATATAAATATTCAATTTTTATAATTTTTTTTACAAATCTTAGGCTTTGAGAAAAAAAAAAAAAAAACACTGAAAAAAATTGAGACAAAATCCTCTCTGAGAAACTTTTAATCGCAATCTTTAACGATATTTGTAAAAATTAAGTATATCCCGATCCATTTTAATCAGTTGTTAGTTCTGGTAACTACGATGTGCTTATTAATACGTTTCTCCAAAACTGTGAATAAATCTTAATCCAGAACAGTGGAAAACTAATTCAACTGCAGATCCTATGTTTATCTTCTATGCAAAGAAGGATTTGATGTTTTTTTTTTTTTTTGTTTTTTTTATCAATATCAATTAATCTAAACTCTGACGAATTTATAATGGAACGCAAATAATTTCATTCCTCCAAACTAAAAAAAAAAAAAGCAGCAGTTTTGCAACGATTGACCTAATCCGTTAGGCCCATTTTTAAAAACTCGGACGATCCATTTGCATGCGAACGGGGGTGGCAGCGCCAATCGATCGCATTTATTTGTGGCTGCGGTCAGTTTAATGTCGGGGCCGATTTCAAGTGGAATTGGACGGACGGGCGAGGAGGGGTAGAGGTGGGGCTAAAAATGGATCGTTGACTCGTGGGATCCGAAACGAATAAAAGCAGTGATGGGGAGGGGGTCAGTCGTTGATTGTACACTGGCTCATGTAATAAGAGGGAGGGAGGAGGCCACATGCCCATCGTCAAATGAGATCACGTTTCATAGTCGTCCAATCGTTAAATGGACGATATTCTTTTGTGAATATTAAAGAAGGGTCTCACGAAACGTTGCGGGACTGTGATTTCTCAATTTGCCAGCAAAGCTTTGTTTTGTTTCCATCCAAAATTGGGGTCATTATTTCGTTTATTGTTTATATTTTGATGTCGATAGATAGATCTATTCACGCTTCAGTATTTCACGTAGTCAACTATCCACTTTCTGTAGCCCTATCCACTTTTTCCTATATCGATATACTGAATGAATACTTTCAGAAACTAATAAATAGGCAAATAGATGGGTACTGAACAAGAAGCCCTAAGGGTGAATTTTGAGGACCGGCTGAAGTAGTACCGAAATCATCGTACTCAAATTTTAAAGCTTCCTACTTAAATTTTAAAGCTTCGTACGTACTGAAATTTTAAAGCTTCGTATGTACTGAAATTTTAAAGCTTCGTATGTACTGAAATTTTAAAGCTTCGTATGTACTGAAATTTTAAAGCTTCGTATGTACTGAAATTTTAAAGCTTCGTACTCAAAATTTTAAAGCTTCGTACTCAAAA
>JAFIDM010008419.1:41079903-41109589 GCA_023159025.1 Thereuonema tuberculata | reverse complement strand
TTGTGGATAACCAAGTTTCATCAAAATCATGAAGGGAAAAAAAAAATATGCGTTTCAATACAGATAAAAGAATTGTATAGATAATAAAACCTATTATGTTAAGCATAGGTTTTACTGTCCATGAGTACACAACTGAATCTGCCAAAAAGTACCGAAATACAACCGAATTCCGAAAACTTAAATCTACAAAATTGCTGTATGTATTATTGGCTATGTTCCATCCTACCAATATAATTAGGGACTTAATATTGGAAGCAGTTTTTAATCATTCTTAGGAACGTGAGGCTTTCAGATCCCTCAGACTGTGTGTGTGGGGGGTACGAGTCCCCATAATAACTTCTGAACCACTGGATGGATCTTCCTCAAACTTAGTATGCATATTTTAGATTAGAGACGATCTTAAAGTTGCATTCGTTTGTCTTTGTCGAGAAATCGACAAAAATTGTCCTGGAAACTCAATGAAATTTAAATAATGGATTTCTATCCTATTTCTACTAACACTTCGTCGTTTAGATAATGTTTTTTTTTTTTCTTTTAATATCACTTTAACTACTCCGTTAAGTAGGTCACGGTTTAATGTTTAATCTGATTTCGATAAACTTAAGTAATGTAATGTGGCGAGTGTTGGTGGCAGGGAAGCCGAGCACCGCGACCGTTGGTCTATTGTGCTATCCCACGGAAATAAGGACAGACGGAGAGAAAGACTGGGAAAGTATGGTGGGAGAAGTACTGGGGAAACGGGAGAACCCCGAGAAAACCTGCCCAGCGCGGATCGTCCACCATCACGAGAGTCACATGAGAACCTAACCCCAGAACTCAAGAGGTAAGAGGCCAATGTCTAGCGACATCGCCAACCGCGCGACCTACAAACTTAAGTAAATAATGGGATTAATTATTATTAATTATTACTGAAAGATTTGATACTAAATATAACTCTTAGGACTCGATTTGGGATGTATAGGGCATTAGACATAAGACACGGAATCCTATAGTTCCACTTATTGAGTCAAGAAAAAAAAAGTAACAAAAAAAATAAATAAATAAATAAATAAATAACAAAACTATTTACTTTCTGCATCAAATTATAATATTAATATTTTTTATCCCAATATTCCTAATTGACATCAGCAGAGAATAAACGGTGCTTAATCAGCACATCAAGTTAAGATAATATGAAACCATCTTTAGAATATTAGCTCCGTATTATGCAATTTTTCTCACATTATTCAAGCCTTCAGAATGTCATTGAAATAAATAAATACACGAAAGAGCGTCTACATTTGACAGAAAGTTACTGTTGGCGTGCCAATTTTCATTCACGGAAATTAAAAAAAAATAATAATATAAACATATTCATTTGATCTCCCATCTACTGTCTCAAGTTAAATCAAAATTGATAATAAATTTAAATAATATAGGAAAACTCAGCATTATAACAATAAGGATTAATATATCCTTTAAAAAGAAACTTTCTATCAAGTTATCAGCTTCCCGAGGTAATTAGTTTTTTGAAATAAAAACCAGTGTGCTTTAAATATGTTACACCTGACAGTCACATATTCAAATTTCATCTTCACTGTGTAAACAGTTTGGCCATTACGATCAGAGACCAAAGATGAAGGTTTCGAGTTAAACAGAGTAAAACCATTATGATATTTTTAACCCTTTAAACCCTTCATCCTACATCTTTAACAGAAGTTAGA
This sequence comes from Thereuonema tuberculata, assembly GCA_023159025.1. NCBI lineage: Eukaryota > Metazoa > Arthropoda > Chilopoda > Scutigeromorpha > Scutigeridae > Thereuonema > Thereuonema tuberculata. The sequence goes on along the minus strand of JAFIDM010008419.1, from coordinate 41,107,886 downwards.
CATATTAGATAAAATGACGCCAACACACATAATTAAAAATAAAACATTTACGGTACATAATTAAAATCTCGACCGGTTTCACTTGCGAAGGAAGTCGTATGTTATCTTCAGATACTGAAGAGTCGCTTTTCCTTGGCACAGCGAAACCGGTCGTGATTTTAATTTTATATATGTTTTATTTTTAATTGTGTGTGATGACGTCATTTTATCAAATATAGTTACTTTTGTACATGTTAAAGAAATTTTAAGAGTTTATACACGTTAGCCTGCTCACCACCTTCCTGCGTGGGAGTCAAAAGGTTTGTTAAACTTAAGGACAAAAAAAAAAGTTGGAGGAGGACAGAAGAAGACGAACAAACTAAAGAAATTAGGAAAGAAAGAACGAAGGCCGTATATTCTGTCTTGTGGGGTTGGGGGTGGGGGTTTCAATTCGCCTTGCCATGTTTCTTGTTGCAGCGTGACAAATGGAAAGCAATAAACAGGGTGGTGTGAACGACTGTAATTAAAGCATCTGCAAATCTCATTTTAGTGGTCATTTGGAAAGTTTCCCCAAAATAAAGCCATACGAAATGAGAGCGAGCTGCCATTATAAGCGCACAAAGTGATCCCTGGATTATGTTAATGACACTTAATGGACTATTGTTTCTGCTACACTTCATTGGGAACCAGCAATCAGTGGGAAGACACCCCCACACCAGCTCCCGACCCCCGCCTTCCTCTTTCACCCCAACCTTCGCTTTTCCTTGGCACCACCCTACGAAGGTGCGTAATTTTTGGGAGCAAGGCGTAAATCGAGGGGGCGAAAACAACAAGAGAGTAACACCCACTTCAGCAGAAGATGGCAGATACCGAAAGACCAACCTCCTCCTTCTCCAGCTTCAAAAACACAACTCCAATAAATAACAGTGAGGGACTCACTCTAAATCTTGTATAATTTCAAGGAATTACAAGTTAATTGCGGCCTCGCATGAGGCAGATGCGTCCGAACCTGGGATCAAATCCCAGCGTAGGCATGGATGTTTGCTTTCTTTCCTGTGTTTCTTCAACTGTCTCTTCTTTCGTAGTCTACGGCATCTTCGGGTTCGCACTCTAATGTGGGTTGGCGCCAGGAAGGGCATCCGGCCGTACAGCCCTTGTCAAAACCGAATATTGAGCAAACGACTTTGCTCATCAGCGACCCCATACGAAAACGTGGGAAAAGCTGAAGAAGAAGAAGAATATCCACAGATCCTTAAGTGAAGTGGATTTTAAAATGGATCTTCATAATTCAAAAACAAACCAGCTCCTACACAGTAACAGTCTTTGCATGTGATAAGTGCATTGAACAAAGTTTAAAATCTAAGTAAATTCACCTGACTTTTTCCATTACTGAAAAAAACCTGTACAAGTGGATTTCTACATATACTTTTTAAAGTACGTATTACAGAGACCATGATTGGATGATCAGGACACACATATAACGATTGTGTCAATTGAAATGAATTTAACAGTCTCACCGTAGTCAAAGTGTCAATCATAAAATGTTATGTATTTATTAAATTGTCTCTGCAGGATATTATTGAAAAAAAAAATACAACGAAATGAAAGCGAGATTTCATTATTAAAAAAAAACTCAATTAAAATAACCAAATCACAAAAATTCAGTAACTCAATAAAAATTTATTAAATTCGGTGAAATTACATATCCCAATAACTGAATCTAGATTAAAAACATCAATCAAATAAAAAACAAATTAATTAAAAAAAAAAAACAACTTTTAAACCTAATTTAAAATTAGGACAAATACAAATAAAAAAATATAAAAATAAAAGTTTTAATAACAACGAATTAGTTGTTTAAAATAAAATTCAAAAATGTCGCAACAAAAAGATAGAAATAAAAACTAAAAATTATAAACAAATTAGCTTTCGGGTGCCTTTTTCAAGATTTTTTTCCTTTTATTGATTTCGTTGTAAATTCATTTCTGTGATATTAAACTTTATTTTTAAGTTTATTTTTGTATTTTTTTTCTGACATTAATTGGACTTGATTTTATTTTTTTATTTATTGTAATATTTTGATAGATGTAATTTCATCGAAATTAATTAATTATTGTTGTATCACTCTTAATTTGAGTTTCATTGGGATACGGTAAATGCAATTGTAAAGTTAAAAAAAAAAAACAACCATATCATGGAAATTGAATTCGATTTGTTTATTCGCATTGCTTTCGCTTTTATCGTGAAGCAGAGTAATATCTCTTACAGACGATATTCACGAAAACTCGCGATGCGCAGATAATAATGTTACCCCTACCCTCCAAATTAAATTTCGATTTTAAAGTCACAGTGGATTTTAACTGCATTATGAGCTGCGACGTAAAAATTGCATAGAAAACTTGCGCAATTTTTTTTTTTTTTTAATGTTCGAAACGAACAACCATATCCGTATAATTAAATTTAACTTAATACTGAAAATATCATTAACTCAGACGCCTACTAAAATCTCCCTCCAGACAGTTACAATGGCTTTAAAAATATATAAAATATTTTTTTTTAAAAAAATCTCCAATATTCAATAAAAATAAAAAATCATCCAACTCATTACCACCAAAAACATTATTTTTAACTTTTATTTTGTTTCAATGAGAAATTTGGGAAATAAAATGGAAAAAAATAATAATTGAACTTCCTCGTGACGAATTGCAAGTAGGTTATTGCAGTTGATAGAGAAAACTGTCCGCCCCCACAGAAAGTGTTTGTTGGAGTTTGACTAATTTCTGGAAGAAAACATCTGTGGACGATTCGAATTTATTGGAAAAATAGGGGAGTTACAAGCTACAGAACCATTATTTCACTAATAAAAATTTTTCCTATTTTTATTTTCCATTCTAAAAAAAAATAAATTGGCTAGCAATGAATTAAAAACTAAATTTGAAGACCAGCTTAAGAATATAAATATATCTAAAAAAAATTTGAAAATTTGTAATAAAACTTTGGAATATAAATTTCTGAAAATTTGTATTAAAAAAATGTACAGTAATTATAATTTCTTTTTTTATTGAAATTTGGAAAAACAATTATTTAAACAAAAATCATATCGGCTGTAATTTTTTAGTATTCTTATTACTTTGAAATGAGCCACAAGAAATACATGTTTAATGTTTCGAAATTAAAAAAATACCTTAATTATATTTAAATAAAATATTGAATTTTCTTTTCAGCTTTCAATACGAGTAAGCTGTCTCTAATTAAAGTTATTATTATTATTATCAGTTTTTATATTTTCTCTGTCGAAATTAAAAAATAAAAATAAATAAATATGTTTTTTGTACTGACATTTAAATAAATTTATATATAAGATACGATAAATATAAAATTGATAATAAAAAACAAAAAACAAAAAATTAAAAAGCACTAATATTTTAAATAATAATAATTTTAATTTCTGATTTCTGTTAGCAATTATGATGTAATTAGGTTTATTTCAAAACTCAAAACCATTGTAAAAGAATTATATATGTAATTATAAATATTATTTATAACAAAAAATAAAATATGTATAGTAATGAAATAAACATATTCAATATTAACTATACTAATAGATATTAATTCAGTACTGAGAGTAATTTATTATATATATTATGTTACATTTATTGAATGTAAGTGATATTATCAATTCATTTTAAAATTGATAAATGATTAGTTTTTAACTTTATAACTCCCCGCCAAACATTAAAATAGTGCCTGTTTCAATAAAACTTAACGAACTTAAGATATGTTTGTTGTGTTTTATTTCGATGTTAAAAAAATAAAATTGCTAAACTATTTTTTGATCTTTATACTGTTTTGTGACTTGTATCTGTTGTGCAGCTACTGTGTTAGCAGACAGCTTACAAATACCAAACGAAAATCTGTCATTCAACTATTAATATCAAGTGCTAATGAATTGTTGCCAACAGGTTCTGGTGTGTTACCACCACCAACCAAGTAGCTCTTGCAATATGGCCAAGGCAGCTGTAGCATCTGCATCGCAGGCAGCACTTAAAGGCAAAAACCAAATCCCCACAGCACACAAGACTCGAGTTGCAAGAGATGTCACCTGTCTGCTTGCTCCTGTTCGTCACCTGCTGACGGGTGCTGGGTTTCTTTCTGGAGACGATAGATGTCCATAGAAACGGTTAAGGGTGCAGTGCAAGAAATACCTAAGGAGTTTTCTGGGGTAATGTACCTTCTGTAGGTGGTAGCTTCTCAGGTGGGTCTTCCACTTGTAAGGCTGCATTGGCTGGAGGGGCTGGAGGATGGTAATCCTCCCTTGTGTGGGAGACGGACTGTCGCCATCTGGTCGCTGCTCTGGCCGCTCGGGGTCGTTCCCTTCTCCCTCCTGTTCGCCTCCTTTAGGCTTATCTTCGCCGTTCTCGTCGTCCGAGGCTCTCTGACTGAGGATGGGCGGTTCGTACCACAGCACAGATGCGTAGCTTTGCGGCTCCGAGTCCGCCATGGCATACTGCACCATACCGTACGGTTCCAACAAGTGGTGCACCTGGTACGCCCCCCACCTGTGACGTTTCGGTAACATCTGCTCTCAAAGAGCCAAACAGCGCAGTGATACCGACGCCCACACACGATTCCGCAATTAATAGGAAAATAATAAATAAAAAAAATAAAAAAAAAAAAATCTATTTTTCAGTGAAACATTTGAAAGGGATTAAGAAATCAACTATTGATCGGTTACGGAACTTGTCTTCCATTTCCAGGATTTTCAATGCGTAGACCTTTAACTTAAGGGCAAGTATATTTTACTATTTAAAAGTTAATGTATGGTTAGATTTATAAATTTAATCTACAAATGACGAAAAAGTAATAAAAAATATATAAAACAAATATTGCTAATCGTTGCAAACTTATTCATCATTTTATTTCCTTATAATTCCATTCACAAAGACTATTATGTATAATATTAATCTTTCATTCCATTTACGTCGACGGGACCGTAAAAAACCTCGAAAATTTCAACTATAAGAATCTTTATTTCATTAATTCTTTCAGTAAATTGTTAATTAAATATTTCAGAAAACAAGAATTTTTGAAAAAAGAAAAAATATTTTTTTTTAAATTAAAAGTAGTAATTTTTTTTTTTTTTTTTTTGAGATTTGAGGTCTTTTTTAACATATTAAAATAATTTTCTTACTAAATAAAATCTAACGTAAAAGTGGATTTTCTGGTTGTTTTATTGACACAGGAACAACAAAGACTATACTGCGCCAAGAAGAAGGGATTAAAAAAAAATTGATAAGGAATGTCTTACATATCCTTTCTACATATCTTTAGTATACATGTAGGCTTGCCAAAGTCTATCTATATATATATATATTTTAAATTTATGTATACATCTCCAATATTTTTGTATTTATTTTTGTTTTCTTTGCTTAATGAAAAAGTTCGAATATTGGAACTTTGAAACGTCGTCTTGTTTAATGTTAATTGTTAATATACGTGTAAAAGTGCGTTATGGTCTCTGCGATTAATTAGATTTTAGCTGCACGTTAAAACGATTTAATTAATAAATATAGGTTTTATTTAGAATATCAATAAAAAATAAAAGAATTATCAAATTAAAAGAATTGATATTCAAAATATCATCCGGAATAATTAGCTTTATAAATTTTCCTGAACGAATTTTTTTCCTCCTTTAATTTTAGCCTTAGCAGACAAAAATTATTATTATTATGATTATTATCTGATGATTACGAAATTAAAAAAATGACATTTAGCGCGTTAGAACTTCAACAAAAAGAAAAAAGTTCCCGCCCTGACCCGATTTTTTTTTTTTAATGAAAGATAATTAAAGTTGTTCAACTTTCTGTCATTCTCCGAAAATGTCGCATTAAATTTATATTGTATTAGTATCTGGGCAACGATATAGGCCTATTTTATAATTTAAAAAAAAAAAAACTTAGAATTTTAAACTGTTTACGCTATTGCCAAAATGCGAAAAAAAAAAAAATAGTATTCTGACAAATGACTTTCTCGGGAGACAGTCGAATAATTTTTTTGAATAATAATTTCGATATATTCGGGGTGTTTGAACGCAAATAAAATGAATTTCAATAATAATGAATATATATAAGAGTTATATTTTCATGTTATTATATGTTTGGCGATTTTATATAAAAAGTTTTAGATTTTTATGAGCAATAGTTTAAAAGATAAGGGGCAGTGAAAACCACCAGTCAACCATATAAAGTCCTTACATTTAGGAAAATGTATGAAGCTAATGTTTCACAATGGTATTAGGGATGTCAATTCTTTTTAATTGATATTTTTTTTTAGTGGCATTTTAAATAAAACTTATGATTGATACACAGGGATTTTATTCTAAGAACAACGCGGATACCAAGACCCATGTCGATCGAGTTGTTGTGATTTGTAACAATTGTTCTGACAAGTGCATCTGAATTTTGTAGTTAAACTTGATATAGCTTTCTATACGACGCAATGAAGCAATTCACAACACATTTTCAGCATAAACCTACTAGCCAATAAAAGAAAACATTATTTCTCAAAAGTTCATTCTTTATTTCTCATTTGTTTTTATTCCTCCAACTAACGAAAGAGGTCTTTTATAAACAACCTTCACGTTATTGTAACTCTGCAAATTTTGAGAATAGGACTCGGGTTCAAAGTGATATTTTTTGCTCAAAATAACGTCATAAATGAGCTCCGTAAGTGGCTGTAACTCCTGCTGAATCACCCTGTACATATATTTTTAAGATATATATTTAAAACATGTAGATAGACTTAGACTTAGGCTAAATTTAAAGGTAATCTTTAGATTTTTACAAATCCTAACATAAATTATCCTAATAAATAATTTAGTTAATTGTGTTAACTGAATATAATTAAATAGTATACGAATGCATACTGCACAAAATCGGATTCAGCAATAATTCAGCAAGTTTTAATACACATTTATGGTGGTTATGCTAATGGCATATTTTTACGTCAACACCTAAGTCTCATGGGCACGGAGGATGTGAAGAGCAGGGAATTGAAAAGGAGAAAGATAAAAAAATAACATAACGATGAAGAACTCTGAATTTCAATGCAATTATCAGCAAAAAATAACTAAACAATACTTCTGGTAAAGGTTTTGGATGCGAGTAGAAATTTTTGAGTTGGCTACCGCAGTATCATAATATTCTAAACATAAGATTAGCACTCTCATTTTTTTTACGGCTTTTATTTGAAAATTACAAAAGTCTGATGACCCATTCCTTGAATAAATAAAATATATACGAAGGTTTCATTATTTTTGAAATAAAATAAATTAAATTAACATTTAGGATTTTTAACATTACAAATTTTGTTTTGGAAAAATTGAAAATTCAACTGGAAAGATTTATTAGATATTAAAAATTACTGTTATTGTTAGTATGAAAATAAAAAAAAATTACTTAAAGCTACAGTTAATAATATCTAATAATAGTTTTAAACCACAAAAAAGTATATTTTAAAATATAATTCTTTCTAAAAAATATATATATATATGAAATTTTAATAAGCTATTGGTAACTTATTTCTCCTTCGAGTAATATCTAATTAACTTAATTAAAAAATATTAAATGGGTTTAAGATAATGTTTTAATATTCAATTATACAATAAAATGTATTAAACGAGATACTAATGTATATACAGTATATAAAATTGATTAGCAAGATACTGTTATCCTACATTTATTAATCACTTTATTATTTTGTATACATAATGAAGTGTGATACAACGTATCTTTTATATATACATTTTATTGATAATAGGCCTATTATATACCGTGTTGTTTACATTTTAATTCTATATTAATTAATAATAACGTTAATTTTTAAACAGTTTTATTAAAAATGTAAAAACATATGAATCTTTTATAAACTGTTTCTATTAACTTATTAATTAAATTTGATATCAAAAACATCATTGGCATACTTTCAAAATCGCGAAACTGTTTCCACTGAAGCGCAAGTAAAAATATTCGGTGAAAACTTCGCGGCATATTTGTAATCTTTGAAAATATACGCACATTTACTGTACAGTAGTTGCGTAATCGGAATTGGGCGGGCAACGAATTGATCCAAAGCTTCTGAATTTAGCGATGAAACATGAATAAGTGATGAGACCCCCGAACGCCGGCCAAAAGAATTTCGCGTGGTTGGTCTTCCCCTCCCCCACTGCCGAGTAATGGTCCCATTCAAAAAGGCAGGTGTTTTCTGGTGAAAGGTAACAAAGCACCAGTCCTGTCTATTATCATGCAAACGTCATAGAGTGCAGGATTTACCCTCCCCTGTACAATAACCCTTAGGGGCTAAACGCACTGACACATTTTGTGTCCCCCTTTTAATCCTCTTCCCTCTTTTAATCCCTCCTGAGGTTTGACCCCTTCCCTTTGAAAATGGATTACACTGTTTACAGCTAGGACGTCCACACTCAAGTTTTTTGCCGCAGAGACACAGCGGAGAATGGTCACTGCTCCAAAAAGAGGGGACACAAAGGCCCTCCGGCAAAAATAGTCAATTAACCTGAATTCACAAAAGGCCAAACCAAGTAAAAATGAAATAGTTCATGTAATTTACTCTGATAGCTAAATATATTTATTTTTAATTTAGGTTTTGTTTGTGATTTTATTGAAGTTGGAGGAATATTTATTAGATTAATAATCTCCCATCAAATTAAAGATTACGATTTGAAGTCGATAGTTATTTATTATTTTTATTTTTTTTACGTAACGTAAATTCCTTTTCACATTAATACTGTATAAAGTTAATATATCATTTGTTCCTTTTTTTTTTTTTCATCGTGAATCATAGGACGCATTGTAAATACAGTATTTATAGTTAATCAATATAAATAAATTTGTATTGTTAATTGTTGTTACTTCTGTATTATTGTATATTTAATATTTTATATAATTTATACTGAATTTATTGCAGATGTAAGTAATTTGCGAATTTTCGTTAAAATTTAATTTAGAACTAAAATCAATCAGATAAAGAGCACAGGTAAATCGATAAACAGCAAATTGAGATAGTTCATATAACTTACTTTGATAGTTAAATATATTTATTTTTAACCCTGACTTACTTTTTTTTATTGCAGGACATTTATTAGAGAATAAACAGTAAACACGCACAAATTAATAATAAATGTTGTATTGAAACATATAAAAAAATTATAAAAAATGGTAAACAAATTAAAAATTTTACAGAAATTTTATAGAAATTATGAATTTAGAAATTTAGAAATTTTAAATATAGTTATTTAAAATTTGTTTGACCGTGAGATGTTTACAAGAGCACTGTTGCTATTTCGCAGAAGGACACTTTCCGCCAGTGCGGAAAGTACCCTGCACGCGACACTAATAGGTGATTATTACGCTGCCGTAGGGGAACAGAGGGGAACAGTCGAACAATAGGTGCACTAAAAGGGGACACATTTCTGACGCCAGTGCGTTTGAGGCCTTACACTGTAATACCACTTGCCCACATAAGCTCCCCTTTTTTTTTTTATGTTTTAGAAATTTGTTTTTTCGTTATTGCAATACAATAGACGCAAACCTAGAGATAAATTTAAAATAAGGAGAAAAAAAAAAGTTACAGTTTATGTGCGGCACGAAAAGCTCGCGTGTATTTAATGCTTCTTTGATCGGGGACTAATCTCTATTACTGGAGAACTCAAACTTCAAATTTCAGCTACCTGGGATAAGATGTTATCTTTGCTGCAACGTGTACTACGATCTAAAAAATGTGTACAATGGACCTCAAAGAGAACCCATTTGAAATGAATTTAGTTTGAACGTAGAACACATAATATTAGATGATCACTGGCTAATAATTTTTTAATGGCTAAAATAAAAAGGTTACGATGTTACAGGAGGTCAAAAATTATGACACGCAGGGCAAAGCAAAAAAATATTCGCAGGGAAATGCAAATTACGTTGAATTTCCTTACTTTGAAGGGCTGCTTCAGCAAAAAGAGTCCGACTAAAAATTTCTAATTTTCTTAAAAAAAAAAAACCACAACAAAACCCGACTTTTCCATCTGTTTCATTCCTACTATGTATTCACCAATCGTTTTATTCGGAAAATAAAAAAAAATAAACTAGCCTTATAATTATTATGCCTTTATAATTCCGCAGGTGAGATTGCGTAGAATATTACGTGTATAGAGTTCACTGAAAATGTCAGTAAACACAAATAGATATACATTATTTACATATAAAAGTAATTTCCATCTTCTTCTAAAATCATTAACATACATTTACGGTTTTGGAAATTCGCCCGATGTTAGTAAGTTGCCTAGATACACGTATCTGTTCAATTAGGTTTAATAGTTTTACTATCCCACAACTCATTGAAATTAATAAGGAATGTTACCTCTGTATTGTCTTAAAGTAATTCGGATTAAAGACAATAATTCCTGATACATTCACTTAAAATATATAATCCACTTTTCCTGCAGTTATCAATTTCATAAGATACATTCTTCCTCCTTAGATATCCCCGATGGAGTTTCTTTTTTTCCGTACATCTACAACAATCACAAATGCCCATTACACCCAACTATTACAATTACACGTGATCTGACATCTTTCAACGTAGTACGACCTTTGTTTTTATTATTCTCTTACAGTTGTAAAATTAATGAAAATAAAAAAGAAAATTAAATACACTATTCAGCCACACGACATATACAGTTCTGTGCTTGAAATCTAGTTGTACTCTAGCACACGTGACTTTTTTGTTTTGCTCGAATATTAATTAACTTCGCACCTATTTCGAATGTTTTGCAAAGGCTCTTCCGCAAAACTTATACACGTCGGAAATTTTTTAGTTCAGAACAGATTTGCAACTATATATTTGTATTTCTGCTTGGTTAAAGAGGTGTTACAAATGTCCACCAAATCTGTAATACTGATTTACCAATCTCCCATTGCGGGCCTAATAAAAACCCAAACAGCGAAAATTCAAAATGGCGGCCGCATCAACTAAGCCTAACCGCGTGCTTCCGTACACGAAGTAGCGACTGTAAAAGGGGAAATAATCAAAGGGTTGTTGGGCGGTTATTGACTCTGCCGCTTGCTTCCGAATAAAACCAACGCAAAGTAAGTTTTCTTTCAAAGTAAATGAAATGTCAAAATCTTAAAATTCACGAGACGAAGCGGATCGAAGATCGGCTGGTGAACACATGTAATTGGAAAGCCTCAAGCCAAACATTTGATTAATAAGTTCTGTTTAACCTCCCGCGGTTTTCGTCAAACAACGGGAGCCGCTAATTACCCTAGGAAATTAGGATCCACACTTACTCCCCTGGGACGCAGAGAAAAGAGAAGACGAGGAGCTTCTTCGAGAAGATTCCACGGGAGAAAGCGGGGATGATCATTCTTAATTATCTGATGGGAAAGACTCTATTGGGTATTCGGGGGAGAATCGAGTATTTAGCACATTTCATGCTGTTACACTCGCTTTATCGACCTAACGGTCGTTAAGCGAGTCGTCGTACGGCGAAACCTTATTTCTGATAGGATATAATTTCAAGTTATATTTTTGTGAACACTTTTCACGACGTAAAAAAAATTACTAAAGAACTTAAAACCAACTTTCCTGCAATGATATTATTATTATTATTTTTTAATGTGAGGGAAATTAAGGGCACTTGAAAACTTTTGGACACAGGGGAACTTATGGACATAGGGTAAACTTAAGCACTTGTCTTCTCCTATGAAATTGTCAAAAGGAACATATTTAACTGATTTTATATACATTTTTAATATAGAATGTCCTATGTAATAGGGTTTGTTTGTTTTTTTCGCGTTCCTGTAAAATTCACTTTTTTGGCTTGTACTATTATTCCCGCCCAATAAAAGAAACAGTTAAATTTGCAGGAGGCGGAAGGATACGTGATATTATTTAAATAACTCATCGGCAGAATATTAAATAAATTAAATTTATAAATAACACAGAATATTGCTAAAATACAATTACGAATATTATTACAGAACATTATGTTACAATAAAAAATAATATCAATATACAATAAAAGATGTATACAGTAAACTCCTGATTATCCGCTTATCGGATTATCCGCGGACCTCTCTTGTTTCCATTTTTTTTTACTATACAATAAATTACGGAATTAACAAAAAAAATTTTAAATCTAGAATAAGGTAAACAATAAAAGCGACACATTTAGCGACGTCCAAGTAGGGGGTTTTCGTGTTTCGACACGAAAAAACAGACAATTAATCGATTTTTTTTGTTTGTTAAAAAGTAAGAAAATAAAATAAAATAATTGTTTGTAATGTATGTACTGCCATTTTAATGTAAATAAAACATGTTAAAAGCATTTTTATGTTGATTTTCGTCCTAATTCGGATTATCCGCGAACAACCGAGAGTAAACTGTATCTATAAAAATGTGCCACTCTGCTTCCTCTCATGTTTTTAACAGCGTTACGATGGACTAACATTTGGGAACCACTTATTTAGCCAACTTCCTTGTACCCAATCACAAAGTTAAGCAATTATTAACTCAATAATAAATCTAGACCGCTTTAAATAAAGTACCTCTCATTTCTCTTTGTTATTCAAAAGAAATTATTATTGTTGCAATAATAAGGAAGCAATAAAAAAAAAATGATCTTTAAAGGGATTCAGAAATAACGTACAAATATTTTGAAAAGAGAGACGTATTATTTGTTTTATTACGAATTACGCTAATTAAAGAAACCCACGATACGAACAGAACTTATGTCAATATAGACTGAAGAACGTTTTTAAACCAAAAAAAACGGAAATCAAATGTAGATCAAGAAGGTGGAAGGAGAATTAAGCCTAATTACCCATCTTCCACGTTCTCGAATTCACCTTAATTAATATTCTTCCCACGCAACCAGTGGAAAAAAAAAAGAAAGACGAGGGAGGGAGATGGCATAAAAAGGGGGGATAAAAAAAAAAAGGATTTACTGCTAACGGTGCAATCCTGCCCAGAATTAACTCCAATTTTGTTAAATATCTACAGAGATAATAAAAAACAAGGGAATATAATTTTGTGCTAGAGCTTAAATTTAAAGGCGACCCATAATAATAAAAAAAAAAAAAAAAAAAAAAAAAATAACGAAGGTGGGGGGGGGGGGCGAGAGTTGGCCCCTGAAAATACCCTAATCCTACGTTGTGTGAGCCTCTGGACACGATGGTGAAGTCCGTTTGTCGATCCGACCTTCCGTTCGGGAGTTGTTAGGGGTGGACAGACACGGACAAAACGCAATAGCCACCGATTTTTGGTTGCCATCATAATAGCTCCCAAATGGGTGGCTAAAAAAGGGAGGGCTCTAAGAATCTACGACAACATGTAAAAGTATATTAATAATCATATTAATAAAACGATTTACGATTTACTTACGATTATTATAATATTTTAAATAGGACTATTACGTGTGAATAAATAAACTAAGTTATACGTTTTTGTTTTAGTTTATATAGTGTTCTAAATAGAAAAAAATCCTAGAATTTAGGGTCATTTTGTTGTTGTTTTATTTTTTATTTTTAACTCTCATCTTTTTATTCCCTCTGGAACGATAAGAACGCGAGTTGGCAGAAGCCTAATTTAAAGGTGCCATTCGAAATTACATCAATGGTTCTGACATATTTAGATGTTACATGAACGCTGGTGATAATTGAACTGTACTCTCACGAAGAGTATCGTAGGAAACGATTTAAATTAAGAAACAAAACTTATGGTTCCTAATGTCTTTTTGTTTATTTAACATACAGTGCAAAGACATCTCAATATATATTTTCGTGATTTATTAATTACGAAGACCTCATTGGAACAAAATCCATAAAACCTTACAATTTGACGGCGATTATAAAACGATGTTGTGTTAAAAGCCGCCATTTTGATAACATCGTCTCCCCTAGCGGCGGAAACAAGAAACAAAACTTCCACAGTCGAACACAAATTTTCAAAAGTTACTTTTTAAAAACAATCCTATCTTTCAACACACTAAAAGAAATTCTCTCAACTTCCTCTTTTCATTTTTATTATTTATTTATTCCTTTTTTTTTTCCCTTTTAATTGATGCCTGTGTATTTTATGGTAGTGTTCTATTTAGATGGCTATCGAAGAGGAATCTGGACAAAGACATATTTACACAACGACCACACCTTGGAAAGAAAAAAAAAAAATACTATTGCGAAAGTGATAAGAGATAAAAAAAAAAATGTCGAATATAAATTATACATTGATCTAAATTGACCAATATTCTTAGACAGCTGGGAAGACTTGGACGAAACAGCGCTTCAGGACAGATACTCATACGGAAAGTTTTTATTCAACGGTTCAAGCAGACGCACGATTTGACAACAATTCTAACAGTATTTGTAAAACTATACAATTGTGAGAAATGATTATTAATGTGACCGGGACAATTCCCTCAAGTCCTTTCTACGTAAAGGTGTTTCACTACAGGCCCTTAGGTGCGCCTAGAGGTTTATGGGCTCCAGCGATTCCTGACCAACTACAGTATAGTCTACTCTCGATATCTCGAAGTCGAAGGGACGCTAAAAAAATTCGAGATAGGAAGTTTTCGGGATAACAAGGTCGAGATTACATGAATATGTAATATCAAGGAGAAAAATAATTTTTCAACATATCAAGGTTTTCAATCAAGGTCAGTCCGATTGTCGTCCCCCCGTGTAAGAAACCGTTACCTATTTGACACAGGCTGGATGAACCCTGGATCCGTCTGGAGAAGTGGTTTCTAATTTATTATTTCACTTTGAACTTTTACACCATGATCAATTTATAATTTCAAAAGCGCTAATTCTTCTCGGATTCATTCAGAAAGGTTTTCAAGTATACAAGTTAGACCGTCCATAAATATGCAAGCAAAGTTACAGTAGAGACAAATACACGTAGCCTCTACGAGTCTCATTTCCTAATAAACTGACGAAAAATGAAATACCAATCATGTGAACACTCGTTTTAATATAAATATATAATAATAATAATAAGATACTAATTCTAGTAGAGTTATTAAATGATCTTTATGTAATATTTATTGAAAAAGTTATTTTAAATATTATGTAAACTTAATGCTCATTACTGAAGGAAGTGTAGT
The DNA here is from genome assembly GCA_023159025.1 of Thereuonema tuberculata. Lineage (NCBI taxonomy): Eukaryota > Metazoa > Arthropoda > Chilopoda > Scutigeromorpha > Scutigeridae > Thereuonema > Thereuonema tuberculata. Next base: position 41,092,738 of record JAFIDM010008419.1, on the reverse strand, counting down.
GTTCGAGGATTAATTTTTTTAACAAATAATATATATGTATACAGGTGTATAATGAGCATATATATATATATATATATATATATATATATATATCTTACATTCGAACGTACTAATGAAATTATGCCCTTTTTTTTTCAGTTTAATCAAGATATTTTGTTGTTTCTTTTTTATCAACTTCGATAAGACTACTGCCTCCACTGCTTTTATCTGAGTAAATAAACTTTGAAAAGGATGTATTTTAATCTTATCTTCACTTGAAGGAGAATAAAACAGCGAGAGGAAGCTCGTGTATTAATTAAATGTACCTGGAAACACAAAATTAACTAGCAAAAGAAATTATTAAATTACAATAATACTTAATGTCTAATATTAATTTATCATCTATTTATTTATATCTCTACCCTCCCAGTAAATTTATTTCTTTACATCGTTTTATTTAAAAGAAATACGTAAATTGCTAAAAAGTACTTTTTAAAAGCGCTTTAATTTAAAACTCAACTTTCAAGTTCATTGAATCGTAGGCTTTCAATTATGTCTATAAACGTTAAGAAAACGTCGAGGAAACACTTGGCATTAAAGAAATATGAGCTGTTGTTTAAATATACTTGTCAGCCATCTTCGTTTAAGATATATTCAAACCACAAGTTTTTATAAGTAGTTCTTACTTTTTCAATATGGCCGCCGTCACGGAAACAGTCTTACCACTAGTTAATAAATAATAGTTTGTTTGTTGTTTAACTGAATTAACCCTGAGTGCAAACACGATGGAATTACGTTAAACAATAACGTTACGCAATAAAATAGTTAATACACTCAAGAGTTACATTACACTACATACAAATTTGATCTTGAAAGTTAACAACCAATTAAAAACCCAAAAAATCATTTAAGCCATTTAATCTTCTTTACAATGATATTAGTTTAATTAATTACTTAAAATTTTTATTCTAATAATTTTGTGGTTGCTAAGGTACTTTGTCCACAATGCACAACAAGGACCAAGACGTTCTAAAACCCACTACATATAAATTCATTATAATTAGGCTTAGTGGATAACCATCCTGAATTTGATTCGTTAATAAAGAATAAAGTAATAATAAAGAATAATAATAATAAAGAATAAAACACCGTAATGTATTTTTACACATATAATATATTAACAATTAAAATTAAAATAAGGCGACGTTTCAAAGTTCCAGTATACGAACTTCTTCGTCAGGCAAAAAAAAACAAAAATATATTCCTATTCGACATTTTGTATTCATTGCCTGACGAAAAAGTTCGAATACTGGAACTTTGAAACGTCGGATTGTTTTAATATTAATTATTAATATATTGTATGTGTCAACATGTGTTAAATTCGTATGTGTTTAATTCGTTTTTATACCTGCAGGTTAAAAGAGTTTAATTAAAGAATAAACTATTTTAGAAATATTTTTATTTATTTATTCTATTCCACCGATGGACGATTTCACAATTTTCCCAGAGTCAGGCTCACTGCTGCCGATTTGATTATTACTTTCAATTCGATGGTCGGTTTTCATTGGCAACCAGGTGGATTAAGGACTACCTCACTCCCCTCCGTAATGGGTCTGACCCTGAAGGGAGGAGCCTGGACCCAAAACGAAAACAAACAACCACCCTCAAGGACGAGGAATTTCTACGACACCAACCTCTTTTGTTTACTTCATAAATTTTCGCGCCCGAAAACTTCCCTCACACCCCCGACGAGACCCTATCAGCAAACCATTTCATTCTGATCAAATAGTTTTACTAAAAATAGAATATCCGACTCGTGTAGGGTTTTGTTTTTGTTTTTTAAAAGATTTTAACATTTTAGTCCTGTAAATTCACATGTATTGACACAAATGCATATACTGTAAGACAGTGCTCTCAAATTGTGGGACACGAATCTATTTTTGATTCTCGAAATTGCTTGTGTAATTGTTTGTTTCAGAATTGTTACACCCATGTTGTACAATGACTTCTGCAGTAATCAGATAAACAGCAAAGATTATAATTATAACCAAAAAAAAAAATAATAATACTGTAATTAAATAAAATAAATATTTTGATTGTAATTACACTTCAAAAAAATACCCAATGTAAATTTTAAATTATATAATCAATAAACATTAAAATTTTCAATATAAAAGTTGGAAAAGAGTTCATCTATAACACAACAATAAATTAAAATATAATGTCCATCAGTTGTGTGTCACCACGACATTAATGAGATTCATGAAGTTCTGTTTTTACTAGTTCAAAAGATATGAAGCGAGAGAATCACGGCGATATCATGAGACTGCCTTTTCCTATAGCTTAATAAAAAATGCGTACATTATATAATAAAAAAAACTTTGTAAATAACTACATATAAATTATATAAATATGTAATTACGTTATATAGTTTTGTTGTCAGCTATTTTTAATTAAACTAAAAATTGGCTTCAAGTTTTTAGTGTATTTAAAGCATGTACAGATTGCTTTTGACAATGCCCCCCCCCCCTCAACGTAGAAACACGTGATACAGACAAAATTCCTCAAGGATGATCTATTCACAATAGCCTCAGTACCGAGACCCCGCTGTTTACTGATGACTAATCCTAGCTGATGATCACCAGCGAAGAGTGTGAAACAGTTGTTGTAGGATGTCACATAGGAAACACTTGGTCTCATCCATTTTTGATCACATTTCCTCTAAATGCTATTGTTTGATAATATCAACAATACGATGACTTATGATGAATCCGTTTACATTCATTTTTAAAAATGCGGAGGTTTCTTCTCTGACACCATCCTAGTGAAGAACCGTAGAGAGAAAGCATTAGTGATCCCCTCGTTAAAAACCGACGACCTGATTGGCCGCTCCCAATGTTTTACTGGCCTACCTGTCAGCTGCGCTATCCACGCTGTTCGTATAAATACAGTAAAACCCCGCTAATCCGGCACGTTCGGGACTTCGGCAGTGCCGGATTACCGAAAACGCCGGATTACTGAGCGCCGTCTAAAAATAGCCATCATTGCGAGGATAGCGGAAATACCGCTAAAGTAGAGTCAAAAGAGCTATTAATAGGTATCAGGCCATTTTTCCGTGTTCTACTGTGATTTCTCTGATTTCGATAGTGATGGAAAATGTTAAAAACAAAACAACAAAATATATTTTTATGTAGTATTATATTTTAATACAGTACATACAGTACAGTATAGTTACTTTATTTCGTACATTAAGTAATATAGTACAGTACTAAGACATTATATATTAAGTTAAACTCTGCCGAATGCACCCGGAAGGCTTATTCAGTGTAAAAAAAACTCTTAGACCGATGCCGGATTATTGAATGTGCCGGATTAGCGGGGTTTTACTGTACTCCGAAAAGATGAGACGAAGAATATGACGAATAAATGTACCTTATTTCTGAACAAGTTAACCAGTAGATGTGAGAAATAACTAAACGGTCACCACACAATACTACTACTTTAAAAAGTATATATTACAATTAAAAACACACAAACGTTTTCTGGTCAGACACGACCCCTCCTCATATGTCTTCAAAAGAAAGATGGCCGACCTGAAAACGTTTATATATTTTTAATTGTAATATATATTTTTTTAAAATGGTGGTGTGGTGTCCGTTTATTTATTTCTCACAATTATGTTCCACACGTTAATTTGTTTTATTAATCAGTAGATGAATTATGAATTAAATTAGCGCTCCCCATTCGGATCCCGCGTAGAAAATTCACCAACGGAGATAGCTCGAATTGCTGTGCTGCCGATAAATGGAGATAGGGCGGAAGAGTCCAATAGGCTGACAAATGGTTGACCGAACCCATGCAAATGACAGAGGAGTTAATGAGACAGAACCCGTGTTGGGCTGCAATAAAGAGTTTGTCAACCAATATTGGAAAAGCAAGTCTCATTAGCCGCATCTTAAACCCAATGGCCTTCGTCAATCCCGCTATTAAAGACATATAATCCCTAAATCAACCGTTAATAAGAACGCACCAGCCTTTAGAGTTATGTCGGCGGCAAAATTCAAGATAAAACCGGCTTATTTCGTAAACACGTACGGTTTACAAGTTTAAATGCAGCTAGTTAATTCATTGGATGTCAAGCGGTTCGGCAGACACATGAATCATTGATATAAATTTCATATTCAATTTTTGTATCATGTTTTTAGTTTATGAGGCGCCACATTAGTGTTCAGGAAAAAAAAAATTAATACATAAATGTAAGTTAGTTCCGTAAAAGGTTATGATGAAGGTTATAAATGAATACATTATTTTAAAAAAAATGCAAAAGATGCCGAGTAAAAGTTATATATATCAACGGAAATAAATAATTAACATAGCTGCAAACGTGGGAAATATTAACTTCGTAAGTTAGACAAATTAATATATTTTCTTAGTCTTTTATTTATTCAGCTGTAAAGTATATTAATTTAAACTACGGTATGTTCTAAATACTGTCGTATTACTTTATATAATATTTCAAATAAATATACTTTTGGAACCGCCTTCCGCTGTTTAAGAACCACTGACTTAATAAAAACAAGTGATTGGAATTGTTTTTACAATTTCTAAATTTTAAATAACTTTTATTCTTATCTTATAATAGATTAATTGTATCAATAAGAAAAAAAACAACCATGGTGGTATTAGAATTTTTCAGTAACTCTTGCTTCACTACAAGACCTGGTTGTTTATTTTGTATTTCTTATCGTTCATTGGTAAAGGATGTATATGTATATTTTTTTCTTCTTCAATGAAAGGCTAATATTTGTCGTGAACTTTTTAAAGAAAGGTCCTGTAATAAGTCCAGTCGAGTCTTGAGCACCTGTCCTCTGTCTAGACGGTTGTCTGGAGAAGTAATATTTCGGGTTCCCCCTTCGCAAAAGGCTTTATCCTCGCCTCGAGCACTGTTTCGCTATTTTTCGGCAGCTGGCAACTGGAGAATCAATGGCGGCTGCGAAAGGCATGCTGGGAAGGCGCTCCATTCGAAAGCAACAATGGCCAACTTCAAAAGCCAACGTACACACAGACCAAAGAATGGCCAACACTGTCAAATGCCTTTCGCAAATCCATTCAAAAACATTATATTTAAATTTTATAGCGTATTATAAAATTGGATAAATTTAAGATATCAGTAATTGAACTGGACATTTAAATAAACAATTAATTAAATAAATAAATAAATAAGCTTTAAAAAACAGTATCTACTTCTTCGAAGTCAGTCAGTCGTTCATATAAATAATAGTTAATATAAATTCCATCTCATTATTTTCATAGCTATCAGACAACCAAATTTTTTATTAAATTAACGGCTAATAATTAAACCAGGCTCTTTGAATTCCAATAATAATACATTTCCTATTAACTTAGTGTTTAAGTTCCAGTTGGTCTATCAAAATGTGAACGTGATTTGATGACAGTATACCCAAACCCCTCCAAGTATGATCTGTAATTTCATCAATTAATAAAGCTGTTTTATTAACAAATCTATATTACAAGCCGAATTATTACACTATCATTAATAATCGTAAATTTGTTGTTAGTTTTATTTTTGTTTCTAAGTTTTTATAATGGTGATTTGCTTATTTAAATTATATTATATTATAAAATGGTAAATTAATAGGATAATTGACTGCATATAAATTATAATAAACTAATATTGATATGAAGTTGTACCAATCACTTAAAATGAAAATTAAGTAATTAGAGAATCAATAAATAATTAAAGAAATTAAATAATTAGGTCTTCTTGCAAAATGATGATAATATTTGGTTATTTCTTTCTTTCAATACAGAACGAGTAAAGAAGAGATGACGAAATATTATAAAAAATTCAAAATGGCCGTCATGCGATGACGATGAAACTGAAAGCGATGTGTAGGTTTATTTCCATTGCAACATAGCAGACTGGAAAAAATGTCTTTATTATCCCCTCCTCCGTTTCGCAACTGCAATAAATAGTATGTGTAAATAATTCCCGTAATTCCTAAGACAATGCAACGTTTACGTCAGGTAAGAAGTCGTGAGAAAAAAGGACGTGAAACTGACTCATCGCTACCAAACTTTTTCTCCTCTTCTTTTTTTTTAAAAGGCTAGTGTTGATAATGACATCACGTGCGATGACCGGCACACGACCTCCACCCGCTGGACCACGTGCCATAAGGGAGAGGAGGTTGGCACCAGACCAGGTGTGAGATGGTACAGCCAGGGGAGAGGGTTAATTATCCTTCCCCTAGACTTTCCTTGACTACATTTGGGGTGGGTAATTTCGGGTCATTTTGTAGAGCTTCCTTTTTTCCTCAGGTTTTCTTCAGTTGGGGAACTCCTTGTCTTACGCCGACGCCAACGTCCAGAAAGGGAAAAAAAAAAAAAAAAAAAAAACTGTTTGTACCTTGTTAGAATTTGTACAAAATAGATTAATTTAAACTGCAATTTTTTTTTTTATTATTTATTTGCATCATATTTTCATATAGAATTTTCCTTGTGATAGAATTAGACAAAATATATACATGTATTTATTAATAAGAATTGTTAACAGTAGGACCTAACATTTTTTTGTGTGAAAAAAGTCTTTCTCAATCTCTCAACTGCCAAATCCTTTTTTAGTATCTTTGCAATTCTCCATCCCCGAGGTACCTATCTACCTTACTATGATAACATTTCAATTACAATAATAATATGCATTTGTAAAAATATATTTAAAATATAGATAAAATTAAAATAGTCCAATAATTTTCTTTTTCTCTAACTGAAGATGATCTTACAGGATCGAAACAGGTTTTTTATACCATCAGTGTGAATATTTTTAAAATTAAACGATCTCCAATTCCACACAATTGATGGAATATATCGGAGAAAAAGAAAAGGAACTTACGATTAATAAAAAAAGGAAAGTAAGATTATAGGTTTGTGGTATTTGTTTTTAAACTAAACGACAGCGTTAGATAGCAATCCGTCAAGATATAGCATATCTACTTTCTTAACTGATTATTAAACGGCGGAAATTTCTTAACTGATTATTTAAGATATAGACAATTAAGATAATGCAATTAGGGCTTTCACTCCACATAAATTTGATGTACATCAGTGTTGTAATGTTATTTGAGATACCTCAAGGCTCAAAGCTTGGACCTTTAAAATTGATCTACAGACATCTAACCAGTATAGGCAATTTTTACTGATTTTTATACATGAGAAATTGATGTGCTACTACTAAGTTGATTATCTACTGAGTTATTTTCCCGATATATTTAAACACAGACTTATCACAAGTAATATTCAAAATATTCTCTCAGAAGCTTATTGTACGGCACAATTCGAAAACAGCCATTTCTTATTAAGTAACTTCTTGTTAAATCATGCAATTTTTGTTAAGACGAAGCTTGTTAATCAAGGGATGAGAGTAAAATTCTGAAATTCAATCTCAAACCTGAAATTCCACCCACTCACACTAGATTGAATGTCTTTTTTTTTTTTTACACCAGAACTCGTTCATCCCGATTGGGTGGGAGTTATCAATGTTGGTGATGAAGTTAATTGCCTCCCACGTACTTCCAAAACAAGACCGGACACGAATTTCCGGTGCTTCTGAACCCGATCACAGTTCAATGCGAAGGAATGCCGAAAATACTTTTCCCATGACACAAGGACAAAGACAAACTTCCAAAGACGAACAGTGGGTGGCAAAAAGACCACCGGAAATCAACCCTGTTATTTAGGGGGTGAGTGAGAATCCAAAAACTAGGAGAAAACTGATTGCTTTAATCATCGCAGACGCATAAAAAAAAGAGAAGGAATTTCCATGAAACCTGTAAATAGATTCACAAGAAACGAAACCTTTTCTTAAAAAAAAAAAGCAAAACAATGTTCCAGATCATTCCAGCAAGTTTAGATATCCTGACGCATCTTGAAGGAAGCTTGTCATCTGGAAAACGTATAGGCCATTAAAGGCACGAGGAGTAAATAAAAAATTGACAAATTACATTAAAATAATCTGCACAATGCGGATAAACTTTACTAGTTTATTTGTAGCTTTGTCTTTATTATTATTATTATTATTATTATTATTATTATCCACTTATATATAATGGCTATCCTCCAAACGGGTTTTAGCAACTTAATTCTGTACCCGGCTTATCTTTCCCGATAGTCTATTACTAATTTGAAATACTAGTTATAAACTGAAAATACTGGTTATTCTGTACTTAAGGATTAAAATGTAATGTTAGAAACGTCCTTATTTTCCTAGCAATTTCTATTAAATTGCACACTCAATAAGGCGCCGTTAACCGAAGCGTAACGTCTCAGCGCCAGGGAATGGTTTTGTTACTAGTGTCGCCACTAGTCATCAACGACAACTTGTGTTCTACCGTTACTTCGTTACTTCAAGCGCCTCACCTTCTAGCACTACTCCTGCTCAAGGATTTGTTAGACAATGCAAATGCATTTAAAAACAAAAACCTTGAAATTCCAAATATGTGCAACTGCGATCGGAAAGGCAGATGGTATAGACACTCAAGATATTTTTATGATATCCACAAGGCGAGGCAGTGCACGTGTATTGTGGAATACGGATTTCACCCAATCATCGCTTAACTGATCGCTAAAACGATCAAAAACCAAAACGAAATATGTTCAGAGGATTACCCGGATAAGAGCTGTGCGACTATTAGAAGAGAATATTTGCTCTGAAAAGATGTGTACGGCAGATGAGATTTCGTACTTGGCAACCAGTGATTGGTCTACCATTACTTGAGCATATTCCAAATATGGAAATAAGAAAGATTTGTGAAACTCCTAATATATAGCTATATATTCTATGGATGGATGGTAACTGTGGCAGGGCACCAATGAGGAAATAATGGAAAGAAAAAAAAAGTGGATAAGGATATTCAATATATAAATTGAAAGCAATATATTGTAGATAATAAGAATAATTATAAATAAGTAATAGTATTTATGCAAAATAATAAAAACTATTATTCATTTCAATAATATTAAAAATAACAGTCAAAGAGATTGAAATCTTAAAAAAGAGAATATATTAAAAAGGATGGGGGATGCGAGTAAAGAAAAGGTATATTTACACTAAAATATACCTTTTAGTTTATATAAAATATTTATATTTTATAAAATATGAATTACACTAAAAACTCGTTTATCCGAATTTGCGCCTCGTTTATTAAAACGAAATTTCGGAATAATTCAGAATATATTATATTAAACATGTAGGCTACTGTACAATAACAAATTACAGTGAACCTACAGTGGGAGCTAAAACCATTACTGCAGTTAAGAGTGTAGTTACTGTACTGTTGTCAATATGTAACAATTTTGAACCCTTTTCAATAATGACACACTGTACTGAATAATGTTATTAGTAAGAGTTACCACTGTTACATAGTTACATTATCGCTTGTGTACGCTATTAAATATTGATTATAACAATGGAAAAACGTTTTTATGTATTTTTAAAATATTCTATAAATTGTTTCGGATAAACGAGTTTTAATGTATTTTTAGAAACCTATTAACAAGTGTAATATACCTATTAGCCTAATAACTTAACAAAAGCTTTAAGTAGATACACTTCTACTTTAGGAAACAGAATATTGCATCCAGTTATCAAACATTATAACTCTTTAATTTATGTGAAAGCGTGACGTTTGGTGAGTGACAATTTCAATTCGTCACCAGAAAGGATCAAACACGCGCTTTTTCTTCTTCTGACTTTCACCTGAGTGCAGTCGTGAAGTATCTTTGTCGCCCACATCAACCAGTATTATTAATTCGACAACTCGAAGTCAAGATCAGCAGAATTTTTCCTTTTCCACGGATGCGATGTAGATTATGACAAAAGCAATCCATTTCTCGATTGGAAAGAGATGCGCGTGCCCCCTCCCTCCCACGCCGTTGGCAATTGTTTTGTCCCAACCACTTGAGTGATCGTCTCTTCCTTCCAATAATTGGAAGCGAACGAGTCACCTGCTCGTGCAATCGGAGCTCTGACAGTCCGACGCATGTCGCCCACGCAACGAGCACTCGATGAACGCTATGCTGGCCTTTCGCCGCCAACCACTGACATCCAGCGACGATTGTTCCTTTTCGTCTTTGCCCCCCACCCCTTAATAAAAAGTTCGCAACTGACTCAAGCAAAACAAGATTCGAATATCTTATCAAAGTTCGCAGGACAAAGAATAAAAAAAAAACAAATGAATGTAATTTCGTGCTAAATCATAAATTTAAGGACGACCCATAATAATAAAAAAAATTAATAGCAATAATAAAACAAGTTAGGGATAGCGATTAGTAAACCAATCACAATGCTTAGCAACGGCTTCTGATACGTAATTTATGTTGAATTATTGCTTTAATTTCCTTATTATTATAAATGTGATTGCTGCGAATGCAAAAGGCGCAATTGTTGCGATTGTTGTACTTAATGAAAGTACAATAATGTAAATTAATACAAAGGACCAAACAGATAAAAACAATAGAGATATAAATAAATAACTTCATTACATGTTGCGAAGGTACTATCCTTCGTCGTCGGATGATCTTAAATAATATTTTACAAATTAAAAACAAGAAAATATAAATCCCACATGCTGTACATGTTCATATTTAAATTTTCTGAAGTTTAGGTACATTAGTAAAAGGACTATATAAAAGGTTTGCAGTCGTCTGAATTGCTCGAGTCAGGATCTTAATGGTGTAGAGGCGTATTTATTTAAGATCGAAGGATAGTACCTTCGCAACATGTAATGAAATTATTTATTTATATCTCTATTGTTTTTGTGTGTTTGGTCCTTTGTATTAATGTTTATAGACGCAGAATGGATAATATTTACAATAATGTATGGAAAAGTAATATAAAAAAAGGTAGGAAAAAATTAAAACGTTAGGAAAATAAGAAAGAAAAAAAAAATAACCTGGGATTTTTCTACGAGGATTTTTATCATTTTCGTGCGACGATTTCTCGACAAAGACCCATAAGGAAAAGATTTCAAATATAAACGTCGGATCGTAATTAGTCCTTAAATATGTATATCAAATTTCAAGGAGATCTGTTCAGCGGTTTGGAAGTTGTTAGCGAACCACAGTCATATCCACGTTTAATCTGATATAGTCTCATTGTTTCCTAGAAATTAAAATAGAAATATTAAACGTTTCGCTACGATTAGCGTTATAGGCAAAATAATGATTATCTTTGTTTAAAAATTCTTATTGAAAACTGATGTTGTCGTATACAGGGTGATTCAAAAAGGTGGGTCAAAAATTGAGCCGCGTAGGTTCTACTCATGAAGACAAACAAAAAAGTCCCTATAAACATGGGTCCGGAAATGAATAGTTTTCGAGAAAAACGTCTTGTATCATTATTTCGTTGGCACAGTGTGATGCGAGAAAACGTATTGCAAATATTCATAAAATGAAACACAAATAAGCAAAATATGGAAGGAATGATTTAATAAACGGTGCTGAATAAAACACATGTCAATAACTTAGCGAATGGGAATGACGTTAAACACGGCTGAAGCAACAATTAATTGGTTTTCCTGCGCGCGCATAACAATACCAAAACAAGAAACAACACACCTAAATTGAATAACGATACAAGACGTTTTTTCTAGAATATTCATTTCCGGACCATGTTTATAGCAACTTTTTTGTTTGGTTTCGTGAGTAGAACCTAAGACTAAATTTTTGACCCACCTTTTGGAATCACCCTGTACATAGAGTAATGTCCATAATTTCCATGGAGAAGAATTTGTCTATTTTTCTTTTCCTGTAGATAAGTTTCAAAAAAATGCGATTCCGATGCGATGCGATCTAACAAAATTTTCTTTTAACCAAACTACTGTTTCATTCTGAATCCTGTTGCCCTACTCAGTATCAAGCTCAGAAAATTCTCCCTTGTTCCTGGAAAAACACATAGGTGGGTGGGTGGGTGGGGGTGGGGATTCTTTTCTGAAGCGAGGCGCCATTTAGAAATCACGGTCGAGTGGGTGTGATACCATCCAAAACCGTCCATTTGCAGGTTGTCTATTGGAGACACCTGCAACAGAAGCTGCAAGTGAAAACCGTTCACCTGAGGAACAGATGAGACCGACGACGTCAGGATTACGTATACACCTGTACAACACAATTCCAAGCGTTCGGGTGTATCCTCACTTCTGCGAAACCGAGATGAGGAAATATAGTTTATATATATTTACATCGATAGCCTTCATGAGATCTAAGTTAAAAGTTAGCTAGCTATAATACAGCTATCTAAAAATATAAATAATACTTTTTATAATAATGAAATATGCAATTTATCTAACTGCAATAAATACATTTTTGTTTTTCTTTTTTGCGATTATATAATGATAAGTAATACTGAAGTCACTATTATAAACAAGTCAAATTAACTCAGTAATAAATTATAAACTCAATTACTTTTTTATTAATAAATAATAATATTTTATAAAAATTCTATTTAAGATGTAGTTTGAGAATTCTCTTAATAGGAATATTATTAAAATTTACATTTTTGAATATATTTCTTCTTTTTTTATTTATTTATATCATATTATATCAATGGATAAGTAATAATAATAAATTTATATTACTAAATAAATAATAATAATAAATAAAGCTTTTATATTTTAAGTTTAAGTAAAATAATTGAAATATCTACATATATAAAAGGAAGAGTTTGTAAGCTTTTTTCTCGGGAACCACGTGAGGTGTTCATGAGCATGTTGATTTTTGTTAAAAAGTAATTTTAATAAGAAAAAAATCGTAAATAATTGACGCCTTCTGGATCCCTGTTATTGCG
>JAFIDM010008419.1:41046361-41058947 GCA_023159025.1 Thereuonema tuberculata | reverse complement strand
TGAATTATTAACTAAATTATTAATGTATCTTAGTTTACTGTGGCTTTAGGGTTTGTAGACATTTAACTGAATAATATTAAGAATATTCTGCAGACAATCCTTTAAAATTTGAAAGTACAAAATATTCCACCATCTTGAATACGTTTTTCGTATTTACAATAGCAAGAGTAAAATTGGTCGTGACGTCATTAATAGAAGTAAAATAGATGAAAATTAAAATAACTTGCAAAGACGGGAATATTATCATTCTTTTGTTGACGTAGTCACACCAAGAAACTTAACAGTGCAGTAAAAAGAAAACAAAATATTGTAGTAAGATCTTCAAAGGAGTACAAAACACAATTTGTAAGATTGTATCAACAGTCGTTTGAGCTACAGGAATAGAACTACAAATTTAGCTTACAACTTGTAAGTACGATAGCCTTCTGTTGCAACGGTACAATACTTTTTTATTTATTTTTGTGACAAGATTTCCGTCACAAAAATAAATAAAAAAGTATTGTACCGTTGTAACAGAAGGCTATCGTACTTACAATTTGTAGAAATGCAATGAAATTGAAGAATAAGACTTAATATTGTTATTATTAAACACTGTTCTTACAATGTAACATCATATTATTTCAGTAGTCATGTTATTATTGTGACGTTTGTAACATTATTAAACGTTTTCAATACTACAGTACAAGAACTATAAAAACTGAGCACCATACGGATTTGGTGTTTAATAGCTACCCATATGGGTGCTATTGCGTGCTCCTGTCCTTCCATCTATCCATGTCTGGCCCCACAAACAGCTCCCGAACGGAAGATCGGGTCGGCAAACGGACTTCACCATCATGTTCAGAGGCACAAACACAGTAGGAATGAGGTATTTTTGTTTCTTTTGTGCAAATAATTTCGGCATACTCTTAGTTTTAAAGTTTTTTTGAGTTGTCTTGTTTTTTTTTTGTATTTCGGAGATGTCCTATAAATAGGCCAATTATCACTCTATTTTAAGGATTAAAGATCAGAAGGTTGTGAGTTCGAATCCCAGTCTTGAATAAAATTTATTTATTTTTATTTCGGAGACTCCATGTTTACGCAACTAAAATTTTTCATTCATTGTCTTTTGTTTGAAATTGATTAGGCACACGTTCAATGTCCGTATGGGTTTTCAGGGTGCCATTAATTTTATTCTTTAGCAAAATTTTTCTTTTATTTAGTTTTGAGTACGTTTGTAGTACTCGTAATAACATGCACCAAATATTTAATATGAAACTTCTGGAAATGATAACTGAGTATTTGAAAGTCTGTCCGTTTGCAGCTGCTTTGTAGGAATGGACTTTGGAACTTTCCACCATCACAGCCATTTTTACGTATCACCGAGAAACGCAGTGAACCTTACAGGTAGATGGTCTGTAGTTTTGGATATTGTGAATGCCGCACGGGGCGTTAACAGACCGCCACCCCTGGAAGCAGAGTGGCCTCTCCCAACCACTCGGGTCGTGGTCATCAATCAAGGACCAGCCATGGCAGCTGGCAAACGGCAGGTGCTAGGTGGATCAGCTGGCGCCTCTAAATGCTGCCAGGTACGCTTAGCACAGAAAGAGAAGAAAAAAAAACAGCATATCACTTGAGTAAAAGAGAAAGGAATAAAAAAGCGAAGACATCAAGGGGGTCACCCACATATATTCCGACGGGCGATCCCATTCACTAGACTAAAAGCATCACGAGACCCACCAGAGAAGATCCCCCATACGAAAAAAAAAAGAGAAGAGGGATGATCCTGAGTGTAAGGGCTAACTATCCCATAATCCTTCGCGAAAATACTGTGATAGCTTCAAGCAAATTAATGCGGGAAATATTGAGTACAATTTCCTCCGACTCAATTACATCAAAAGTATCTAAAAATGCACCAATTTCTGCATCGCCTGAAGCATTGTAGTTTAAAAATAACATCAATTTAATACAATTTTTACGAACTGATGTGATTTATCTGCATAATTACAGCCAAATAAAATTTGTCGAAATTGTAATACAACCTGTACTTTTTTCCCCCTATTTTCTTTAATTTTCTTTTTTTTTAGTAATTTTTTTTTTAATTTATATTACTGCTGTATTCTTGAAAACACAGATGCTCAGCTGTTAAATATTAAAAAATTACATTTTTAAGGAAAATATAGCATTTTGTATAGATCAAAATTAAAAACTATTTTTATTTAATTGCAATAATAATAATAGTTTTCATTATTAAATTATCATTATTATAGAATAAGAAGCTAGTGGGTTTTTTTCCTCTCAAACTGATATTTTAGTTAAATTTTATAAGGAAAGATTAGCGCGAATTTTTTCTTTTAGTAAATAGTAAAGTTTTTGTTGCAGTGACCACTATTACGTCACTCTTAGGTCAACGAATGGTAGTCGTTCAGCGAGCAGTCTACGAAAAATGTACAAAAGAAAAATAATCTTTAAAAAAAAAAACATAAAACTGTACATAAAGAAACAAAAGGTTCTCGCACCCCGAGCTATCATATCGGGCATCTGGGACAGCTGTTTCAGCCTTCTTAGGCTTCTTCAGCCAGATTTACCCCTACGATAGCTCAGAGTGCGAGACAAATCTGAGAAAAAGATTTCAGTTCCTCGAAATGGCCCACAAACAAAATAAATGCAACGATGATAAGTAACCATGCCCCGCACGACCTCAGACTCTGTCTCAGCAACCGCGGGACTCAAAGTCTGCACATTGAGAAAAATAATCTTTTTCACTACTAAACATAATGCTTGGAACGTTTTTTAGGTAATAAAAATCGTTATTACCCAGAAAAAAGTATTTAAAAATGTATTAAAAAAATTAAAAAACTGACCAGATAAACATTGAAAACTCGTTGTTAATACTCCTTGAATTTAGTTCAGGAAGAGCAGGTTTCCATAGAAAATTAAATTGAAGAAATAAAGCATAAGACGGACGTGCAGACGCAGTGTCGCCAATAAACATAATGTCAGCTGCCTCAGTTTAGAAGGTTACTCGGAGGATAGCGAACTCAGTCGTAAGATGGAAGAGGAGTATTTTTATGAGAGGATTCGCATTAGTCAAGATCACCAACTTTGAGATCCACTGCAGTTAAGTTCCACCTATTCTTATCTCAGTCCGTGGAAGCAAAATATTCCAGTGTTCTCAAACTTTGCGATAAGAGCAATCCGTAACAAAATCTTAAACTCACGCAAAAAATTCCATCCCTAAGTGAATTATAACTACAATGCAAGTAAGTCGTAACAAACAGCGCCGTACGCGTAGCTCCGTGAAAACTAATTGTTCGTATTTTTTTCACAGCGCAAGCTGATTAACAGTCTATTCGGAATTTCGAAACCGTTGACCTACACCTTCATTTTCAAACATCGTAAAATAATTAATTGATTATTATTATTAAAGGAAGTTGGCGTATCGAGGAAAGGGTTCTGTAGGGGTTTGTAACCACTAACGCATCCAAAAATGGAAGAAATAGACCATTTTTGAATTATTATTTTTTTTGGTTAGAAAGTAATCATTTTATTTGCATCTAAATAAGCAAAAAGCCTTTGTTTACTTTGGGGAAACGGAGGGGGACAACTTCTATATCATTGTTTCGGATGATGCTCGCGTCTTTTGAATCTCCCTGTATCCTGCAACTCATTTCCAGAAAGTGGTAGGTGTCAATTAGTGAGTACGCCGTTGGGGGCTAATAAATCCCCAAGCGGTAATTTTCTAATGTCTTGTGTTGGCTTCTTCTTCGGGAACGCGACTGTTTGATGTGGCAATGGGCCAGCCGCCACAAATCAAACTGGCCGTGTTGTTTGGGTCATTACGTGAAGCACCAATTAGTTTAGGAGTCCAGGATTAAAATGTGACCAGAAACAAACCGTTTCCCTGGCGATTAACTTCTCTGCAAAAGATTCGCAGCGGCAACGGAGATCGCATTACACAAACGAACGACAGATCGACAGAGCGTCAATGCACAAGGACACAACGATGGCAGACCATTTGCATACGGCAACTGTGATAGAAATAAAGGCATATCCCTTGACTGCGGATAAGCTTAACGACGTCCATATCCTCAAAAGAAGGAATTAAGGAGATGTAGGATCCTGCGATTGCCAACTTAACGAACTAGATAATTCATTTTGACAAAAGGGTGACGGAACCTGGATTCCACTTGGAATTTGAAGAAAACAGGGCAAAGAATTTCAGAGAATGGTAGTCTGCTCGCTGGCCTGTGTACGTCATTCTGATTTTTCTTTGCTGTTTTTTTTAATCTACTGCAAGCAAAGTTAAGCATTACTAAAAGCTCAATATCCGCCTACATCTCTCACTGACGAATTTTAGAAAAGTCATATATCCTTCCGCCTTCTACTTTACAAGAAAAAAAGTTAAATAAATAAATAAAGTGAAACTAAAGTCGGATCTCTAAAGTTTAACGAAGTCGCTAAATCCCGAAAAAAAGTTCGTTATATAGAAACTTCGTTAAATAGAGATTCACCTTTTACAATTACTTTAAACTACATAAAACAGATTTAAAATACATAAACAATAAATATCATTAAAAAAAGTAATAATTTTAATGACATAAATTTACCACATGCGTACTTAAATTTTACTAATGAAGTCTGTTAATTTTGCCAGAGTTTTTTTTTTTTTTGTCTGGTACTCATAGTATGTTTCGAATCTTTGTAATGCACCAAAAACCCCTTCAGTATTTTCTTCAAATTGTATTCCGCGTCGGATTGTTTCAAATGATTTTAGCATTTCATCATACGAAGGTTTTTTGATTTCTTCATCAAGATCAATTCTATTTTCATCATCTTCATCGCAATTCATAGCCGTATTGTTTGTATTTTTCACACTATCTAAAATATCCGATTCAGTTAGTGTTTCCGAGGTCTCATCTTCAAAATCAAGTGAAAGATAATCATCAATCGGCACATCATCGTTAATTTCTTCTTTTTCCCTCAGCTGTATCCTCGAAAGAGTTCGTTAAATAGAAAATGCACTTTGCTATTTGGAGGTTATTTTAGGAAGAAATTAGCAAAATGTTCTTGGTTCCAAAGAAAAGTTCGCAAAATAGAGATTCGTTAAATAGAGGTCCGACTGTATTTACTTTAAAAAAAAAAATAGAGAGAGAGAGAGAAAAAAAAAGAAAATTTCACTTTCCTAATATTATTTTTCGCCAATGAACGAACACGAAATCTGCAGGTTAGTGAAAAGCAGAAGGCGGAAGGATACATGTTTTAACTTAAGTTAACCGTTCTGTTAAAAAACAAACAAAAAAAGTTAAAAAAAAAAAAAGGGCAAAAAAAAACCTTCAACCTTCAAAAAAAAACCCTCTTTTACATGCTAAAGACTTTTTATTTACTTATTTACTTATGTATTTTTGGAAGGTTTATGCAAGGAAGAAATTTTCTGCAAATTTAAATATGAAGTGTTAAAAGCAATCTATGGATAACGAAATTATATCCATACTCCGTAAGCCTACACCAATTGACACACGATGATTTGGTTTTCGAATGGTTTACGTCAACAATGCGACAGCCCTAATTAGAGTCTGTGGTGAAGAGAATCGAAGTTTTTCTCCCCGCTATCGGTTCTACACTTGTGAATTATCCTGATATAACCACTTCAATACAAACAGGTTTTTTTGGTTGTTTTTTTTTTTTCTTCCGTACGCGTTCACCTGCTTTTGCACGCTGCCCCGTCTGAGTCATTAATAACCAACTACTCGAGAACGACTTACAGATGTGAAATAAGAATATATCCAAACCTAACTGCAAAGATCTTAAAAAGTTCTAAATAAAATTAATGAGGTGATGAAGGTGTCTGAAGGAACACGTGTTGAGAGCGATGTGTTGCTCCATTCAACTGTTCAGTTTTCCTGAGAGAGCGAGAGGAAAAAAAAAAATAGAAGTAAAAGAGGCCCCCTTGGCATCTTTACACAAACACATACTTATCTTGTCCAACGCTTTTCTCAGTCTCCAAACAACTCTGGGATGAATGTCGGATTATTTTCCAGTCGATGATATGTTTACAAAACTATCCAACAGATAACGACGATAGAAGAGGGAAAAAAAAGAGAAATATATAGAAGTGAGTTGAGAAGAAGCAAGTTTAAAGAAACTGTGTCTAACAGGAGAGATCCTGTAAAGCGTAAATTGCCTTTGCACAGGACTAAGGTAACGCCACGTCGCCATTTTGATTCATTATATATTTATATTTTTGTTCATAGTTCACCAAAACGTTGAGTTTCAATGAAATGGAAATAAAAGCAAAAAAGCTTTCGGTTTTTCTTCACTAAAATTCTAGGTTTCTTCAAATTGAGAAATGTAAAAATGTAAATGAGAAGTATAAAAATGTAAAATAAGAAATGTAAAAGTGGCAATTGAGGAATATAAAAAAGAAAAAGAAAAAGTGTATTAAAACTTTAAAAATATAAAATGAGAAATGTAAAAATGGAAAATGAGAGAAGCTCATATTATTATTATTGTTATTAGAGGCCTGAATTTTAATGACTTCAAAATCGTACATTTAAACATGGTTTTTTATTAGCTCGCTGTGGATTCGGAATCGGTTTCAGCTATAAAAACTAAAATTGACAGGGTCATTAATTAGAACTTGAAATAGATTTTAGCCAAATTTGGCTCCGATTCGATCACATTTACCGGACCTAGGCTCAAAAACCAAGTACTAACGATGTCTTAGGAACAAGACCAACGAAGTTGTTTACTGTCGGTTCGACAGCCAGCAAATCTATCATTAGCAGGAACAGCGTGAACGGATGACCTGTTCTTCGTCATTTATTTATTTATTTATTTATTTATTTATTTATTTATTTATTTATTAGTCTCCTATTACCGGGCAACGCCGGATCCTTTCGTTTTGCTTATATTTGCCTATGCAAATTTTTAAGTGATTTGCGTACATTTCAACGATTTTATGATAAGATAGCCATAGAATATGTAATCCTATAATCGTTATGGTTTCGAAGTCAGGTTAAAGTATCTCTTTTGCAGATTACTACAGGTCCATGGCAGAGGACCCGATCGTAACCTGACACTGAGACTTCATCAAAGGTTGAAAGTCGTCGTTTGCCTCTTTTATTAATTACTGAACCGAAAATCGTGAAAGTGGCAATGAATTTTCACTTGTCCGCTTTTCATTGAACCTGAAGCCGCACAAAGAAAAAAGTACCCAGAAGCATCGTCGATTCACTGCTGGGAATCGAACCCGACGCCTCCTAAGAAAAATAAAAGCGTAAGTGACCTTTACAATCCAATCGACCTCGAAGACATCAGTAACTAATCGGTCTACAGATGGGTAACACAGCATACGAAGTTTCATGAAAATTGAGTCACTTCAAGTCGATCTTTCGAAAAAAAAAAAAAAAATGAATTTACGGTGCACGAAATTCAGAAAAATACGCTTGGAAATGTGTTTAATGTTGTTACTTTTCAGCTTGCCTGTAAAACATAGGGGACTGCTATTGCTGTTATCACACTCTGTAGTGGCCAAACGGTTAGAGATATTAGAATGAAACCTTCACCATCGCGTTCAGCATCAAAAAGTAAGTGATCACGTCCAAAAAACATCAGGCTTCTAGGACCACTCCCTGACCAGAAGCTTGGGGGAAGGGGGTTTCAAAGATGGTCGCTTCGATAAAGAGGAAAACGACGATAGATGCCCCCCCCCCCCCCCCCCCCCCCCCCCCCTTCTCAACACATTGTTTATAAAATTGTGTATATTATGCGGCCGCTTTGCTTTTGACACTGTCTAAAAGCATTAATTTTTTTTTTTTTTTTTTTTCGTGCAGACGAGGATTTGGTGACTGGACTAATCACGGCACTGTTTCCCCCTTTAGCCCAAGATCCACGACATCTTCCCAGGTAGAGGCCACATGGTTGGGAGTCGAAAAACCATCTGCCTGTGGGTGCGTGGTTTCACAACAGTCAACTACCTATCTATTGAGATTCAACGCACACAACACTCCACCAGCTGCCACATTGGAATTTCGTACGTGCCTTCGAAATGTGTTACATACACTTGCCAAGTTGGTATCATCCGATTGTACAGGAGAGAGAGAGGGTGGGATGAGGGGGAGGAGGAAAGCCAGTAATCTCGGGGGAATGTTAAAATATCTTGGGGGTGCGAAGAGCTGTGATCCAAATTCGTTTAAAATTAGACACTTTCTGCAGTTCAACTTCGATGTCTGCAGGGCAACAATTGCAATGATTTCATTCATAGTTCCGAAACTCGGACGTCTTACTTTTGCTGTAACAAACTATTCAACACGAGGCTCAGAAGAAACTGAAACCTACTTTCCTTAGAGTATCTCCCTTCTTTTTTTTTTTTTTTAAAGTCGTGAAATCGACAAAAAACGAAAAGCGCACGTTTTTTAACCTAATTCTAATTATATATTGCATACAAACAATAATACTTTTTTTTTCATTTTCTGGGATTAAAAAAAAAACAAATTGTAAAAAAAAAACATCTTTTTTTCTCTAACTTCTTTCAATATTTCGATTTCATTTACAGAGATCTTCTTCAGGCTCTATGAGGACAGGAAAATTTTCTTTTCCTCTTCCTCTACAGTTTTCGTTAATGGTCAACATCTCATTACAAAATAACAATTTAACTCTAAAACCCTTTGAATAAATAATATAACTCGAGTCCTCAAACCTGAAGAAGATTCCTGCAAAAGACATCGAAATATTGATAATAAAGAGGAAAGAAGAATATGTGTTTTTACATTTGGTAGTAATAACATAAGATTTTGGAGAAATTGTATCTGAAAACATTAAATCGATTTATTTACGATTATTAACTTTTAATAACTTTTATTAACTTTTAAGGTTCTGACTCAAGCAACTGCAGGCGACTGCAAACCTTTTATTTCTTTTATTTATTTCTTTTTCCAATGCACCTAAAATTCTGAAAATTTAAATATGAATTTGTAAAGCATCTGGGATTTCAATTTTCTTGTTTTTAATTTTCAAAATATTCTATAATTAATTAAATTAAAACTCAAAAGTAGTCAATTTTTTGGGTGTTTTTTGAGGTATTACTCGGTATTTTCAACTCATAAAAATTTGACGAAAATCTGAAATGATAAAAAATTTGTAAAATAATGTTTTGTATTTAAAATATTTATTATTAGCGCAATAGTTAAGTTTTTTTTTAAAAAAAAAAAACAATAATTTATTCTCACACAATTTAAAAAAAAAATATTAAAAAAAAAAAATTGTTGTACTAAAAATAAAATATTATAAATACAAATCATTATTTTACAATTTTTTTTACCATTTCAGGTTTTCGTCAAATATTTTTGAGGTAATAAAAGGTTTGCAGTCGCCTGCAGTTGCCTGAGTCAGGACGTTATGTAGGGAATCATTACAATCTTCGTAAACTATGAGCCGTGGATGAAGGATGTAATATTCATTGTCAATCATGAAACAGACAATGAAGTATTCGTAGAAAATAGCATCGAAATCCATTGTTAGATTTCATTGACTTTCTTTTGAAACTTTTATCGTATTCTCGAACTAATTACGGCACAAGGATCCTATAATTTCAAATGTAGAATTTTCGTATTGGTAGATGCATCAAGTCAATTAGTCAATATTTAGTCTGTGTGTCTCCCCTCAAATCGAAATCACTTGTGTTTTGCATTCGAATGAATCATTTTTAGGGCGAATCGGCATTTCTATTAAAACCCCAAGAAACAACTACAACGTATATTATTAAATAACGGAAAACAAAAAGAAATCTGAACGCTGTAAATCTAGAAAATACATTTAACTGTTCAAATAATTAAACTGTTTTAACATGCAGGTAAAAACTAATTAAACAGAGATCATAATATATCTTTTACACATATATTAACCATTAAAATTAAAACAACACGATGTTTCAAAGTTCCAGTATTCATACTTTCGTCAGGCAAAGAAAACGTTCGAATACTGGAACTTTGAAACGTCGCATTGTTTTAATTTTAATTTTTAATAAATGTGTAAAGGTGAATTATGGTCTCTATGTTTCTTTAAATAATTCTTTACCTAATTCGTTTGTCTAACATAGAAACAAAGATTTTTATTTTATTTTTTTTTGTTCTGAAACTTTCAGGTCAATTTCAAAAACTTAGGCCTATTTTAAAAAGCCAGCAAAAATAAACATTGGATATGAAATAAAAGAGGCTAATGAAGACATTTCATATTAGTCGTTAAGAAATTCTCAATGGTCAAATCAATCTTTCGACCAATTCAAAAAGTTTTGCAGCGACTTGGCTCCAAGCGCTTCGATGTCACGAGTTCAGGAAGATGGCGCAACAGCTGCAAGACAGTTTGGGAACAATAAAACCTCTTAATGTCTCGACCAAACCAACTTACAGAAGTTGACACCGTTAAATAATTTAATGAAATGGCGTTCGATGCAACGCCCAGAACATTCCGTCCAATTCGAGATCTTTCTCTTTGATAGGATTTTAGACTTTTTTATTTTTTTTCCTTGTACACATGTTTACATTCAACCACGGGGCAATCAATGAGACTGATTAGTTAACGATACGTTAGAAAACTGATATACGAATGATGAAAGAATGTTTTGGATTCTCGAATGTGCTGTTGTGTATGCGTCAATATTTCAGACTGAACTTACAAGTGTAAGTTTTAGTTTATTCAAATAACTAATTACTGTTTATTCAGACGAACGAAGCGAAGTCTCTCCATTCCCAACTCGATCACAATTTGTGAATTGTTTTATTCAACACGAACATTAGCTAGAAATAGGAAATTTTGCTTGCGCATTAATAATAATCCATGTAGAAATCCATGCACAATCATATTTTCAACACTTAAAATGCTATAAATTTTATAAGAATTATTTGTTTTTAAAAGCTTGGAAAGAGTCTTAAGAAAAGCGTCTTTAGTTCTGAAACCGAAACCAAATTTTATAATTTCTAATAACTCTACAGCGTCGTAGCATTAGTCACTCTTAAACACTTTCAAACTTAACATGTATATATATTTATTATGCAAATTTTGTTCTTTTAATCTTAATCATGTCTCATCCCATGTGACGGCACTCATTGAAATATAGATTAAAAAAAAACAATTACTACACGATAATTGAAAATTAAGCTTATATGTATCTGAATTTATAATAATAATAGCATTGGTATAAAGAAGCGATTCCAAAACGTAAGGAATTACACATAGCAACATTATTTTTTACGTTCAGCGTCGGACAGTTTGCAACAGTTCAGGTTTTCACGGTAGATGTCCCTAAGATATCAGGAATGATTAATCCATTACTTAATTGCCCACGCCTCTTTTGTTTTCTGTTGTGACCAGAACTGTAGCAGTAGTGTGTCGCCAACCTCTTGGGGCGCATCGAAGAGCACCTACAGAGGGGTGACGGGGAAAGGGGAAAAGACAAATGGCACAGGCGCTTTAATTACAGGACGACACAACAAATGTAATAACCCTTCTCGTGTGACCAGCGGAGGAGGAGGAGAATCAAGGAACGCAACTGATTCCACTAATCACGTTAGCCTGGAAGAAATACTGGCATCTTGGAGATAACGCAAACGGCGCTGCGCTAAATCGACCCGAGCGAGGAGAGCCGTCACGACGAATCAACAGAGCACCCCTTCAAAATTACGATTCAGCCAAAACAAAGTCTCCAATGGAACTTTCGAGATATTCTGGAGTCACAAAGTTTAATTTAGGGTCTGTGTGTGTGTGTTAAAATGTTTCACTTGAGAGGAACGGTAAAAAAATATTCAGGAGAGATATAGAAAATTCTTAATTTACCAATTCTGTAAGCGCCATGATGGTATTTCTTTTAAAACACTCTATATAGAACTGAGTGAATACGTATAAGTCCAATGGACGAAGGATTTTTCTTGATATTAATAAAAAGTAATTGTGTGTATATATATATATATATATATATATATATATATATATATATATATATATATAAAGTGCAGTTTGCAATCTAAAAGCATTTTTATTATTCTAGGCCCCCTGCACGTTCTAAGTTAATCTTTTTTTCCTACAATATTTAAAAAAAAACAAAAAAACAAAAAACAAAACAAAACAAACATTTCAAGACAAGCCTGCTTCACGTTATTAGGCGATCATCAGTTGAGAGTAGTCAGATTGAACATTGCAGGTCTCATAACGGAGGTGACTTGAAAGTTGAATCTTTTAGGCACTTCTTTATTTTGATGCCGTAAGAAATTCATTTGAGGCCGGCAGAGCCCATCACATGAATTTTCTTATCCTTTATTTTTAATGTGTTTTTATGTTTTTTTGTTTGTAGTCATGGAGGTTCCACTGCTCTTCTTTTTCAACAAGGTAATTCAGTTTTGTACTAATCGTACCCTTCGAACCCCATAACCATTTTAAAGCATTCGGGCGACAGACCATTGGGAATCCAACGCAGTATCACTGATAGGACTCCGACTTTGGGTTTCAGCTGTGGATAGCGTTACGCACTCACACACACATAAGAGAATTCTTATAGATTCTCCTTATGGGATCGAAAAAAAAAAAAAAAAAAAAAAAAAAAAAAAAAAAAAAA
>JAFIDM010008419.1:40968435-40985787 GCA_023159025.1 Thereuonema tuberculata | reverse complement strand
CCCCCCCCCCATCAAATTGAAACAGTGTATTGATGGAAGATTCCAAAGATACTCGGGCGTCAATTATATACAAATAGATTTAAGAACTCTCGAAATTTCCGAAATTGAGAACGTTCTACGCGCTAAAGAGTATTGTCAGCAATCAACAATGAGTGGTAATTAACTCTCCAACAAGTGGTACCTAAATGAACTTAAAAGTCTACTATTCGTGGTGCTTTATTATTATTATTATTATTATTATGTAAAAGTTTCAAACCTTGGGTTTCCCCAGCAAACACAACATGGCGGATCAAAAACCAAAGCACATATTGCCAAGTGTAAATACGTGTGCAGGAATGATTAGGAATGTGCAGTTGTGTCCATACATTTCCTAACTGTTGTGTTGAGTACCACAGCCTTCTGGAGTTGTGCATAAGTGTTTTTATGAAGTCCTAGTGTGCTTAGACTGTGGTGCAATATGTGAGGCACCAGACCAGTGGCGGACAGGACGATGGGTACAACACGTACTCGCTCCTGCCTCCACTGCTTCTGGTGCTCGTGTGCTAGATCGCTGTATTTACTGATCTTGTCTGTGAGTTTTCTGCATATTCTTGCTGATAGGCACCGCAACATCAATGTAATAGATCTGTTTGTTGACTTTATCAACAAGTATGATATCAGGTCTATTGTGATATATAGTTTTGTCTCTGTGAATGGGGCGGTCCCAGTACAACTTATGTGAGGGTGACTCTAATTATTATTATTATTTGTTAGTTAAAAGCTCAATATGCATTACAAGACTTTTTTCTGGATGCATCGAAGGAAACATTTTGAAAAGATAATCTCTGTTCATGAATATCTATTTTGTAATCAGTAATTTCGATTAAACACACGAAATGCAATTGACTACAAGTTCGACAATTCCACACCAGGTGCACTGGTACCAAACTGCTACTCTAAGGAAAGGACTGTAATCTCGTGGTCATCAGCCGACGGCTAACCGATGGCATAGAGATTGCTTATTTGAATGGCGTATCTACAACGGCCTTTAAGAGAAGCTGACTAATGAATATGTACAATTACAGAATAAAAATATATTCAAAATTATTGTTGCATCGAAACCACAGAAGTAAGGGGACGTCCATTAATTACGTGAGGTGTTTTTTAAAAAAATTTGGACCCCCCCCCCCTCCCCCTTGGTGAGATTTCAAAAATTTTAACAACCAAAAAAAAAACCGGATATCTTGCTATGATATATATTTTCTCTGAATGAAAAAGTTTACGTGAGATTTTCGTTGACCCCCCTTCCCGGTGATATTTTGCCGGACCCCTCCCTCCCCCTTTTGACCTCACATAATTAATGGACGTCCCCTAACATCAATTCATTGTTAAAGTTTAACAGTTATGAAGCTCCTTATCTGTAGGTCTGATAAAACCTGTAATTAAGAAACCTATCCATAACAGCCTAAACTTAACATTAAATTTTAAGCTTCTCAAAGTAATTAATTTGCATGTTTAAGCTTTTCTTTTATCCTACATAGTCTTAGTTTTTCTGTATAACATATTTGGAGGTGTCAGAAACGTTTAAACCAAATCTATAAAAAAAAAAAAAAAAAATAATGTCATATAAAAATGTCATTGTAAAAATTATGATATTTTACTGTTAAATTATTATTAGTGTAAAATATAAAATAAAATAAAATAATTAAAATATTACAGTAATTAGTTTTTATAAATGTTTTCTGGTATATAAATATTGCTTGTTGAATATATTGCATATTAACTTAATTCACTGCATATATTGCACCGAATTAGCATAATATTGAATTACATTTAAATAAATTTGAATAAGTAATTGCATGATTGCATTAGCACCATAATTACATACACTAATATAATTGCTGTGATCATTACAATCGCCTTATTGGCGTACATTGGCCACTAATTCAAAATCTAATTCCAATTTTGAAAAGTTAAAATTGGAAATGCTATTAATGATAAAAATATGATTCAATTGAGGTTTGTAATCAATATCAAGAAAAGAAAGTCATTTATTAAAATCGGAAACATCTTTAGAAATTATTTATTTACTAAATGTATGTATAATTAATTTCCTACATTTAAATTTTAATGTAATTTTTTTCTTAGAATTTATAGTTTTTTGGGGTTTTTTAAGTATTGTTGAATAAGTAAAAAGAAAATTAAAGATCTATCACGAAAGCACAATATCCAGTCTTCATCAGGGACTATTTTTTTCGGACCAAGTTCGGAAGCCAATCTCAACAACCAATGAAAAAAAAAGTAACTTATTCAAAACTCAAGATCACCTTATTTAACAATCTAACCTCCCCTTACCCCAATAAATAAATAAGTAAGTAAATAAATAAATAAATAAACCCCGATAGTATGACATTTAAGATTACGGTAAAAAGGGGAGGGCGACGAAGAAATCTCCCCTCTACCCCTCCCTATGTACGCCTGTGGTCTTAAATGATTTACTTCTCCTAATTTGACTACTCTTTGAATTTTTATAATTCATGTTTAAATATTAACTGAAGGAAGTTAACATAATGAATTTCATGTTAAATATTTTAATGGGAATTTAATAAGGTCTTAATTAAACAAATTCAGAATTTATTTAATTAAATAAAATTACGTACATCGAAATAATTAAAATCCAGATTACAACATCAAATTTTGTAAAAAAATCAACTTCATTTAGGACATACGTAACAAAATCAAAATAAACAAAAAAAAAATGTGTAAACAAATAAATAAATAAAAAGTAAAGCAAACGTTAAGATAAGTTTCATATTAAAGTAGTACGAATTTAAAGCTAAATGTAAGAAAATCACAGCAACATGAAAGGCAAACTAAAAATTATACAAATTACTTACAAAGAATTCTAACATTCACCCGAGCTTTCGGAAGCCTTTGTCGGGTTCCTTGAAACAGGACCTCTAACTCTTGAAAAAGGACCCGACAAAGGGTCGAGTAAATGTTCAAATATAAGCAATTCTTTGTTACTAATATAAATTTTTTTAGTTTTATTTGTGTTTTGTTGTAATGTTTTACATTGACTTTTTAAATTTGTGCTTCAATAAAATTAAATTTATTTTTTAGGTTTGTTTTATTTATTTATTTATTTATTTATTTATTTATTTATTTATTCACTTAAGTATTTTTAGGTACTTGTTCTAACTTAAATTAAATAATTTAAAAATAAATAAATCTAATAAATAATATATTTTCAAATTGATTTGATAAATGTAGAATTTCAATAAATGTAATAAATAATAAAAGTTTTTCATCTAATAAAATTTTACATGTTAAAACAAGGTAGGTATAGCGATTAGTAAACCAATCACAATGCTTCACAACGTCTTCTGATATGTCTATGAAAAATATAATTGAGATTACCTTAATTTCCTTATTATTGTAAATGTGATTGTTGCGAAAGACGCAATTGTTGCGATTATTGTCATTGTTACTAATAACTTTGAATTCATTACAAATAAATCTAATAAACTTCTGGGTTTCGTGATTCGCCAAGGCAAAATCTTTAACAAAATCTCCACTCTCATTCTTCTTTACAATTCCTTTGTACGCTCCCATTTAGAGTATGCAGCAATAGTTTGGGCACCTTGCAAGCAAACTTACATTAAACTAATTGAAAAAACACAAAAAAGATTTCTTAAATTCATTTTTTTGAAGACATTCAAATTCTATCCTGATGAAATCAGTTACGATACTCTTCTACATATATTCTCTTTTGATTCACTGACAGTCAGAAGGCGAAAAACATCACTGATTTTTCTATATAATCTTCTTAATAATAAAATCCATAATCCCAGTCTACTTGCGGAAATTAATTTCAATGTCTCTACCATTCGTACTAGGAACAGATCACTTTTTTACACACCCTCTTCACGTACTAACCGTCACAAAAATTCTCCCCTAATCAGAATGTGTAATGAATACAATAAACTGTGTAGTAATCTTGATATTTTTAATATGACTCTTAAAGCCTTTAAATTAGCAATTATGTAATTATACTTTTTAAACTATCTCTCTCCCTCTCTTCATTCCCTTCTCTTTTCCTTTCTTCTCCCTCTCTTCTTTCCCTTCTCTCTCTCTCTCTTGCTCTCTCCTTATCTTTCCACTCACTTTCTCTCTCCCTAAGACTCAGATTTCTACCTCAATATATATAATTTTGTATAGCTTATTTTCACCATATTTATTTTTCTATGTACAGTACTTGTTTTTTGTTTTGTTTTTGTGTTTGTACTAGATACTGTAACTGGGTGTATGCCCGTTGTATCTTCATTATTAATAAATAAAATAAATAAATAACAATTGTTGCGATTATTGTCATTGTTGCTAATAACCAATTGTTGCGATTGTTGTCATTGTTGCTAATAACCAATTGTTGCGATTGTTGTCATTGTTGCTAATGATATTTTAATGATACTGTTCCAGACAAAACGGGAATACAAGTCTTCTGATCTTGATCAAAGACTAACATATCATAAAAGGAACCGTTTTGCTTGTCCGTCGCTGAAGACTAAGCAAATGTCATCTAATAAATAAATTTTTAGGCTATTTACAGAATTTGTCTTATTTCAATTATTCGTAATATTGTAGCAGAGTTATTAAAATTAGTAGCAATCCTTTATATTAAGTTAACTATGCAATGATTTCAATTTCTACGAATGTTGAAGGATTATATTAGAAATTGGATAATAAAAATAACTTTACGAAAAATAAACTATTAAAAAAAACCTTTTTTATTCATCTAAATTTCTATTTTTAAATAATGAAGATGGAATTTTTTATTGACAATTAATATCAAAATAAATTATCTTTGAATATTAAAAAAAAAATTGAAAAGCATATTTTAAAAATACAAATTATTTATATTTTAAAAATAATTATTTAAAAATACAACAATTACAATAATCGCAACAATTGCGTCTTCTGCATGCGCAGCAATCACATTTATAATAAGGAAATTAAAGCAATATCAATGATATTTTCTTATCAGAAGACGTTGTGAAGCATTGTGATTGGTTTACTAATCGCTATCCCTAACTTGTTTTATTGAAATTGGACTTGTTAATATTAAAGTAATGTGATTGGTTCTCTAGGAGAACAGCTGATTGGCTACTATAATTGCTGTCAAATCTTGTCATTCAACGGCCATCAATAAAACTCTTTACTCAGTAAGTTTTGACTAAACTCGAATTTGAAACGCTTTAAGAGATTTCTTTGATACCTTTGGTTAGATTCAATGCTGTGAAAATCGTACGGACGGACAGACAAATCAAAGGTAACAGCACTTATCGTTTTGTAAGATAACGTCTCAATAACAAAATCGCAATTTTTTTTTTTTTTTTTTTTTTTTGGAGTTTTAATCAAAAATCCAAATCTTTCAAGCGCTTTATAACGGTCCTAGAAGAGTATATTTGAAGGATTAAAACATTTTTCCGCGGTGAGGCGCTACGATCGCTTTGGCCAAAACACGATGCGTTTGTCGAAAGCTTGTATTGGATTGCGTATCATCAAGGCGCTCAAACTCCAAATATTCTAAGTGGAGACATCTTCCGTCAAAAACCGAGAACGTAGAGCACTCAGCTTAAAAGCTTAGATTAGACGAGATGATGAAATAAATCTAGGTTCTCTTTATTCATCGGCCCGATCGTAGCTGACAGCGGCCCCCACTAATGCCTTCCCGGCTTCGGCGCTAATTCCCAGGTTATCAAATGAATGGAGGTGGCCGACCGCTCCGGCATTGTGTTCGGCCAAGAAAAACCCCACAGCCGCTCTTTGGACTGTTTACTCGGATAAAATATACACAAAAGTAAACAGCCGGTCTCTCAACTAACCCACCGTCCCTTTGTGCGTAGATAACGGGTGTTGCGCAATTCGCGTTGCTCAGCACTCATTACCTGCTCAAACAAACTCCGGTTTTACTTTGAGAAATAAATGCAAGTGTTGCCGCAATTTCTACAGTTTGGAAAGCTGTCATTTAAGAAACTACACGAGATAGCAGTTTAGTATATACAGTAACGTTTCAAAAGTTTCCAGACACTACACGAAAGGTATTAAGTTACTTGTGGGGGTAACATCATTCTCACGCACACACACAAACACACAAAATCATTCGGAATTTCGTCAGAATCAACGTCTAAGACCTTCCTAACCGTTCTACATTATTGCAAATTTTTCATTCTACTACAGCAAACAAGATCATTGGGATCGCGTCATGATGCAGAAGTGATTGGTAAACTTCGCGAACGAGCCCACGTGATATTCTGGTCTCCCAATCATTTCTACGAATCTATAATGCTAAATAAACACACACACACACACATATTTTACACAAAAAAGCTATTTGCCTATGTGTGTATTTATAGAATAAGTAAAATTTACGCAGTAAATATTTGTTAACAAACAATCTTTCTTAACGTTCCATTTGTTGCAATTCTGATATCTCTCAGTGTGACAAGTGCAAATTATAATTAAGGAGAATAAAGGGGCTTATGGTTTTGCTTAACGACCGTCGTACAGAATTACTATGTCGCACAGCGAAGATTTACTGTGTAATTAACCTTCAGTGGTTTAAATTATTTCCTCGAAATATCCAATTAAAATCTTTAACTCAAGGAACGGTCCAAACAAGATGGCTTCCATTGAATGTTAGAAGTCTGACGATACTATGTGGAGATAAATAAATTTATATAATAGATTTACATAAATAAGTAAATCCCTTATTCTAGATAGAGCACAAAAACTTGAGGCTAATTTTTAATAATTTTTAAAAATAAAATAAAGTCAAATCAGTAATTGTGATTCCCTAAGGATTTAACATTGGACCAACGGTGAAATTCATTGTTTAATTGTCTTCACTTTATTAGGAACTAATGGAAGAATATCTTTGCTGCCTGATATATAAAGAAATAAGAATTAAATATGTTATTCATTAATAATTACCTCTGCGCCGCTGATTTTGGAAAAAAAAAAGTAATTTAGATTTTTGTTCGTCTTGTTCTTATTGCGTCGTTACTGTGAAGCAATCGTTTTTTGAGCGTACATCCCGTACTTGTGGTTCAATTTGAACCAAAATTGGCTACAACTTATTCCAGATTCTAATTAATTCTGATAACTCAAATCGGTGCGAATACACAACAAACAAACAATCAAACAACAGGACAAACAAACAGGTCCTTTATGTAGGAAGCTGAATAAGATCTGAAAAATAAGTGTTTCAGTGAATATCAGGCATTATTACAATAGGTAAGTAAATAAATCAATCAATGACGAAACTTTTTATTTTCTAATATAATTAAATTTATAATTTTTAAGAAAAGTTGTTTTCTTTATTTATAAGGACTGAAGATTTTGCGAGATGCGCTTTTAGCGCATGGGGGAAGAGCTAGACATATCGAATTTCATAATGAATATTTTGTTTGAGAACTACTTGTACAGAGGATGTAGATCGCCAGTGGATGTTTCGAATTTAGGGGAAGGTCAATATTAAAGTGACTGGTGGAATGTCAATGACACTCTCTCTCTCAATCCCGCCAAAAAAATCGTCGTGGCTACAGTCCATGTGCTAGCGTAGTGCATCTTTCTCCATATTCCATCAAAATCGTTTTCAACTTAATTTCTATCATTACTCCGCGTATTGGTGGGTCATTATATAACCGGATGTCGCAGTTGACGGTGGGTGGACTTGACCTTCCGTTGAATCCTTGGCCCAAATTCGCTTTCATCCGTTCGGACGGTAGCCGACATATAAGGCACCAATCAAACTGATCACTAATAATCGATCTCATTGGCTGATAAGAGAAGCGATCTGATTGGAAGATGGATTCCATTTTTCTTAAACATCATTATTTGATGGCTACACTTGACTCAAATTGGAAGGATCGCATTTCCTTGGTTAATAATTACATATAAACAGAACATCCTACGAAATAAGAAGCAAACTGAGAGTGAAGTTCGAAGGAACGTAAAACCTACTTCCACTAAAACATATTTCCTTAAAATGTCTTTGTTCTTTTTTTTTTATTTATTTTTAATTTCTGAAACTGTTAAACCTATACTTATTACAGATACATATATTTGCTGAATATGTACAGAGCATAATTCTCCATTTGTTTATTAAATTAATTAAAGTGATTAAATACATATTTTTTAAGGTTGTCGAAATCGGATTACCATCAATCATATGAAACCACGCGCAAACTGACGGATCAGTTAAAAGGATTAATAACCATGGTTTAAGATATCGATAGGAATCCATTTTTTTAATTCCTAGTTTGTAGCGTTTTTTATCACCTTCTTGTGCTAATTTCTCGATAAGAACATATTTGGGAGCGACTTCAAATCTAAAAGTTAAATCGTATGAAATTCTTAAATATGCATGCTAAGTTACAAGAAGATCCATTCAGAGGTTCGAAAGTTATCAGGAGAATACTTATACATAGAGTGGGCGATGTAATGAGCTTCACTTTACTTAGAAATCAAACCAAAACAAAAAATTCTATACAAATATATTTAATATTAAAAACAGCTGATGACATCCATCCACTCAAAAAATAAATAAATAGTAAAATTGGGAGTGATAGAGATCTGAGGACCGTTTCTCTGCAGGTAGGCCAAAGCTAAATAATTATCCCGCAAACTATTCCCGCCCGGGACTCACAAATAGAAGGACGGTCCTGCTTCACAAGCAAGAAAAAACGTGTGGCTTTCCGCTTGTTACTGCACAAGTGGTTGCATTCACTTCCCATTTACAATAAAACATTTACAGCTAACATTTTCCGTGCAAGTGACTGTAGGTTAGGTGAAGTGAGGTATGATACTTTCCAGATTGTTTCGTTTGGAAAAAAGCCCGAAAAAAATATATTTTCCATTTCGGAATAACCCGCGGTTTTCTAAATGATTCTAAGACCGCCATTTTCCTTGTTTTATACGTGTGCTTCTGCAAAGAGTCCCGCTTTAAATTCAAATTTTCTTAAAAAACTTAACAAAAAAATCCCGAGGTTTTCCATCAATTTTATTTTAGGGTGAATTAATGAATCCTTTTCTTCCCCAAAAACTTTTTAAGTTAGTTCTAATTCCGCAGATTCGTAGAATATTATCAAATAAACAAACAAAAACAAAAAAACCCAAACAACTCCAAAATATCCAAAATTAGAAGGAAAAATAGAAGCCACATGAAGAACTTTTTTAGTTTTACGTTGGAAGACATCTCGATGTATTAAATTTTTCTTCAATTACGTCATCGTCCCACATTTAACAAATTTTTATCTCTGAAACAATAAATACCCTTATCAGACATTATATTGGTCGTTTGTCTTAAGATATTTTTATCGGTTTATTGTTTACATTTATTCTTTTTGAGTCAGATTTATACAATGTATACGAAAAAATGGATGCTCTTGAGAACTGTGTTCAAAAAAAAACCTTTCATTCCTTTTAGTCTTTTCATAAGGATCAGAAGACTAATATTCTCGTTTTGTCTGTGGATAAGTATCATTAAAATATCATTAGCAAAATGACAACAATGACAACAATCGCAACAATTACGTCTTTTGCATGAGCAACAATCAGATTTACCGTATTTACTCGCATAATTTCCCCTTTTTTTTCATCAATATTTTGACAAGAAAAAGGGGGGTGGGGAAATTACGCGATGTTTTTCAATTTGAGGAAAAAAATATGGTGAAAGTGTAAGGAAAACCATGTTAAATATTGATTTTTAAAGCAAGAAATGTAATTAACAACAATTTTATTAACACGCTACATTTAAAATATAAGAAATCACATCTCAACATTTGTTTTTTCTTCAAAGTACAGTTAAGCAATAGACATGCACGGAAGTGTGTGCGCGACTGTGACGTAATTTCGTCACTCACGCAGCGCAGCCCGCCATCTTTATAGCTGCTCACCGCATGACGTCAGCATCAGATGCCTGCTAATAGAGAACTTAACTTTATTCGCGAACTTCACGTTTTCACAAAACACTCGAAATTGCTGTACTGATTCAGAAGGAGTCTGCTCTTGTACTGACCGGGGTGGGGGTTAAATCTTCCCCTAAAGTAGCGTGGGATAGAGAAATGCGGAAGTAACGGTACATTGTCGCGTCTTCGTGAGTTCACCGCCAGTCAAGATCATGTTGGAAACGCGTTGAAGTAGAGGTGGGGAAATTATGCGATAAAAATAAAAATTGAATTTTGTAATCCACAAAAACTGGGATGGGGAAAATACGCGATGGGGGAAATTATGCGAGTAAATACGGTATAATACAGCTCTACAACAATCATAATAACTGCAACAATTGCGCCTTTCGCATTCGCAGCAATCACATTAATAATAATAAGGAAATTAAATCAATATCAATTATATTTTCTTATACGTATCAGAAGACGTTGCGAAGCATTGTGATTGGTTTACTAATCGATATCCCTACCTTGTTTTTGTTTTTTTGTTCAGTTCCAGACAGGGCATCGAACTGTAATATCTTTTCGTACCAGTTTTCGGTTCATTCAAACACAAAATTTCGGTTCGAGTTCAGCTTCACTCCGACCAAAAAAAATCAGTTTTTTCCGGGTCAGTTTCAGTTCAGTATCTTGGGTGCGGTTTGGACCACGTGGCGTCAGGGTACAAGAGTGGGGGAGTCGAAGAAAGTTATTAACAACAGAAAAAAAATCCGTCTTTCGGGTATACTTTAAGAGAGGAGAACTGAAGTGAAGGAGTGAAACAAATATCGGTTTTCGGTTCGGATACAACATGTTTAGCTTGTTCAGTTCGGATTCAGCGCCACTCCGACAAAAAATATCGGTTTTTTC
Organism: Thereuonema tuberculata; assembly: GCA_023159025.1. Classification (NCBI taxonomy): domain Eukaryota; kingdom Metazoa; phylum Arthropoda; class Chilopoda; order Scutigeromorpha; family Scutigeridae; genus Thereuonema; species Thereuonema tuberculata. Next base: position 40,974,949 of record JAFIDM010008419.1, on the reverse strand, counting down.
CGGTTCAGGATTTGGATTCAGTTCCGGTTCTTAGCCGTGATTCCAGAATTTATTCTAAGCGATACATTGAAAAAACAATGGAAGAAAAAATAAAAAATAAAATAAAATAGATCAATGACTTTTCTACGATTTTTACTCCCTAGGTATAGTTAACCAGCCCAGTTAACTATATTTTATATTGAAAAATACGACTCTACTATAGTATCCGACGATTCTACGATACATTGGATCTACACTGTTCTAAGTTAACTGTTTTAAGTTGTAATTGCAATAAGATTAAATTTCAGGCTACCTAAATTTACGAATTACATTAATTTGAAAAAAACAAACAAACAATTTTCATTTAAGGTCACAACTATTATTAGAAAATGAGAGGTATACTTAAAATATAAACCTGAGTACTACTGCAGTACTCGGGTTTACAAGACTGAGTACAGTATGTATATATTTTAATACGGAAACGTGGACTTGGCAAGAATTCAAAATTCTGTTTACGTTAACCTACAAATTACGTTAACGTAAAACCACAAGCGACGTTAAATAGACATAAAAGAAACGTAGTTATTTCCCAAATCTTCTCTTCCTGTATCTTTGTTTATTCTAGGTTTTTCCTAGAAAATGTTGTTGTCGTTTATCCTTCGTGTTTATCTGACAAACTGTTTGCCTGTACCAATACTATAAATCACGGTACGTTTTCAGTTAGTCCCGCACGGTGGTGCTGCACGTAATGGAATTCTATAACGGAGTATACTGGTATTGCAGAATTTAACCAAAAGATTTACCTCGAAATCTTAGTCAAATTTGTCTGAAAGTAGTCGATAATCGAGTACATCTAGAGTATAGGACATTTGCCTATACTTCTTAAGGTAAAGTAAGATGGTACTTACCCATGGTAAATCCATATTTTCCGATTCCACCATCTATTAAAAACAAAACAAACAAAAAAAAGAGTTAAATAAAATAAAAATAACATAAAAGTAGCTTAGGACAAAATAAAAATATCATTCATTAAAGCATTATTGATGAAAATTAAAAATGTTTATAAAAAAAACAAAAAACATAAGTAACGCACTATGTATCACTTGCCAAAAAACGAACAATATGATAACAAAAATGGATGAGACCAAATTATTTACAAGTGGCATCCTGCAACAGCTGTTTCACGCTCGTTGGCGATCATTAGCCAGGAGAAGTCACAGTAAATAACAAGGTCTCCATACTGAGGCTAGTATGAACAATACATCGGAAGCGCAGTGGTGCCTCAAAGGAAAAAATACACAATGAAAAACTCATCAAGTTTGAATTTTTATGCTTTAAAAAAATTCATTTTTAAAAGCGCATCGCTGGCACATGAATTTTCTCACTAATTTTTCATTGGTGAGTTTTTCATTCTGTATTTTTTTCTTTGAGGCACCACTGCGCTTCCGATATATTGATAATATGATTATCAGCACAAACATAAGAGACGCACAGCGAGCAACAGATATAAACAGATTGAACAAATTAAGATGGCGTCGATTGAGAGAAAAAGCGAGCCAGGTCGGTTAAGCGAAGCGTTAATTTGTAGGACAGGCTAAATTATTTAACATGCGCTACATAAAAACTTGATGCAAATAAAAGACACTCACACATGATAAAAATGAGAACTAATAATAGAGAACAGTTTCGTTCTGCTCACCACAAAGTCATCATCATCACGTCTTTATTTCCATGAATAAAATATAAATTATAACTGAATTAAATATGAATATAAATAAACTAAAAATCAATAAACTTACGTCTCTTTTCCTTTTGTTAGAGGCACCTGTAAGAAAATAAAGAAACGAATAATAAGCATTTTTATGATAATAAAATAACAATTAAAATTTCACTAAAATAATAAAATTAAATCTTATGGAATTTTAAACAATTTTTATCAGATTATAATAACAATGAGCTATGGAATAGTAAATACTAAAAAAAAAAATCACATCATATCATTTATATTGTTTTATGGGGGAAATGTTTATTAAACTCTTTTTATGTTTCCTAACATTTTTGTTACATTTTCAAAAGAGAATTAAAAATGTAATAAAAAGAAAGTGAACATATAACAAAAATTTTACGAAACATGTTACGAAAGAGTTTAATAAACATTTTTCCCATAAAAATAGCTGTTATGTATGGGATAGTAGATGAAGGGTATATGTACAGTGCATAAAAGCTGTATGAAGGTTATAATACTGTTGAAAAAGTTACGGAAGATGTTTCCTATTTTATTTTATTTTTTTAAACGAAGAAAAGTCATAAAAAAAATTATAAAAAATCATATTAACTTACATCATCTGCTGAAGAGAAAAATTATAGAACATTTGCATTTTCTGAAAACTATTGAATTCAATCTTTACTTAATGTGTTCGACTCGACAAATTCTAACCGTATTAAAGCACGCGGAATTAATGATTCGCTAGAATGATCCATTGTTAGTTATCATTGTTTTGGTTCTAAGACTTTTCTGTATAGGTTTTCGTGGCATTCCTGCGCTAATTTCTAGACGAGGACTCCTTTGGTAAAGATCTCACATATAAAAGTCACATCTTCTATTGTTCTTAAATGTGAATGTTAACAAGATCCATGCGGGGTTCAAAAGTTCTTCCGAGAGACACACAAACAAACGAGTGATTTGATAAACAGTTTCACAGTCATCAAGTTACAGTAAAGTTATCCGCGAGTGCCGTGAAAAAGTTTTTTAATTACGAGCCTCAAACAAACCAATTTCAATCCAAGCCAACAACAGGGAAAATATAATAGGCCCTACACAGTGCGAAGGTCGAAAATTACTGACAGGTTTATTGTGCATCGTAGTCCTAGAGGCCTTCTCGGAATTTGTGGATGAGTGGCAGGCTCTTGTTCTGCAGAAAGGTTTCTGCTGTACTGTACATATTTTAAAAGTTTTGCATATTATGTTTTTTGTACAATAAAACATAGTTTTTATGCTGAAATATCTTTTTCGTGTTTACATCTCATTTTTAGTCTTTTTTCCGGGTTATCCGTGATTTTCGCTATCCGCGATGCCCTTGCCACCCAATTCCGCGGATAATCGGGCTTTATAGTCAATCCATTTGAGGAAGGCAGTCCCCTCAGGCGTTGGGACTGAGAACTTGAAAAAATAGGGGAGAAAGGGTATAAGGTAAGTGGGGGTAGGGAGGAAAGATTACAACAGTGTTGGCAGAGCTTGACCTCGTTATTATCGGCTTTAAATAACTATACTTCCGAAGAGCTGAATTCTCAAAATACTAAAAAAAGGATCACATAAGGCCTTTTTTTAATTCCGTAACAATATCCTGATACCCTTTTCCCCCCTATTTTTTCAAGTTCTCAGTCCCAACGCCTGAGGGGACTGCCTTCCTGAAATGGATTGACTATAATGGGAATCTACGTCACAGTATATCTGAATGTTATTTTCGAAACACTGTTTCTTGAATTCAATTTTTGTCCAAACAAATGAGGGGGGGAGAGGGGCTAAAGATAGATTCCCTCCCACCTCCTCCTACGAAGTTTCATAGTAATCGTTTTCGGTTTAAACTGTTAATGAATCATTTTCCGAATCAATTAATTGCATTCGTCTGCTCAGTGTCCCCTCTTGCACTCAGTGTCTTAGTGTGTGTGTGGGGGTGGGAGGGGGAATCTAATGAGCATTAGCATATTACTCGGCAGGATCCTCTCCCGAGTAAATCGAATCATGTTTTCTCTCATTATGGCCATATGCCTATCCACCCCCGAGTACGAGTAATTTACTTCTCCTTTCACCCTCCCTCCAACACCCCCTCATCCCAAATCATTAATGGAGCGTCTCAGTGTCCGCTGCTCCAGAACCAATATCAGGAGCATTGTGGGAAAAGTGAAGATAAGGGGGATAAATGGCAGAGGGAAACAGAAAAAAAAAAAAGTGAGGGGTAGGGGTGTAAAGAGCAATGAGGGATAGAAACTGCACAGACTCGTACAGAACAATAATCACGGAAAGAACAATACTCAGAGCGATAAATTTATAGCGAGTTTTAAAGTGTTCACGACAGATGTCTAAAAAAAAATGTAACTTAACGACTAACGCCCCACCCCCAATAAAAAAAACCACATATCTGATCAGGATTTTATTCCAAAACCATTCTTCGATGAGATTCATTTCTGTAAAGTTGCTTTGACTATACAAGGTACAGAATGACAAAAAAAAAAAATACACTCGCTTCCGATTTTCATGAAATTTGTTTTAGGTGAAAGCTGGCCAATCTCAAACGTCATCGAAACTGGATTTAAAACAAGGTTCTTTCTGTCCTCTTAGCTTATTTCTCCAACAAAAGGAGGCTCATAAAATCAACGACTCTATCCGTGTTTCTGTCCCCTGTCCTAAGAACTTTTGCACCTGTGTATCTTTTTGAAACTACGCATGCTTAGTTACAAACAAAAGACAATCTAACTTTTATATTGAAAATTTCTCTTTTCCGGGTAGATCCCTGTCGAAAAATCCCTGCGCGCGAAGATGCTAAGCAACTTAGATAGGTATTTGAGATTTTCTTAATCTTTTGGGAGTTTTTTCCCCAAAGAAAATGCAAAAATTTTAAATCAAACATTGTGTATATCAGACATTATAATTTACAACTTTGAAGATATTTTTCCTGGGTATTATATTCATGGCTTACGATAAATAAAATAAATAAATAAAAAAAAAACCCAACATTTTAAGGAAAGTGAACTTCCACTTCTTTCTTCATTACAATATCTTACTATCGTTGAATATCATGGATGGCCATGTGTAATAATCTGTTATCTTTCAAATGTACAAATACAATTTTGTATGGTCTTAAGATACTATCTCTTACTAGTGTACTCCAAATTTAGTAACATAGGTACTGATGCAACTTGTCGTGCGTCTTACGCAAGAGCTATTACATAGACATAAATATTGAGCACAGTTACGTTACGAATTCGATACAGAAATTCGTTTGTTAGTTCATACATGTAAGCCTCAAAGAGTACAAAACGAAGTACTCTCGTACCCAACTGTTTATTATGCTTAGCCATCTGTCGCGTCGTAGTTCAAGCACTGGTCCAAGATTTATATTGGGTAAGGGCATACTCATAAATTATTTCACAGGTATCGTACATTTACTTAATTATTTATAACGCATTCCTTACATGTCCACAGAGATTAAAAGCAAATATTCTAAGCAATAATAGTTATATTTATTTTCGAATTAAACCAGTTCTGCCAAAATAAATATGATTTATATTATTCCCCTAGTGTTACATAGTAATAAATCATATACAAATTGTTTAATAGAGTATCTGGGAATATCTTCCTGTTTAAGAGGATGTTCAGAAATCGTATCTGTTTGAATCTTGACGAGATTTTTATATTTTTCCAATGGCAAACATGATTCGAATTATGTTAGTTTATTATTAATTAAATGTCAGCTGTTGAACAACAAAGTTCTGGATATTCCGTTTTTGAAATTTTAAATTTACACTATATATGTTAGAAATGATGTACTGTAATATTAGTAACAATAAAAATAAGCACAGATAAGTAAATTTTTTAACAAAACAAAATAAGAAACAAGGGCAGCACAGGAATAAATAAATCGCCTTTCTGATTCAATTATCGGAAGGAATCGGGAACGGCCGTTTCGTCCTGCAAGGGTCTCATCAGCCCGAACCGATTTCCCCGATAAAGAACCCAGAAAGGCAAGAACTGAAGTGAAGGCCACCGTCACACCTGGCAGTGACCCCTGAAAACAAAACAACAATAATAAATATTGTGCTATTTTGCACAACCAAAAACCTTTTCCTAATAAATAATAGGAATTGAAGGCTTTTTTACAAGGAAATTAAAAATCCTAAACGGTGAATTAACATAAGAAAAAATTTTAACGTGCTAGAAATTTTTTTAAATTGTCCCATAAAGGACGAAACGGCCGTTCCCGATTCCTTCCGATAATTGAATCAGAAAAGCAATTTATTTATTCTTGTGCTGCCCTTGTTTCTTATTTTGTTTTGTTAACAGATAAGTAAACTAATTAAAAAAAAATACTTAAAAATTTTTAATACGCCGACAAAATTAATACAGTTACAGAAAACGTTGCTGTTCGTTAGCCTCCGTCAGTTCAAATTTGAACTGATGAAGGCTAACGAACCACATTTAGTTTTATATCACTTTATTAAATTTGTCGACATATTAAAATTTAAAAGGAGAGGATTAAAATTTTTTAAGTATTTTTTTAATTAGTTTACTTATCTGTGTTTATTATTTTATTATTAGTGAACTTCTTATCACACAGTTTAAAAAAAATGGAATATTAGATGAAAAAGTATAAATTTTTGATTAAAAACTTATTATTGCAATTATTGCAAAGAATACTGGTCTTTAATCTATGTGAACGTGTACGTATATGTTATGAAACATATTAAGAAATAATGAAGTAAATATCTGATACCTGTGGATGAAGTATTTTATCAACATGGATTTTTTTTTTTTTTT
>JAFIDM010008419.1:40952159-40968035 GCA_023159025.1 Thereuonema tuberculata | reverse complement strand
AAAAATTCACAATACCATCAGAAATTACACAATGCAAGAAAATATCTCATCGACAAATACATCAGCGCTTGTGAGTATTGAGAAAATAAGATAAATTATTCACTGACCCCCTCCCGCCCGCCTCCATTTGGCCAAATTTCGATAGAGGAACCAATAACCTCAATACCTGGTCAGGTGAGATTCCGCACTTTGGAATAACAAAATATCGTGGGAAACTACACGTGATAATTGGCCAGACCAGGAACACAATTAGTGGCCAGAAATAAATTATTATTTACTTATTTATTAATACTTAATTTATTAATTTGGCGAAATTTTTCCCTGAATTCTAGGCTTCAAAACAGAATACACAAATGTCATCCACAATTTACTGTGAACTATTAAAAATATTAGAATAAATTTATTAAAACGATCTGTAATAAAAACAGTAAAAACAAAATATGTATTTTTAGTGTTTTAATTAGGTATTTTTTATCTACTTTAAGAAATTGAGGCTGTACGTATGAGTGTGGGCGTTTATCCCCATCCCCCCTCTCTTAATAACTTTTAAACCGATGAACGTAGCTTCTTGAAACTTGACATGAACATTTACAGACGACCTACGTACTGAAGTAGAATTTCCTAGAATTTTCTAGAATTTTCCGTATGGGTCCTTTTCGACAAATTCGCGCGTGAAGATATTAAAAATTCCTATTACATTAAAATCTGATTAATATTTAAAATTAAAGTTTCTCAATTTTTGGTTAAAGTTAATTAATTAATCTTAAACTTAATTAAATTACTTTAAACTTAATTAAAAAATTTAGTCGTATTAAGTTTATAATTTTAATAAACAAGGTAGTGCTAGCGATTAGTGAACCAATCACAATGCTTTGCAATGGCTTCTGATACGTGTAAGAAACTATAAATGATATTGCTTTAATTTCCTTATTATTATAAATGTGATTGTTGCGAATGCAAATAGCGCAATTGTTGCGATTGTTGTGATTGTTGCTGAGCTGATACCTGTCCACAGACTGACAGAAAAAGCGGGGATATAAGGCGTCTGATACGTGGTATCAGAAGCCTGAATTAAAAAATTTAGTAAATAATCTAATTGACTTAATAATTTTGACGATTTAATTCTACTTTCAAAACATGTCCTTACATGCATTGATATTACAATTTATAAATCCTATTTTTTCCCCCTTTTTGTAGTTTTCAGAATTTTTTTTTTTAAAAAAAAGCATTTTAAAATTTGTTTAAGCTTGGAGTTGAAGTAGGGTCTCAGTTCTTTCAGGAGCTTCTCGATATTTTCTTTTAATCACGTGTCTCTTATTCTGTTGACTACATTAAAGTACATTTAGTCTGACGTACATTTCATTTATGATTTATTTATTTCATAGTTAAATGTAAGGCTTAAGGCTATTCTCCCAATTTCAGTTGATGACGTAATCCAACTCCCGTACAGTCTCGTGAGTCAGGAATGAGTCTCTCTCTTTAAGATTTCTCGGAATAAATAAATCTGAAAATTTGTGGATGGTTATTTACTTGAAAGAGACGGAACCCGTGTCGCAATATTTCGTAGAAAGAATTTGTTGTTGGTTGATTTAAAGAGATGAAAGAACAGCTCAACTTCCATCCACAACCACACACACACACTACATTTCACTTTTTAGAAATAGCCAAGTAAAATCTGCTCTATTTGAGAGATTAACAATAAATAAATAAATAAATGAATAAATAAATAAATATGTCTAAAACCCCGTGAACAGATTTCGAATTTTTTTATGCTTATTTGTAGTTCAATCAATGCCCTAAAAGCTCTGAAAAGTTTGTGGCGAAAGATCTAAAACAGTGACTAAAAGGTTTTGAAAACAGAAAAAAAAAAATCGTCAAAAAATGGAAATAATATAGTAGATTATATATACAGTATTATATATATATATATGAGCTGTGCCCCGCGGTGTTATCCGCGTTAAATTCGGTCCTTCTCGGTAATGTTCGGTTCTCGTCGTGCAGCCAAGCCGCCCCACCGCCGCCGCCGTTGATTGACGTTCATGTTTACTGCTCCGCTCCTATTGATCGTAGCGTGATGTTATATAGCCTGTAACCTTCCTCTATATACGGGCTATCTAACGTGAAAAGAATTTTTCAAATCGGACTGATAGTTTCTGAGATTAGCGCGTTCAAACACACAAACTCTTCAGCTTTGTAATAGTAGTATGATAAGTTATATAATGTGGGAAAGAGAATTTGAATGGCGTATATGTATATTCGTTTATCACAAGGTCCAGAGGTCATCTGTTTAGGTAGGGGAAAACGCAAACATATTTTCCTTTGGTATTACAAAATACTATACACTATATTTTAATCTCCGATTATCAGATTACAACAAAGTTATAAATTATGACAAATTCATTTAAACAGTCAAATAATCACGTGGTTGCCTCGATTTTTAGCGAATGGCGGACACGACAAGGTAACGGGGGAACTCTTACGTTCACTCTGTCCGTCTGTCTCTCACCAATTCTACAGCCGAAACTACAAATCGGGCAGATATGAGTCATACCTTACTGGAACCCTTACGACCTGTATAAGTGGGGAAAAAAAAAAATAAGAGTTCCGATCTGCAATCACTTCTTGTCGCGCAGGAAGTGGCCGAAATTGAAATAAGTTATACATGGCGTCACTAGGGTTTCATGTACAATACGAAACCAGCTTCTGTACCGTTTTCGTGAACTTTACAAACATTTCTATTGGCTGATGCGCCACAAACAAAGTCTTGCATTCTCGAAGCTGATTGGCTTCTACAAGCAAACTTAACGTGCATGCATATATAAGTATAGCGCGCATTTTTTTTTTTTTTTTGTGTTTATGCAGATTTCATCGAAAACCGATCGTAAAGTGAGTCGGACTACGATGAATCTATCGTAAAGGTGGGATCCGCAACGCTAAATTTTACTTCAATGTCATGTATACTGAAGAAGTTACGAACAAAAAGCCAGAAACATGTATCTGGAGAAATAATAATGATAATAATAATAATTAATTACTTTTTTTTTTGTAGCCTTGGCAATATGTGCTTTAGTCCTTGACCCGCCATATTCTCTTTGCTGGGGAAACCCATGGTTTCAAACTTTTACATAATAATAATAATAATAATAATAATAATAATGAAGATGATCTGAAATTTTAGTATATTATTACATCATTCTGTATATTGACTCATATTCTCAACTACAAATATAAATACTGTAATTAAATTGTTTTCTACTTTTTTTTTTCCTTAATTACTATTTATTTCTGGGGTTTTTTGGGGCTTTATTTGGGACTAGTAATAGACCTTGTTTGGAAAGGGGGCTCCAAATAAGGTCCATTAGTTACATTTTCAAAATTTCAAATGTCACTAATTCTAAATTCACTTTTTCATAAGACACACCTTAAACTAACTTTCAGTGCAGTTTTCAGAATTTCCATTCTTCCAGTAAAAATATAAAAAATATTTTAAACGTTAGGTGGCCTTATTTGGCGCAGTTACCTTTTGTTTTTTGATTCGTGAACTCTCATCCCACATTGTATTTTATCACAAAAAGAATTAAAATAATTAAAATAATTCCAAGAACTAAAATAACTTAAGACATCTTCACGATCCACCCCTGGGGTTCACAAATCACGAAGTGGGAAGTATCGGGATTCACGAATTTGTGATGTTTTATACACTGTCAAAACAATGAATTCATATTCCAATAATTCACACCAAGACCAACAGTGGATCCTCGTTATACAGCAAATTCGTAATAACAGACTCTCACTGAACTTAAGAGATTAAAGACTAAGTAAAGACAAGCACAAACATTTCTCTTACAATCTTTACGAGTCTCTTGGCAGGAAACGGGTGAGAAATGTAATATTTGGCTTTCTGAGTTCGACACAGACGGACAGTGGCAGAGGATCACATATCAAGCCGTTCAAGGTTCTCGTTTTTTTTTCAAACACTTCTTTGATCGGGAAAACGTCACTGAATATCGTCAAGCAGATGCACGTGTTTATGTTTAGTAGGCTTTGCATTCACGTCAGAGAAATGTAGGCTGGCGTCATAGCGGACTACGTCACGTCGTCAAACGCAAAAGACAAAGACTGGTATTGTTCCTAACGATTATAGTTTAAAAAAAAATATATGTACAATATAAAGTAGAAATACCCGTAAAAATTGAAAAACAAGAAATTTAAAGAACTTGCAGCCTACTTCCCTTAGAACATAATATCTTAACTTTTCTCACCTTTTTTTTTTTTCTTCTTTAAAGTCATAAAAAAAAAAAAATCCGCATTGCTTAACCGTCGTACATACATTCATATATATAAATAGTCAAAACCGCGTGCAATGGATAAAGGATTTAATATTCATTGTTTTTAAACGATACAGTTATTAATAGAACAATGTAGAAATCCAACGTTGTTGTCTTCGATTCCCAGTTTAATATCAAAAATAGCTCACAGTGAATTTTTGTTTTTGTTTAGTTGTGTGTGTTTCTGTTCTCTTTTTGTATAATAATGTATTAACGCACATTAATTCTTCATTCCTAAATTTTATATTGTTAAAAGTTTTTTTCCCTAGACGAGAAGATGACCGAAAACTCCCACAGACAAACTTCAGCACCGAAACAAAGCAATTTTTTTCTACCGATGTCGTAGACAATACGTAGCTTATTAATCCTCTTAATACCTGCGCGATCTTTAGTGAGGTTAAAAATTAACTGGATTCAGACAGTTAAAATTATTTTAGCATTTGCGGATTTAACTTTTTTTTTTTCCTCACTATTCGTTATTGAGCAGATATTATTTAAAAAAAAAAAGAAAAAAAAAGGTAGGGATAGCGATTAGTAAGCCAATCACAATGCTTCGCAACGGCTTCTGACTATTGCTGCGATTTCCTTAATATTATAAATGCGATTGTTGCGAATGCTAAAGGCGCCATTGTTGCGATTGTTGTGCTTAATGATAATTTAATGAGATTTCAATGAAACTTGTGCACAAGACAGACGGACAAAGCGGAATTATTAGGCTTTCTATCAGAAGCCTAAAACTGAGGAAAATAGACATCAAGTTGTTTAAGGACCTTCCTGTTTTAATTCTGAAAATTCTGTTCTCCACATATAAAAAACTAATTCAATTTCAGGTTTCCGTTCCTCGACAAATTTCTTTTTTTTTTTTTTTGTTTCTTTGATAAGGTGGAGAATCACGCTTGTTGGGGGTGGGGAAAGGAAACCAACTCCACCACCAATCTCATTAACCCTACTTCCGCAAGGGACGTTTTATCCCTTCCCTCAGCTTCCCCAGAAACTTCCCTTCTCCAACATCCCTCAAATAACTTTTTTCCCTCCCTTCGGTTAATGGCATTTTTAAAATTCTTCCCCCAGTTAGAGAAGAAGAAAAAAAAATGAAAGACTATTCTCAGCAAATTAAAAGATCATGAAAACGAATTTACTAAAAAAAATTGTATATAGGCCTAATCTGTGTGTACGCGTACAAAGCACAAAGCTCTTGGGAGGAAAACACCAGCTCAGATTTGGATGATACTTTTAAAACAAGAAGTTCAAAAGAACTTAAAACGTACTTTCCTTAATGCCTCATTTCTTTTCTTTTTATATACGTGCAGAATTCAAAAATCTTTTTTTTTTTCGTGAAATATTGCAATGGCCGACTTCGACTTTTGACGTATTGTTGTTTTTTGTAATACTGTCTGACTTTTAAATAGTTTTGTCACATAATACAGTTTATTGCGAGTATTAATGTTGTTCCTTTTTTTTTTCTAATTCCAGTAACTTCTATGTTTACCGTGTCTATAAGTTCGAAAAGGACACATTTCGTGAATGAAAATGTAAAAAAAAAAAAAAAAAAACGTATAATGTATAGTTGACAGATGAGTGGTGATGATCGAGATTTTTCGAGATTCAGGTAAAGTGCGAGACAATAGCCTCTTTCCGAGGCTTCTCGCAAAATGTAGACACACACTATTTTACAAAGCAGCGAACTCAAAATTACATTACAAGTAGAATTACTTGCAATTCTTACTTGCAATTTATACACTACAACCTCGTTTATTCGGACTAACTAAGGTAATCCGGATAATCCAGATAATATGGGTAATAAGCAAAACAAATCCTTAAATAAGCAGACTTACGTTTATTACGATAAAAAACTGTTTTGTAACAAAATTACTCTAGTAAAGCTTTCTTAAACTCGACAAAAACATTTTATTACCATAATTTATTGTACAATCTAGGCAGGAACTGTACATTTAATCAAAATAAAAAGAAATGTTTGGCGTACTTATAGTTATGTTCTTGTTATCATAGTTAAATTATTATCTATGGGAACATTAAATAAAAAAAATGTCTACAAATCTGATCGCAGGTTGCTAACCACTGGATTAAACCGTTGTTTACAATAACAGATGGTTATAAACTAAAGCCAGACTAAACAGACCGTTAAATATCAAAAAACACTCCAATTAAAATTTACCTCAGACGACACGATGGTAATACTTTTTTTCTTCTTTCTTTTGGATCATGGCAGATGGCGTTTTGGTTTTTAGAAACCTAATTGCTTTCAATCAGTAATTGGCGCATTTAATGGAAGGGTTCTTTCTCATTTTTTTTTTTTAACCTGTACTTCCTTCGGAGTCTGCATATAAATTGGACTGTGGTTCAATCCTACGGTTATTTACCGTCCATGCGACCACCAATTAGTAACACCCCGATCCTAACAATGGAAGAGGTTCTTCAAAAGAACTTTAAGCCATACTTGCAATGTTATCCCTTAAAATGTCTTTTGTCATATTTAAAGTTTAAGAATTTAAAAAAAAAAAAAAATCCAACGAAATGGCTGCCTTGAATTTTCGAATTATCTACTTTATACAAATAGTACAGATGTAGAAATTAAACGTATGCGAAATTATTGGTGTAGTTTTTTTTAAAAAAAAGGCCAGACACAAAAAATTAAAAAATTTAGACTAAAATGACAACACATCTTATATTACAAAAACGTTATTCTGTCTGTCATAAGACTAAGTTTTTCCAATTTTGTGACCAAACTATAAGAGATAGACTAGTCATGCAAATGGATAAAATGTAGATCTTTTTAAGACAAACAAAATGCTACAAAAATCTTTCGAAAAAATTTTTTGGTTACCTTTTAGCCCCAAAGCAGAATATCGAGCGACGGGGCGACAATGTCGCAGAACGAAAGTGAGGGCTGCAGAAAGATATCGTATAGAATTTTAAAGATATCGTATAGAACAGGGGTGGGTTTTTTTTTGGTTGTCGATTTGAAGGTTTTTTTTTTTTCTTTTTTTTTTTTCTGCACCTACAGAAAGTTTTTGTCTTAGCATCAATCGTCGCAGAAAGATAAAAAACATTCTGCTTTCGGGCCTTTTAAAAGGTCAAAATTTGACTTTTTCTCAATTTAAATGAAAAGTATAAAAGTTAGAAGAGAACATTATATTGAGAAAATATTGGTATTTAAAAGTACTATCGAACGATATATCAGTCATTCACAAACGTTTCTGCGTTTGCAAGATACATGCAAAAATGTGATTTTTCTCTTTAAATTTTTGATGTGTGACGCCAACCCACAATTCATCTGAGGTATCGGGAGAAGCCACAACGGGCTGGGAAGTCACATATTCTCCGATGATCTCAATATTAATTTGTTAAATAAATAAAGTTTGTTTTTTAATGCTATATATGCAAGGGTTCCGGAGCGAAGCGACGGTACCCGGCTAGTTATATTATATAAAAGCGTTATTCTGTCTGTCATTGTCGTAAGACTTTTCGTTTTTTCAATTTTGTGACCAAATTATAAGAGATAGATTGGTCATGTAAATGGATAAAATGCAGAACTTTTTAAGACAAACAAAATGCTACAAAAATCTTTCGAAAATTTTTTTTGGATCTTGGTAACCAATATGGCGCCTTTTAAAGGGTCAAAATTTGACTTTTTCTCAATTTAAACGAAAAGTATAAAAGTTAGAAGAGAACATTACATTGAGAAAATATTGATATTTGAAAGTCTATCGAACGATATATCAGTCATTCACAAACGTTTCTGCGTTTGCAAGATACATGCAAAAATGTGATTTTTCTCTTTAAATTTTTAGTGTGTGGCGCCAATCCGCAATTCATCCGAGGTATTTTTTTTACTACTACTACTAATACGGGCTGGTAAGTCGTATATTCTCCGACGATCTCAATATTAATTTGTTAAATAAATAAAGTTTTTAATGCTATATATGCAAGGGTTTCGGAGCGAAGCGACGGTACCCGCTAGTAAGGCAAGAATATTTAAAAAGATATTAAAAGATACTTAAAAATTCCAGGAACCTTACGGGTTCCTTTGCAGAAAACCCATCTTCAACACATCTGAAGAGGAGTTTTCAACCCGAAAGGCTCCTGGAATTTTTAAGTATCTTTTTATATCTTTTTAAATATTCTTGACTTATGTGTTGTCATTTTAGTCTAAATTACTTAAATTCATACACGTAAAAATACTTTTAATAATTAAAAAACATAAAAAAAAATAAAAATTAAAATCTCGACCAGGTTTCAAGTAGACTTGATAAAGATCGACAGGTCCGATCGAAACCTGGTCGAGATTTTAATGTGTTTTTATATTTTTTAATTATTGTGTGTCTGGCCTTTTTTTTAAAAATCAACATCACTCAAACTCTATAATTTTTTCATTTTCTGGAAAAAAAAAAAAAAGAGAGTACACCCGCATTTCTTGCTTTAAATTATCTAAAACCAATTAATTTTAAAATTATATCAAATCACGCGCAAATTAAAGGTTTAACTAAAAGAATTAACATTCACTGTTTAAGATAAAATTCCTTTATTAGACATCAATGCTTTTTTCTACGGAATTTTTTGATCAATTTCGACCAAGGACCAACTCGAAAAGGATTCTAAAATATAAAAATTAGATTTCAAAAAAACAAAAACAAAACAAGAATGCCTTGCTTTCGCACCCGATGGGAATCTGGGACGGTCGTTTCGTCGTTACTGAAACTCATCAGGAGCTTATTGGGCTACTGATGAAGTTTCAATAAGGACGAAACGGCCGTCCCAGATTACCGTCGCGTCGGTGATAGCTCAGTGTGCGGAAAGAAATCTTTGGCGCTATCTTGTGTTTTTTTTTTCTTCTCTGTATTCTTATGTTTTCTTTACTTAACGTTAATTTTTTGGTTTCTGATATAAAAATTAGATCATCCTAAACCCGCATACCAAGTTTCGAGAAGATCATCCAGTGATTCACAATTATTTGGAGCGAGAACACACACACATGCGACCGAAATGACGAGCCTCGTTTTCCAAGGAAAGTAGATCTACTAGCAGGCGCACACGATACAGCTTTGCTGTAAAACTCGTACATGTACCGAGACCTGGTTGTTTACTTCTCCTAGCTGAAGATCGCCACATAGCGTGAAACAGCTGTACAAGGATGTCATTTTTGTATACAACTTGGTCTTTATTAATATTTACTTGCGCAATCTGATTTTTTTATGCGCTAAAAAAATTCACAGCGGCCGCGTGTAGCGTACAAACGAATTTCCTCACCAGTTATTCTTTCGGAGAGTTTTTGTATTGCTTATTTTAGCTTTTCTGGCTACACATTGATTCCGATGTGATAGTACTCTGCTTCACGACATAACTGAAATCAACGTGAACAAACAAGCTAAGTTTTCAGAATGTCAGAAGCTGCTACGCCAATGTAATTTTCTTGTTCAGCAAAACGTGATAGGCGGAACCGTAGGTAACTGAAACAGAAGGTGCATGAGTCGGAAACGTCCGGTGTTGACCAAAACCTCGTGATCCCGAGCACTTGGGACTGCAATGGACAGCGAATTCTCACAGAGGACAAGTCGAGGACATTATCCGAGGCCGCTCATTTTCCAGCCTTATCGGTCGTAAATAAGTACAGAGAAAACCGGCACTGGGCTGGCGGAAACAACGACATAGGCTTATTAATAGCGACTTTCTGAACATCGCCGGAAGCAAAACCGGATGGTTGAGCTGTTTTCTTTCAAAGGTAACATTTCGAAGAAACACGAATGAAGCTTTTAAAACATGATTAGAAAAGAAAAGAAAAAAATAAAAGTTCGAAGAAAAAATAAAATTGTAGTTGACGTGCCAATTTTCGAATACACAGAGAATTCCCAAGAAATGTTTGTTTTTGTTTTTCCTTTGTTCTTCAGGCTCCTAAACTGATTCAGTACATGTGTCAAAATGAACTGGGATCACAAATATTAGCCTAACACCTTTTGAGCCCCTGGATGGATCTTCTTGAACTTGGCATGCATATTTAACGGCAGGAAGCGCTCTAACTTTTATATTTGAAGTTCTTTCTGTGTGGGTCCATGTCGAGAAATTTGCGCTTGAAGGTAATAAAAAATCCCCACAGCAAAACAAGTACTGTAAAACCAAAACAACGGATTTTTTTAATCGATGCTGTATCTCGCTAGGTAATCCTCTTAATATTTGTTATTTAATGTAACTTAAGTTCATTCAAAACATACAAATCAATCTGAGCCATCATCAAGAGTGCGTTTTGACTTTTGTTTTTTAAGTTTTTGTGTGTTTATGTTTGGGTGGGTGGCAGGGAAGCCAAGCACTGCGACCGGAGATCTACTGTACTAATCCACAGAAGTAACGACAGACGGAGAGAAAGACTGGGAAAGCACGGTGGGAGAAGTGCAGGGAAAACGGGAGAACCCCGAGAAAACCTGCCCAGCGCGGATCGTCCACCATCACGAAAACCACAGAAAACTTACGAAACCCGGTACTCAAGAGTCTAGAGGTCAATGTCATAGCGACAACCGCGCGGCCCATTACTCACATGCACATGTTTTATAAAAATAAAACTTTATTTTTATTGAATTAGGCTACTTGCTTTTTTTTTTTTGGTTGCATCTTTCCCACAAGAAATCCCTTTGAGCCTAGCAGTGGTCAATTCAAGGGATTTATAACTACATATTGCACAGTTTATTTTAATTATTGATATTTTTTTTTTTTTTTTTTTGGCTGGGGAAACCACTTTCGGCTGCGGGAGGTTGGGATTCTTAATCTTCTCGCGCGCACTGAGCTTATCATCGAGGATAAATCTGGCTGGCGACACCTACTAAGGCAGAAACGGACGAACCAGATTCCCGTCGTGTACACTGATACATTTTTAATTTTGTGTTTTTTAAGTTACTCACAAAAACACGTTAAACTTTATTTTTATAAAATTAATCAAATAACTTAAACAATTTAATCTGATTAAATTCATTCACAAAATAATAATAATAAAAAAAAAAATTCTAAAGTTATTCTACTTTTACTGTGCAGATTTGTAATTTGGAAAGAATTTTCGTTTGTATTATTGTCACAATATAAATAAATAAATAAATAAATAATAAATCCGCAAGACTTTCAGAAAGTAAGATTCAGGTTTTCTCATTAACTCCTTATATCGTGTGGAACAAAATACAACTATCTCAGAACTCGCGAAGTAACTTCCATTTAACAGTTTTTCTTGGCCTTCGAACCAATCAGAGTTAAGCCTTTTGTAGCTGTCTAATTTGCGTTGGTCTTTTGTTTTCTATATACGTTCTGCCGCCTTTCGCTCTCTCTCCCCGTGCTTTTAATTACTGCGCAGGACTTAGTTAAATCATTAAAACATCGGCGAGTGACGAAGGGGTTGGGTGGGGGAGGGAAATATTAGCCTAAACGGGGATTGAGTCGATTAAGATACGGGCCTTCTCCTTCGTAGATTCCGCCCCAAGAAACAGCTTGTTCCGATAAGTAGGCATCTCATTACGGAATTATTCTGCAGCTCCGGCATCCATCACCAACTCGACAAAAGAACAACTTCCGTTCGGGCGCCAACACAACGTAGCAACGCGACGAGAAGTTGAAACAAATCAGATTAAAACGAGAAAGTTCCTTAAAGAATGTGAAGCCTACTTTACTTTAAACTATTGCTTTTTTTTTTCCCTTTTAAAGTTGTAAAAATAATAAGCACGAAAAGTCTTAATTACTGTATGTATGTAGACATATTTTTTAATTTTCAAATCTGCTGCAACAAACATTAGAACTTTTTTTTCTTCATTTTATTTCAATTTATTATTTACTTCATTTTATTTCCATTTTACTGTATCAAAATGCTTGCATTGTTAAGTGGCAGTAATACTGATTGACGCGGAAAACTCATTTATTCAAAATAAAGTACAAATCGAGGATATTATATTTGTTCTAAGTCTAGTCGATTTAAGTATGGATAGATCCTAATTTTGTCCAATTACTATTATTTTCCTGATCAACTAAAACCAGAAGTACCATGGTCCGAAAGTAGGTTTTCCCCTCAACCTCCAGGTCATGAGGAGTCCAACGAGTTATGATTCATGGTACTGCGACTACCGGTTTAGAAAATGGGAGGACTTTATACATTCACATATACAAACACGGGAACACCACTAGTTCCTCCTTACTGGTTAAGCAAAACCGAATTATTTACTGAAGTCATCTGAATGTAATTCATTTTAATTATTGCAGCTCTCGCAAATATTACAGCATTCCTAAGCAGATCAATATCCTTTGTTATCCAAATTTGTGGGCTTATCTTTATTTACCTAAAATACATTTTAGAAAATTTGTCTGTTTATTGTTTTAACGTAACGAAAAGCTAATATCACGAAAGTTACAATGTGAACTAAAACTTGAGTTATAGCCTGACTTTTGGACAATTTGCAAAAATTCCTCAAAGTTTATTTATTTAAGCTTATATCGATCAAAAGGCATGAACAGCAGACTATTTTGCTCAATACGAATTGTTGCGAGTGTATCATAAGCAGACGGTACATTGTATCTCTGAGAAAGAAAAACATGGAGGCCACACCGTTTCAGGGTCTAGCAGAAGAAATGCCTGAAGAACGTTCGACCACATTGGTGATAAAACTATAAAAGTAAGTGAAGGAAGGCGGTACAATCATTGTACCGTTCATTTTCAGCCACTTTTAAGCCAGAGTTCAGCTTTTGAGACTAAGGAGGACATCTGAACTTCGAATTTCCGCCAAACCCGAAGCAGAACTAACCGAATTGTGTTAGCGACAGCTCGACCACGCCGTCGGTAAACTTAAAAAATGAATTAAAGAATACCTACGCCAACCTAATCTAAAACTGCTCAAGATAAGTCAGTTTTAAGCCTGACATACTGAACCTGCGAATATACAATGACCAGATACTTCTGAAGCAGACACGCATCTAAAATTTGTACTTCAAGAAGGTTATGGGTTTATAAATTTTTGTTAAGAAAAGGGAGGGGAGAAAAAAATTACTGTACTTCATTACTGAACTCTGCATGCGCACTTGGAGATTAACTACTTTGTCGAATCCCAGTAATTCTTTGTAATTTACAACCCCAACATCCCTCCTCTTGGATTCGAATAAGCCGAAGCCAATAAAGACACACTTCCTTGGATTTCGACAATAAAATATATGTCTCGCATAAATTAAATGCAGCTATAAAATACAATCATAACGAGAATGAAGAAAGAAAAAAGAAAAAAAAAAAAAGGAGTTGCTCTAACTATTAGAGCCAAGAGTTGATATCGACAAAAAAAAAAAATTAGGAACACCTGCCTACAGGACCGAAGCCAATTCATTAAAGATGCTTCGCTTGATACAGCTCGTATAAATTGTCAGTTGGGTCAGTATCATAGAAAGAAAGAAAAAATCCTAAATTCTCCTTCATTTGGTACGCGTGGGAGAAGAGAAGCCATTGTTTCAATGAGTTTATTGTACTCAGAGAAATAATATAGGGGTTTCACAGTAAAATGACTTAAATGAAATTTAGTTGTTTCAATTAAAAAAAAAATGTGTTGCCGGAAATGAAGACTTTTTCTTGTGTGTTTGAAAAAATGCTTCAAAAAATAAATAAATAAATAAATAAAATAGAAGTTCGAAAGAACTAAAAGCTCACTTTCTTTAAAATATTTCTTAAAATTTTCTTTATTGCATTTTTTTAGCGACCCATTTGAGAGCTATTGTGATAGCGACTAGAATCGGAAGCTCTTGTGTTTGTCCTGTCCGTCCGTCAGTCCCGAACTCCCGAACGGAAGGTCGGTTCGACAAAAGGATTTCACCATCGTGATCAGAGGTCCGAACAACGTAGTTAATAGGGTATTTTCAGGGGCCAACGCCCCCCCCCCCCCCCGTTTTAGATATTTGGCATTATTTTCATTGGATTTCCGCTATTAGCTTAAATGCTAGAAATGTAACCATCTCATTTCAGTTGTCAGCTGTAGCTTGATGGTTAAGGTCTCCGACTCATATACTGCAGGTTGTCAGTTGAATCACTATATCTACTTTATTTTTTTAAATAATGTAATAGTATCAATTCACATGGAATGTGATTAATAATAAACATTCATTATTTAGATTAATTGAAAGTAGGTGGCATGACTACCGAGCACGTCGACCTGAAAGATCTTTTGTGTTATCCCACGGGAAGAAGAACAGACTGAGAGAAAGAATGAGAAAGGATAGTGTGAGAAATGCAGGGAAAACGAGAGAACCCCGGGAAAACCTGCCCAGCGCGGATCGCCTCCATCAACGAACCACATGAGAACCGAACCCGGGACTCCAGAGGTGAGAGGCCAGTGTCTTAGCGACATCGCCAACCGAGCGGCCTTCATTATTTAAGTCAATGAGATATTAATGGAAACAACATTATTTACTGAATAGTCAATGATGGAGATTTTTTTAACATTTTAAAATAAAACGAAAATTTGAAGTCAGAAAAAAAAGAAGCTCAAAAACACACAAATGAAAGAAAAAAAAAAAAATAGGTCTCCGCACCTTGACCTATCATCTCGGGAATCTGGGCCAGTTGTTTCAGCCTTATTAGGCTTCTTCAGTCAGATTTACTCTTGACGATAGTGGTTCAAAAGTTGTTAGATGGAGGAGACAAGCACAGTTTCTTCTAAGAGGAAAACAGGATAAAAAAAAAAAAAAAGACGCCCTGTAATTTAAAAAAAAAAAACTGCGACAAAACGGACATAGTGGCAGGAGCCTACATATCTGCCGAATATCTGAATTACGAAATTCACGTTTTTCCATTAAAATGATGTTCATTTAAAGAGCTTATTCGGAAGGACGTAGAAGAAAACATCAAACTTAATACAAAATTAATCATTATTTTATAGGTTCATGAAATAATATTACGTTAATAATAATTAAACATAAATATTGTTTTATGATACTTTTAAATATATAGATTATTGATTATTAATTTTTTTATTGCAGATATACAATTTTGGCGTACTTTGAGGAGGAGGAGGATAGGGATTGTAAATACCCCACCCACATCCCACCATTGCATCCGAAAATGGGACAAATCTAGGATTTTGGACCTTTTTTATTTATTTTTATTGGAAAGTTCAACGTTTGGTTTATAACAACCCCCCCCTCCAACCGGAAAAGGAATTTACCACTTTTTTTTTTTGGTTGAACGATTAAGAATTTAACTCCTCCCATTTCAAAATTCTAGGTACCAGCTTGAACATCGTAAAAAAATTAAAAAATCATTATCGACGATATCGTACATTAATCATTACTTCGAAATCACTCGAGTGTTAATTCGCGAAGATGACCAGAGAGTTCCCAAACCAATTTTCATCAACATTCATCTCCGCGGACCATCTCTGTCCAGAGATCCATGACAAGAGGAAAGAAAAAAAAATGCTACAAAAAAAAAAAAAAAAATCACTCAAAAATATTTGAAACCAATTAGCCTTTTAAAATTCAACAACTAGTCCAGTCGCCATATACTTTTTACCTAGAAAAAATTCCGAATTTA